>JAMZEH010000041.1:335000-935000 GCA_024699665.1 Ostrea denselamellosa
AGTAGAAAAAGATTTTCTAAGATTTAATATATCTTTGCTATAAGGCCAGAGTGGCCCCAGCCTAGAGACTGAACCCCTGACCAGGGGTCATGAATTTCAACATTTTGTTAAGGTAAAGTGATTCATGGACATCATAACCATGCATTTTGGTTTTTTGGTGTTTTTTTCCATGTGTGGAAGTACAGAAGAATATTTTTGAAATTTGGCTTTTTGTTGTCGTTGTTGTTGTTGTTTTTGCAGTTTTGTTCCCATCCATAAGACCCTGGGAGAACCAAGATCATAAATATCACAATTTACATTTCTCTTACTCTAAAAAAAAATCTCAACACCAAAAATGGTAACAACTGGTCTTGTAGTTTTCAAGAAGTTAAAAATGTAACAGTATTAATGGACAACGCACAACGCACGAATACCAACGGCAATAGGTCATCTGAGTGACTAAATAATACCATCAAAGATTGGAAATTAATTTTTACAGATCAAATCACGCCTATCAGCATCAAAATTTCATTTATGTCAGAAGTTCAGAAAACGGCATATATGATATTTTTTTGTATTGTTGACTTCAGTACACTGCACAATTATGCAAGATATATTTACAATTTTCCCCAATAATTGGCAGTGTTGTAGTTAAGTTATAAACTGATATAGTACTAATACTTTCAGTTTCAAAATTTCATTTTTACCTCAATATTTTCAGTCTTCTGTTAATTACAATATATTTTGTATACCACTTTTTAGGTTTCCATCGGCAATAAATCATGTGGCTTTCATGGATGATCCTTGCTCCAGGCGTGCGCATTATACATCTACTTCAAATAGCTGAAACAGCTTCCCTTTTCACCTTGCGTTCAACACACAATGTATCGTGCAGTTTTTTTTATAAGATGTCTTGTTTAAAATGTATGTCTGTGCTACTTTGTGTGTATGCCTATTCTTGAATAAATAAAATATGCGTTTTAAATGGACTCTAACCTAGTATCTACGTGCCAACATTATCTGGCAACAGAAAAATCAGGTGTGTTATATATCTACTAAATATCACATTGGTGGTTGGTTGTATATTGTTTAATGTCCAACACGAGAATTTTTCACTCATATGGAGCCCCGTGGGGATCCGGGTTAGAATAGATCCTCAGTACCCCTTACTTGTCGTAAGAGGCGACTAAATCGGGCGGTCCTTCGGATGAGACCGCAAAACCCGAGGCCCCGTGTCACAGCAGGTGTGGCACGATAAAGATCCCTCCCTGTTCAAAGGCCCTGAGCACCGAGCATAAGCCTAAATTTGCAGCCCTTCACCGGCAATGGTGACGTCTCCATGTGAGTGAAAAATTCTCGAGCAGGAAGTTAAACAACTTATAATCAATCAATCATTAGCTCTTTTTTCATCCATCGTCAACTTCCATATTCCATTATCGACTGCATATGGTCTATATGTCTCTGATCTGATTCCTTGGGCATTCTGAGTATGATCAATTTTTAAATCGCTATTGTGAAATAAGTTGATGTTACATGGTTTTCATAGTTTCGTTTAAAGTTTTTTTGTTTGTTTGTTTATAGCCGCCTGAGCAATTTTTCAGGTATCCGGCGGCTGTCACCATTACCGGTGACAGGGCTGCAAATTTAGGCCTATGCTCGGCACTCAGGGCCTTTGAGCAGGGAGGGGTCTTTATCGTGCCACACCTGCTGTGACACGGGGCCTCGGTTTTTGCGGTCTCATCCGAAAGACCGGCACCCACGTCCCACAGTGGGATTCGAACCCCCGACTCAAGGATCATCAGATCTTTGAGCCCGACGCTCTAACCACTGCGCCACGCGGGCGGCTTTCGTTTAAAGTCAGCACTCCCCAAATTCTATGGTCATTATAACGATCTAATTTACAAATACTTCCTTTTCATTAGGTCGAATGCTGTGTGACGTGTTTCATATCAATTGTTAGGCCGTTCTTCACACAATGGTTTTGACTACGGATTACTCCGTTTACCTGATCGATATGTAGGGCTCACGGCGGGTGTGATCGGTCAACAAAACATTCTTACTCCTCCTACACACCTGAACTTACCTCTGATGTGTCAGCAGATCATTGTTTGTCCTACTCTTAATTTTGTATTCTTTATAGGACTTCTGAGATTGATCACTGTTCGTTATCTTCACCTTTTCATATCTACTCTGAATTTGTGACTTCTTTGTTCTTGATACAGTACAATGCACCTTTGTAAACAACGGAAATGTCAAGCAATATTCAGGACGTATACTGTGTTATAAAATACTGAATGGATGTATATAATTACTGTGCGATGTACACATTGAAAATTTTCAAAAAATTATAATGATAATAAAAACAATCAATGAAGTGAGTGCGTAATTCAGAATGGAAATCTTCATCCTTCATTGGGCCTGTACTTTAGAATATTATCATCACTGAGGTATTAATCTCCCGCTTCAATGCACGTCCTCTTCTTGGATGACACAGTGTAATCAAACAGCTCTTGTTTTTAATTTTAGATTACATGATATCGTGTCTGTTAAACTTTAATCCATGTTCGATGAAAATGAATGATAAATATCTCTCTCTCTCTCTCTCTCTCTCTCTCTCTCTCTCTCTCTCTCTCTCTCTCTCTCTCTCTCTCTCTCTCTGTGTGTGTGTGTGTTTATATATATATAATCATGTTCAACTTTACAATTACTACATCACCTTCTTCTTCTAGATATGTCTCCCTTTTCACACAAAATAATCTTAAGATTAAGATGAAAAATTTAGAAACCACTATAATTCATACCTAATGCTTCCCACGTGTATTTCTGAATAAGCCAAATTAACGACACACACAGGTGATAATGCTTGCATTCTTATTCAGGACATAGCTGCATAGTATAAGGCAGAGACAAAATCTTTATCTTAGTTAGATTTTTTTTGTGAAAATGACAAAAGATTTATAACCTTCATTAGTGGAAAAAATATACACACTATTTAGAGAAAATATTGATAACATGCTGCTATTGGAGATTCAGGTCTAAAGATCCCTACTGCAAGTCTCTGTACTTTTAATACAGGTTTAGTGTGTTTTCCGTAACCATAACAACGTTTAAATTTGAATAAAATATATTCTTGCTGCCTCAACTCACAGAGAGTACTTTCTCCTACTACTCTTTTCTGAAGTCTTGCCACCCCCCCCCCCCCCCCCCCTGTAGATATACAACAAATCGGAATTTACACCAGATGAGAATACATATGCGAAATCTGGGTTTACTGTAGCGTGGATTTTCCCAAAGACACTGTGCATACTAATCAGAAATACTCCAGAGTATTTATCCTTAAGAGTATGTCTAAAGATGTCATCTAGAGTGTTTTACTTTGTTGGTACCACTCTTCTTTTGTTAATATCAAAATTTTAAATGAATTGTATTATCCAAGTGTAGACCACACAAACATACCCCTCCCAGAGTAGACCACTCAAACATACCCCTCCCAGAGTAGACCACTCAAACTCACCCCTCCCAGAGTAGACCACTCAAAGCTTACCCCTCCCAGAGTAGACCAAACAAACTCACCCCTCCCAGAGTAGACTACACAAACATACCCCTCCCAGAGTAGACCACTCAAACTCACCCCTCCCAGAGTAGACCACTCAAAGCTTACCCCTCCCTGAGTAGACCACTCAAACTCACCCCTCCCAGAGTAGACCACTCAAAGCTTACCCCTCCCTGAGTAGACCAAACAAACTCACCCCTCCCAGAGTAGACCACACAAACATACCCCTCCCAGAGTAGACCACACAAAGCTTACCCCTCCCAGAGTAGACCACTCAAACATACCCCTTTCCTCCCTATTCTAACTGGACAAGAATTACATGTCATTAGAACACAGATTTATCTTAATAAACTTCCATGACAACATTGAGTGTGTTAAGGGTCTTTAAGAAGGCGGATGCTAGGAAAACGTATTGAGGGACGTGAGCGTACATCTCATCAATCATCAGAAGTCTTGTACAGTGCAAAGTTTATGTTGTAGACAGACAGAAATGTTCCATTAATACTGCTTGGGCAACACAGCAGACGAAAAAAGTCGATTCAGTAATGAATTTAAATAAGAAAACCAAGGACGTTGTCTTATAGTTAACACATTTAAACAAGAATATCAACTGAATGTTTATTTGTTTTGTGTAATGAGACATATCCAAATTCCAGGTTTAAGAAATCAATGTGGAAGTTGTCATATCATTATATTGATAGCTGTAACAAATTACATAACATCATCATCGTGGTCATGATAATAAAAATGTGTTCTTAAAGTGCAAGACGACTCATATTTACATCTCCCATTTTCTCCCATTAATTTTGATTACAGAATTTATGTGAACACACACAAATCTATATAAAAAGGTGAAGATAATGAACAGTGATCAATCTCATAACTCCTAGAAAGAATACAAAATTAAGAGGTGGGCAAACACGGACCCCTGGACATACCAGAGGAGGAATCAATAGTATGTGAGTAAGCATTCCCTGTAAATTTATTTCTATCAGGATTACAAAATAAAGAGTAGGACAAACACTATGGACATACCAGAGGTAGGAGCAGGTGCTTAGGAGTTAGCATCCCCTGTGGACAGGTCACATCCGCTGTGTGTCCAGTAGTCCGTGTTTGCTCTACTTTTAAATTTCGTATTCTTTATAGGAGTAATGAGACTGATCGCTGTAATCTTCACTTTTTATACAGTGTAATTACATTCACTTTTGTCGTGATTATTACATAACTCATGTCTTCAAGTAACAAAATGGCGAATTTACATACAAAGAGAAACTGAGAATCAAAGTGTTCTGCTATTCTTGAAAAAAAAGATCAGTCTCTTTATAGTTGCAGTCTTGATCTTATAGTTGAATTAACAAGGCATTTATTGTTTTCAATTAAATACACAATCATTATCAATTTATATATTGAGCCAGTGTATGAGAAAAGAAGTCTTGTGACATAAAAATCACAAAATTGGGTTTTCTTTGATTCTTACAGAGGAAAATCACGCGTACGAGAATAAGAAAATACCGAAATTATTTTTCTGTCTTACTGATTTACACTGAAAGTTCAATTTGGAAGATATGTCTTTTAAGACCACGACGTCATTTTGAGAATTTGATTTTGACGTCGTAAACTTTAGAGCTACCGCAATAATTTAACTGTCTTTACGTAGAATTAGATACAAAAAAAAACTGTACACCAAAGTACATGTAATCAAACTGTAGTTGTATGACATCAGCGATTTAAATTCTTTTCCAATAAACGTACAACCAACAGTACTAATAGAGTATGACGTATAAATCTTTCAAAAAAATTTCCCCATTTCTCTATATATCATTAAATACACGATTCAGAATTACTGAATCCTTAAACTTTGAAAAACATTACTATCCGCATTTACAGCTTCATTTGATCTAATTCATTTCTGAAGAAGTGTCATTCTCACTTTCACTTTTTGAGTGATATCAGTTATGATTTACATTATGCTTGAATGATACTAGATAATAGATTAATTTGTCCATCTCTGCAGCGGTTTCTGACGGTTTCTACAGGTAGTGGCGTTATGTCCCTTTTCTCATATGCATTATTGTACAAAAATAACACTTCTTTTATGACAAGAGAAGCAATGCAGTTTTTTTGTTACAACTAAAATAAATGATCTTTGCAACAAAATGTTTTTTTTAAGCTTTAGAAAATTTGCATCTATTTCATAAATGAGATTCTTAAACAGATTCAATGTAATTTTTGATGAATAATTAATTATATAAGACAACATTTCAGATGTTTAGCTGTAATTAATTATATAAGACAACATTTCAGATGTTTAGCTGTAATTAATTATATAAGACAACATTTCAGATGTTTAGCTGTTATTGATTATATAAGACAACATTTCAGATGTTTAGCTGTTATTGATTTTATTTTAGAACTGTTAAACCCGTACTTGATGTTCTTAATAATGAATTCCAAATATATGTACAGTTATTTCTCTATTATACAAATTATTTCGGTATATTATTTGCTAAATGTCGGAAAATAAGCAACTTGCATTAAGTTAAGAGATCATATGTCTTAGGTGACCTTTTTGCATTCTCCGTTTGACGCTCTCTCTCTCTCTCTCTCTCTCTCTCTCTCTCTCTCTCTGTGTGTCTCTCTCTCTATCTATCTATATCTATATATATATATATATATATAAATATATATATATATATATATATATATATATATATATATATATATATATATATATAAATCGGTCAGTTTTGAATAATCGGTCACACGGACAAATTTTCGATCGAGTACCCGGGTACTCGGTAAAAATGTCATCTGTCTCTTTTCCTGAAAATTTAGACTTCTAAGCGACTTTACAAAGTTCTGTAGAGACGGTTGTTTTCCGGAGTTTCCGTCGGATCAATTTCCTCCCTGTGTTTAGTCGTATATAAGTATGATTTAAGATGTTGTTGTTGTTCCCCCCGTAAACGCCAAGTTTACTTCGCGCAGCTGGCATTTAACTTTTTTTATTATTTGTTTGTTTTTTGATCTTCAGTTCTTTTAAAATATTTCCACACTTTTGAAGTGGGAGTCGGCATTCGAGTATCGAATACTAAAATCGGTACTCGTTTACTCGGATATTGATTTTTTTTAAATATTTAAAAACATATATATTTATTAAGAACATCAGTAATATAATAAATTGTACATGTACATCCAGTAATCATCGTCACTAGTATATGACTGTTATGTCTGTCCGATTTTGCTACCATATATTAATTAATTAATTTAAAACATAATCATGTCAAAAACGATGTTCAAATTATTAACACAGGTATGAAGTTGAGTAATTACACAGCCATGGGTGATAACAGTCATATACTAGTGACGATGATTACTGGATGTACATGTACAATTTATTATATTACTGATGTTCTTAATAAATATATATGTTTTTAAATATTTAAAAAAAATCAATATCCGAGTAAACGAGTACCGATTTTAGTATTCGATACTCGAAAGTTCGATCGAGTACCCGGTTACACGGGTATTCGTTGACATCCCTAATATATATATATATATATATATATATATATATATATATATATATCACAAAGTCGATTGAGTATTATATACTCAATCGGCTTTGTGATATTTTTATTATATTATTACTTGTGTAGATTTTCTATATTTATATATATATGTGTGTGTGTGTGTGTGTGTGTGTGTGTGTGTGTGTGTGTGTGTGTGTGTGTGGAGGGGGGTAAGTGTGTGTTTAAAGACCTATCAATTCAACTGGTGGTATACATACGCAAGTTAGTATGGAATACAGTCATACTTTTATCTGTCTGTTTCTGTTTTTCTTTCTCGTGTCTCGTTTTTTTTTTTCCCGCGAACATACCGAAGATTTCAGAGACACTGCATTGCGATACATATTTCACAGTGCAGCGCGAGTTATGCCCCCTGAATACCGGGGTGTTTGTGTCACTATTAAAAATAGTAAAAGAATTTACTATTAGCGCCAGTTAAGGATATTTTGTAAACATTAAGTGTAATTACTGACAAATGATATGTAGTCATTGTTTATATTTATGTGTCCCTTGTGTGATTTTTCGTAGTCCTTGTCATCTTTAGGTCAGCCTGAGAAGAATGTCTTTAGCATAAGCTTAGCAATTCTTCATTCAATATTTTGTACGACCAAAACACAATAAATATGCCACATTACATGTGCAACCAACGCATGTAATAAGTAACTTGTAATCAGTTCATACTGCGGACAACAATATATACATCAAGTGTCAATGAACGGAGCATGCTTATTATATCGAATTCGTATCTCTTATGTAATCAATCTTACTGTTGAAATCTGTTTTCTCACTCGAGTGTGATTCATATAAAATAAATGTTTGTGTAAATCAACTTACTCAAATGTATACAAAAAGAATTATTAACCATGAGAGAGAGAGAGAGAGAGAGAGAGAGAGAGAGAGAGAGAGAGAGAGAGCCCTTTTCCTGACACTTTACTTTTTCTGTTACATTAAATGCACATTTGTTATTTTCAAGAGCAAAGTTTTATTTGTAGGTTGCCCCTTTTTAGTCCACTACCAGAGGGGACTACATGTATTTGTTTACCTTCGGTTTGTCCGTCTGTCTGTCTGTCTGTCAATCCGTCTGACTGTCATTCTGCTTGACGTTTTCCGGAGTTTTCCACGCGCTTGATGAGGATATTCAAATGAAATTATATACATGGCTTTGTTTTGGATAGTTACAGATCAGTTTTGAGTTTCGTTGTGTTTGACTACTTTTAACTGAATTAACCAACCAGTAGGGGATTGATTGATTATATGTTGTTTAACGTCCCGCTCGAGATTTTTTCCCTCATATGGAGACGTCACATTGCCGGTGAAGGGCTACAAAATTTAGGCCTACGCTCGGCGCTAAGGGCCTTTGAGCAGGGAGGGATCTTTATCGTGCCACACCTGTGACACGGGACCTCGTTTTTTTCAGTCACATCCGAAGGACCGTCCCATTTAGTCACCTCTTACGACAAGCAAGGGGTACTGAGGATCTATTCTAACAACCCGGATCCCTACAAGGGACTTTGTATTGCCTACAATGCACCTAGAATGCTTGTTTAAATAATAACCTTGAATTATAATGGAATTGTAAAATCTAAGGAACCTAGAACTGAATTGAAAGATCAACTTCTTGCCCTCTTTCTCCCCCGCGATTTAGAATTTAAGCGCTGGGTTTCAGGTTTCATTATATTTTTTTTAGCTATTCAAGAATTTTCAGATAATTGTGAAGTCAACATCTCTGGTTCCCCCTCCCCCTTTTGAAAAACGATGTTAAATTCCTGATAGTATTTATATTGTCACGTGCTTTTAATTCCAGGTGTCTGTTATTTTTTACAGATTACTCCCGAAATGCTTGGTATCGCAACTTAGACAGAATCAAACATCAAATACATATGTACATATAATTATTCATTTCAGCAAACATTCCAACATGATAACAAGTCAATCTCACCATTGGAAGTAATGCTATCAACATCGTGATAAGTTCGTGTAATCCACACACACAAGAATTTTTTTTCTTTTACAGACAGAAAAGTTATAAATACAGTATTACTTGTCTGCATTGTGACAGCCATGCAGTTAACAAGACCTCGTGATTGTTTTGGGATTTCTGTACAGAAGAGCTTCAAAGGGTTCTCGGACAAGGACATAAATCCAGTTGTCTTTGTGGCTTGAATGGTCAGAAAGCACAATTTTAAATGATCCCAAGGAAACCATTAGTTCCAAACAATGGCGTTAAATATCAGAAAGACGATAAACGCCAAAAAGTAAATTATTTGTGAAAGCCATTACTTTGTACAATGTAATAACGATCTTTCTGGCAGATAGAGGTTACAGAAACACCACTCTTCATGCTATACGTACATTGTGCTACATAATGCGCCTTACACTTGACCATTTTTAAGTCATCTGAGGATACTAACAGAGACTCCAGTCACAGTAGCTCAGTGGTAGAGCGTTTGCTTCGTAACCAGGAGGTCATGAATTGTCATGGCCGTGTCAAACCTAAGACGTGAACATAGGTAGCATTTGCTCCTTTGCCAAACGCTCAGCAATCACCGGTCTTTCGGATATTACCTTAAACACGGAGGTCCAGTGTTGCGGCAGGCGTTGGCACGTTAACGAACCCTCACTGCTACGGTCCTGAGCGCTAAACATAGGTCTAAAGTTGTGGTACTTCACCTATAGCTAATGACGTCTCAATATGAGTGAACATTTCTCGAAGGGACTTAAAACAAACAAACAATCAATCAATTTCTCAACAGTTAATCAATCAATACTAACTGAGACCTTCTACAACCTGTTTTTGATGGTAGTCGTACATACGTTAACACTTTAACTTCTCAAATAGTACTAGTATTGAGGCGATATTACTAACGTGGAATAAGAATTGCTAATTTAAGAGCCCTTACCCCCTCACCGGGAGCTGAGAGGCAAGAATAAAACCTCTAAGAATGATGTCATCTCTATAAATTGTCTTTACTTCGGAGCATCTAGCAGATAAACTGTGTGTATAGTTATAATTGAAGTCTTTATAATATTCTTGGGTCAGGAGTACTGAAGCTAAGATGGAATATATGCTTGATGAAGTAAAAATGCTTGATATCCTTCAAGAGGTCTTTATTGGTGTATGTCCTCCAACCAAACTGAAATTTTTCCCCCTAAAGTCCCGTGAGGATCTGGGTTAGAATAGATTCTATGTAACCCTTGCTTGTCGTAAGAGGCGACTAGATGGGGCGGTCCTTCAGCTGAGAACGTAAAAACCGAGGCCCCGTGTTACAGCAGGTGTGGCATGATAAAGATCCCTCCCTGCTCAAAGGCCATAAGCGCCGAGCATAGGCCTAAATCTTGCAATCCTTCGCCGGGGATGGTGATGTCTCCACACGAGTGAAAAACTCGAGAAAGTGACGTTAAATGAATATAGTTACAATCAATCAAACAATGTAAAGTCCTCAACATTGAACGTTCTGAACCCAGAATAATTTATGTAAATTGAAAAACATCGAGTCTTTAATCTTATTATACCAAATCGCGTCTTCGTTCCTGAATGAAAAGGCTAAGATAACTTAACAGTATTCAATCTCTTAATTCCTAGAGAAAATACAAATCAGAGAGATGGACAAACACGGTTCCTAGGAAGAGTAGGCATCCCCTGTCGACCGGTCACAGAGATATAAACAAGTTTTTTCCAGTCTTGTACATATACATGTAGCAACTGAGCAAATGACTCTCGTAGCAATAGCCCCTGCAAACAAGGTTTTAATGGTTTATAGGATCAGTATACCTGTCATCTACATGTTCACCGTGTATCGCCGATACCGGGGCGAGAGACCTTGATGTGAAAACACCCACAGGTGAGAATTTCCTCTTATGTCTGAGCTGATGTTACCCACTTTTTGCAATGTTTCAGATGTACCGACTTATCTTCAGTGACCTAGAATCACACGACATACGGCAGATTAAGCGCCTGAGTGACCTAGAATCACACGACATACGGCAGATTAAGCGCCTGAGTGACCTAGAATCACGCGACATACTGCAGATTAAGCGCCTGAGTGGCAAAAAGAAAAGGTGGTTTATGATCAGATGACGTGTAATGATTGACCACAAAATCTGAAGTCGTTTGGGGTGAAAAGCTGAGTGGAGTGGGGTGAAAAGCTGAGTGGAGTGGAGTGAAGTGGAATGGAGTGGAGTGAAGTGAAAGTTACAGTATCAGTTTAAAATAGGACATTTGGAATGAACAATGCCAGTCAAAAGCTTGTCTGTGAGAACAGTGTTGACATATAAAGGTCATTTATATTTAATCTGATGATTGATTGATTATATGTTTAACGTCCCGCTCGAGAATCTTTCACTCATATGGAGACGTCACCATTGCCGGTGAAGGGCTACAAATTTAGGCCTAACCTTGGCGCTTATGGCCTTTGAGCAGAGAGGGACTTTATCGTGCCACACCTGCTGTGACACGGGTCCTCGGTTTTTGCAGTCTCATCCGAAGGCCCGCCCCATTTAGTTGCCTCTTACGACAAACAAGGGGTACTGAGGATGTATTCTTACCCGGGTCCCCACGGGATGATTTAATCTGATCAGATCACTGAGTCACATACATCTAGATAACATGTTTGTCCTCATTTTTGGATGTTCATTACATATGAGTATTTAGATTAATATTTTCCTTAGATTGATATTCAAATTGTGTGACTTTCACTGCACGTTTTACCCCACACCAGCCGTTTAAATATGCACTCACTGCACCATCAACATAAAGTACATGTAACGTCTTTGCGTTCGATAGCAATGAGTCTTTTGTTCTACTTTACATATATGATCTTTAGAAATTGAGCGGGTGCACAGCTTTCGCGAATCGTCCTTGGATTTAACCTTTTAGTTCAGTACAATAGCACGCAAACTCGATGCGCCCCTATAATCATCTTTATACGTTCGATTCACTGAGGGATCTTTTTTTCTTCCTGAGAAGCCATCAAACGCCAATACACAAACTGACACTGGTCAACAGACCAGTAGGAGGATTATTGACCGTACACAGTGAAAGGCTTCATTCATAGGAAGAAGATTGCAAGTGATTTATTGTAACCATAAAGATGATTGAATGGACATGGAGATATAATATGTAATGTGTTGCAGGACACCACACCAAAACAACACTATTTACTGGCCCCAAAATGTAAACTAATAAACCAGTGATATTCGGTCAAGGCCCCATATAAATGTAGCCTCTTATGATCTATTTTATTGTGAAGTTATGTTGGTTTTTTTTCGAAGTTCTTAGTTACAACTGCTGAGAAGATGCGTGCATGTTACGTTTCAACACAAAACGCAAAAATTGGAAAGGAAAATGTTGAAAATCGTATTGCAAAGGAAAGAGTCACTAGTCCTAAGAGCTATGAAAGTTAGTAAAGAAATTCCTATTCTGCACATCTTATGTAAGTTCTAATAATTAGCAAACGTATAAAACAAGATGTGTTCTTAAAACTTGTTTGTTTGGATTTTATTTATAGTCGCCTGAGCAATTTTTCAGCTATCCGGCGACTGGTTCTTAAAACTTAAATGCCGCTGAAAGTGCCTATACTGATGAAAGACTCAAAGATGATATAATAAAATAATGTAACATTAACACTATATGCCTATTCTGCACCCATCCTAGAGTCAAAAACCAAGGCTGCAATATTCACAATTTTGGTATATGAAAAGGCAGAGATAACGAACTGTGATCAATCTCATAAATCCTATATGGAATACAAATAAGAGAGTTGGGCAAACACGGACCAAGCATCCCTTGTTGACTGGTCACACCCGCCGTGGGCCCTATATCTTGATCAGTTGAACGAAGTAATCCGTCGTCAGAATAAGTATGCAAAGAACGAACTAACAATTGGTATGAACCACGTCAGACAGCATTTGATCCAATGAAAGGTTGTATTGACAAACTAGATCGTTATAACGACCATAGAATTTGTGAAATGCTTATTTTAAACGAGACTGTTGAAACCCTTGTAACATCAGCTTGTTTGTCAGTAGCTTGACTCGATTTAAAACTTGATCATTCGCAGAACAAGCACCTTTCCTGTTTTTCCTAAATATGCGCTTAGTTTTATACCGTATCAGCAAATTAAAGAAACCTTTCAAATGATAAAGACAATAATCGCTATAATAATTTGGCCCCACCCTGGAATCAAAAACCGTTACCCCCCTTGGATCATGAAATTGACGACCTACTCCTTCTAAATATCTATATCGTTTCAATTTGCTATCAATAGCATTAATGGAGATATTATTTAAATGTTACCCACCATATAATACTAAGCTTGGTCCCACCTTGGGATCAGAACCTCTAACCCAGGATCATGATCATACATTTAATCACTGATCATTTTGTCCCCACCCTGATAGCGAAATCCCTACCCTGGGATCATCAAATTTACAATTTTGGTAACGAACCTACTCTTTCTAAATATCCATTTTCAGTTTAGTATCAATAGCACTAAAACAGATATCATCTAAATGTTTTACATCCTTGTTGACAAATTTGGCCCAGCTCTGAGGTCAGAACCTCTACCCCAGGGATCATGAAATACAATTTTGGTAGAGGCCATCCTGCTGTAAATCATGATGCATTTAGTTCTTCTTACACATTAGCGGTTGTAGAGTACCAAATTGGAAAAGAATTGGAATGGTAGTTATCAAGAAGAATTTTACAATGTTCAGTTGTTAAGGGACGCCGACGGACGACTACAAATTCCAACAGGTCGCTAAGTTTACTCAGGTGACCATATAAAATGAATTGCAATTCTCTTGAAATATACAGTAAGGAATACTTGGGCTCGGTTCGATAAAAACTTGAAGAGAGATGTGCCAATCTCTATCCAGGGTACATTTCTTCCCAGTACATACTCTGTGATAACCGCTTTAGTATCAATCCACGTATTAACTTACCTGAAAGGTTTTGTTAAAAATGCTAAAAACATGTTTATTTGTGTGAGGAACGAACGACAACTCTTGTTGAGGCTTTGTAAACCTCGCCCTCTATTACCTTTTTCTTGCCGTCGTCCAAATGTAACTTAGCCGGTATATTTCATATAGATGAGACAGCAAAATCAGAGTTTCTACAAATGTTTCAATGTAAGGTGTGGCGCTAGAGTACATTACCCCCACCCCACCCTTACCCCTCTCCGCCACAAACGGTCTGAAGATAATGCAACAAAATTTTTACACGAGTTGGTATATCTAAATCCAGAGTTTTTGTTAGGATTGATACAAGCACATGTATGTCCATAGACAATATTGCTAAAATATTTCCAACGTCAGATTGTTGTAGACACTTCTAATGGAATTGCGCAAAAATATCAAACCAAGTCATAGGATATTAAAGTGTACGAACAATGTATTCAACTTAAAAAATAACGAGTTTTTATGCTTTATAGACAATCGAAAATGTAAACGAATGGTTAAATCGTGAAATATGCAAGATTTGCAAAGTTCTATGCAATAAAACTTGGGCATTATAGAATCCATTAAAAAAATGTGACAAAGGTGGATTTAAGGTTTTATAGATACTGTATAGTAGAGTCAGAAATAATCCACTCCCCTTAACATCCGTGAGCCACTCAGGTGATCATTGCTATCCGTGAGCCACTCAGGTGATCATTACTATTCGTGAGCCACTCAGGTGATCATTACTATCCGTGAGCCACTCAGGTGATCATTACTATCCGTAAGCCAATCAGGTGACCATTACTATTCGTGAGCCACTCAGGTGACCATTACTATCCGTGAGCCACTCAGGTGACCATTACTATCCGTGAGCCACTCAGGTGATCATTACTATCCGTGAGCCACTCAGGTGATCATTGCTATCCGTGAGCCACTCAGATGACCATTACTATCCGTGAGCCACTCAGGTGATCATTACTATCCGTGAGCCACTCAGGTGATCATTGCTATCCGTGAGCCACTCAGGTGATCATTACTATCCGTGAGCCACTCAGGTGACCATTACTATCCGTGAGCCACTCGGGTGATCATTACTATCCGTGAGTCACTCAGGTGATCATTACTATTCGTGAGCCACTCAGGTGACCATTACTATCCGTGAGTCACTCAGGTGATCATTACTATCCGTGAACCACTCAGGTGATCATTACTATCCGTGAGTCACTCAGGTGATCATTACTATCGGTGAGTCACTCAGGTGACCATTACTATCCGTGAGCCACTCGGGTGATCATTACTATCCGTGAGTCACTCAGGTGATCATTACTATCCGTGAGCCACTCAGGTGATCATTACTATCCGTGAGCCACTCGGGTGACCATTACTATCCGTGAGTCACTCAGGTGACCATTACTATCCGTGACCCACTCAGGTGATCATTACTATCGGTGAGTCACTCAGGTGACCATTACTATCGGTGAGTCACTCAGGTGACCATTACTATCCGTGAGCCACTCAGGTGACCATTACCATCCGTGAGCCACTCAGGTGACCATTACTATCGGTGAGTCACTCAGGTGACCATTACTATCCGTGAGTCACTCAGGTGACGATTACTATCCGTGAGCCACTCAGGTGACCATTACTATCCGTGAGCCTCTCAGGTGATCATTACTATCCGTGAGCCACTCAGGTGACCATTACTATTCGTGAGCCACTCAGGTGACCATTACTATCGGTGAGTCACTCAGGTGACCATTACTATCGGTGAGTCACTCAGGTGACGATTACTATCCGTGAGTCACTCAGGTGATCATTACTATCGGTGCCCGCCCGTAGTTAATTTCTTATAATATTGTTTTTTTAAAAAAACATTGTCGGGTTTTGACATTTTTAGGAGATGTAGAGTGTTTGTCGGATTTCTCAATGCTATTGATCAATCGGGATGGTTGGTGTATATAGTTTAACGTCCCGCTACACAATTTTTCACTCATAGGGAGAAGTCACAAATGCCGTTGAAGGTTTGCAAAATTTAGGTCTATGCTCGGCGCTTACGGCCTTTCAGCAGAGAGGTCACACTAGCTGTGACACGGGGCGTCGGTTTTTACGGTCTTATTCGAAAGGATAGCAGTGAGGGTTCTTTAACATACCAACGTTTGCCGCGACACGGGACCTCCGTTTTTAAGGTCATATCCGACGAGTGTTTGACGAAGGAGCAATCACTACCTATGATAACGTCTTATTTTTGACGCGGCCAGGGCACGAGCGTGGCTCGAACTCAACACCTCCTGGTCACAAAGCGAACGCTCTAGCCTCTGAGCTCCCGCGACCGGTCATTCACTAGATTGTGTGGCATATCAGTGGTATAATATTAAGCGAACAGTTGAAGATAACGAACAGTGATCAATCTCCTATAAAGAATACAAAATTAAGAGTATGGCAAACATGGACCTTTGGACATACCAGAAATGAGATAAAGTGTCTACGAGGAGTAAGCATCCCTGTTGACAGGTCGCACCCGCTATGAGCCCTATATCTTAATCAGGTATAATGAGTAATCTGTCGTCAAAATAAGAACGGTCTAGCAATTGGTATGTAACACTGTAGACAGCATACAGACACTATATTTAAGTAATGGTCATTACGGGGTTTGAGGGTGACGTGAGGTTTATGGGATTGAAGCCACCGAGTGCAGCATCAGAGATTTAAAATGGTGTTCATCATCGGAAAGTCACCACTTAAATGACTGTTATACGTAGTGACATCGATGAATCCGAACAAAAGTCCTTTAGCACGAGACGGTGTTTGTGGCATTCTAAAAAGAAATGGAGCATTTTGACATATAGAGACAACAACCGAAAACTCGTATGTACTAATTTTACGGAAATATGGTTAAAATTCTTCTTCTCGGTAATTTACTCAAACAAAATTTAATCAATGAAACAATGTTAATAAAAATAAATTTTCTTCATAATCCAATTTCTTAAGATTTCAGTGAATTTAGTTAGCATTAGTGCAATCGTTTGTGTATTGAAAGAAGGGTGGAATTTAATTGTTCATCCATCTCTCTCTCTCTCTCTCTCTCTCTCTCTCTCTCTCTCTCTCTCTCTCTCTCTCTCTCTCTCTCTCTCTCTCTACGAGATTAACTAACTTCCGTGGGTAAATTTGTGTCCGATTCCAACCAAACAGATCGCATTACCTCTCTTTATTCGTCTGTTTTCTGTCAGTCATTTAATGTTGTAAATATGATTGGCTAAGTCATGCAAAACGTTTATTCCTCAGAAACAAGATTTAATGTTTTACCAAGAAAAGTTGTACATAAAAATGTAAACGTATCATTTTCAAACTTGTGTTCTTCTGTTCCTGACATGACGATTGGCAGGAAACATTTATACGAGACACAACTGACGGTGGGAAAAATGTATTGTGTTCCGCTACAAATATTTTGCGCTTTTTTGCCTAATGACATTAAATGTAACCAGGCATTACATCCTGGTACAACACACACACACACACACTACACACACACAAACACACACACACACACACACACACACTACACACACAAACACACACACACACACATGAATACCCTACGTGAACATACATCTGTAAGAAAAGTAAACCGGCTTATATATTGAAATATCTACTATTGTTAGATTTTATTCTTACTTGTTAAAAAAAATTTAGAATATGACAATGACAATGATTTTATTCTCATTTGTTTGCATGACATACAGTTGAGAATGTGAACAATTTAATATACTAGAATATGATAAAATCAAGAAGTAAATGCTTAATATTATGCCGTGGATTTACATGTAACTCTCTCATCTATTATATCTATAAATTTAACAAGTTTCAACAATAATTTTCTATTTGTAGCATTAAACAACGACTCAAATTTGTATACATTGGGATTTTTACAGTACTTAATCGGAATACACTGTTTTCTTGTATCAGTTATAACACTATCTTTGCAATTAAACAAATAATGGAATTCATCACCAATTTCACCATTGTTGCATAGAATACATTTTTTCTCATTTCTTTGAATATTAAGCCATCTGCCTTTTTCAATAGGTAGACTTGCATTACATGTTCTAAATTTACAAAGTTTTACAGCATCTTTAAAAGGCAAAGTATTTTTCTATACAGAATTGTTTTTTGAATATTCTATAACTAAATCCTTTAGAAGATTGAAAAATTCTACCTTCCCATTTTTGAATAAATTGGTCTTCCAGTCTATGAAAAATTGTATTTTTTAACCATGATATATTCTTAAAGTCTTGTCTATGCCAGATATAAGATAATCCGCACTCATCAAAGATATTTTTCACATAATTAACCCATGGTGTTTTATAATGAGATGCAATATTATATAGCTTCTTACTTAATTTGAAATGAGTAGATTTAATAATCTTACCCCAAAAAGTAATCATTCTCATTTTAACATTGATTTCTAATGGATATCTACCTAGTTCTCCATACACCATAAAATTTGGCGTGGAGTTCTTAAGTTTCAAAATATGTTTGCAAAATTTTAAATGTATTTTTTCTAACATTTCATAATTTGTGTAGCCCCAGACTTCAAAACTATACAATATAATAGATTTAACAAGCTTGTCAAAAATATCCAACTTACAATCAATAGACAAATTATGTTCTCTACATTTTGATATGGCACTATACATTGCTTTTATATAATTCCTTGATATTACAATATGATAAACCTTTTCTACCAAAATGTACACCTAAATACTTAAAGGATTGAACAATTTCTAAAGGCTGTTCATTGAGTGAGAAATGTAGGTTTTGGGGTTGCTTCCCTTTCCCAAAAATCATTACCTGTGTTTTACTAATATTTACCTTTAAATGCCACAGTTTACAGTAATTAGAAAATAAATCTAATTGATGTTGCAGATCATTGGATGTTTCTGACAATATTATAGTATCATCAGCATAAAGTAAGATGAATAGCTTTAAATAAACGCTTAATTCATTCTGAAATTTTTCACACATATTTGCTAGACCCTGAGTATTATTTAGTTGAAGGTATTGTTCTAGATCATTGAGGAACACAGAGAACAAGAAAGGTGATAGATTTTCGCCTTGACGGACCCCTGAATTACAGTAAAAAATATCGGAAAAATTATTCCCAGACAGGATTTTTGCTTTTATACCATTGTACATACTTACAATAATTTTGAAACATTTTCCAGTAACGTTACTACGTATTAGTTTGTTCCATAAACCTAATCTCCAAACAGTGTCAAAAGCTTTTTCAAAATCTATAAATGTACAAAAAATCTTTTGATGAAATGATTGTGACAATTCAAAGAGTATTAAGAGAAAATATATGATCAACTGTACAATGATTTTTCCGAAATCCCGCTTGATTTTCTAAAATTAGTTCCACGCTATCTGCATACTTGTTAAGTCTTTCATCTAAAACAGAAGTAAAAAGTTTTCCTAGACAGCTTACTAGTGTAATTGGTCTATAATTTTTTGCATCAGTCACATCCCCTTTATTTTTGTACACTGGTATGATGTTTCCCAATAACCATTCTTCAGGGACTATGCCTGAATCAAAAATGTAGTTGAACAATTTCACATATATTGGCAACATGATATCAACAGTATTCTTTATGTATTCATTAAAAATAAGGTCATTTCCACAAGCTTTGTTACATTTCAGTGAGCTAATACATTTTCTAATTTCTATTTCTGTGATAGGTTCATTAATACAATCATTCATATGCGAGTCGTTCAGAGTATTTAATGCGTCTAGTGATAAAACATGATTTGCTTCTCCTTCAAATTCCTTATTAAAACAATCATTAAAATATGTAAATAAATCAGTCATATTTGCTTTACATGTACTGGTTTTCTTTCCACCATTGATAACTTTCCAGTATTCTTTGGGATTTCTAGTTCTCATAACTTCTAATTTTTGTTTGACACCAGTCCTATGTTTCGTGATAGCGGTTTTTATTGTTTTCTTATATAATTTTTCTTTCATATAAAAATCTTCCTTAAAAATTACACCACCATATTTCTTATGTAACCTCTTTGCTTTTCTATAATTCTGTCTTGCAGTTTTACATTCCATAGTAAACCATGGTTTTTTGAAAATAAACTTTTTTGTCCCAGGCTTTTCAACATTACTGATATTTTTTTTTCAAACCAAATGACTTCTTTGCACAGTTTATAAATACTGAACATATTTTTTTTAACACAATGATCAATAGAAAAATTCTCAGTACATGTATTTATATTGTTTAACTCTTCCATGATTTCAAAAATTTCAGGTTGACAATAATTGAAAACCTCAAAAAATACATCTTTTCTATCTTCATTCCATCCCTTTGGAATTTCTTTATGTGTATTGGGACGACCTTCCTAAGACCAATCATTCATTAGCTTGTTTTGCAATTGATCAAACTTCACTAACAATTTGAAGATACGTAAATTACAACTTCTGTAATTTGTTTGTTTTACATCCCATCAAGAATTTTTCACTAGACGTCACTAGAAGTGGGTGATGTACCTATGCTTTGCGCTTACGGCCGTGGCAGTGAAGGTTCTTTAACGTGCCAACGCCTACCGCGACAAGGGATCTGCGTTTCTTCTCACTTCTAAATGCGGGGCTTTCGACAAAGTAGCAGTTATTACCTATGTTTACATCTTAGGTTGGAGGGGACGAAGCTCAAACTCACGACCTCCCGGTTACAAAGCGAACACTTCACCGCTGCGGTAGTTTATATAATTAGAATTTATCCACTATTCAGATATTGGTATATCATGCACTGTGGATTTTCATTAATATTCAACTGATTAATACATCCTTAGTTGTATTTATATAATAAAAAATGCGGCTTGAACTCGAGCTGTCTAACATTTCTTCGTGACATCAAATTGAGAATTACATCAGTTGATGATTTTTATTTTGCAGATTTTCAAATTTTAGGGATCTCATATATAATCTGTAGAAATATGGAATCAAACTAAACATAAATACGCATGGAATTGCAGAAGCATACCCTGTTGACCGGTCACACCTGCCGTGCGATCTAATGACGGGTTGTATCTGCAACTTAGATTATCATAGAATGTGGGAAATGTTGATTATAAACGAGACTGTTGAAACCCCTGTAACATCAATTTATTTGTCAGTAGCCTTGTACGATTTAAAAATTGATCATACACAGAACAGTGTATCGAATCAGCACCAACTGCAAGTGATTACAGAATATTGCGACAAAGATATGGGAAGCTTACAATGGAGAAGCTGAATTCATCCCATTTGTCATATAGTTAAGTTAATCTGCCGTTAATATACATGTTCAATGAACTATCCGAATAGAAGCAGATTTGGAAGACTCTGGTTGGTTTTTTTGGGTTTTTTTCGAGTTCACTGGGATAAATCGAATCGACATGAAAATGATTATTGTTAATAGATAAAACGTCGTCGATATATCTAATTAACGAGTGGAAGGCACAGCAAGAGATTTTTTGTCATGTAGAAACTTTTGAATAAAATCTGCCTCAAGAATACAAAAACTGGTTAACCTATTGAGAAACGCAATTTGTGCCCATGGGAATTCCAACAAGAACACATACCTGATCTTCAAAGACCACGTAGATAATTGAACGTGAGGAACTCTAGCATCTTTTTAATATCAGCGTCATAGTACTTGTGTGCAGAATCAGAGTGGTGTTTAACTAAGTAATTTATTAGACGACTGATCAGAAGATATGAATATTTTCGTGTTTTACTTTTATTGCAGAAACAGCTATCTATGCTGTAAAACAAATTAATTTATCGTAAGGAGTGGTGATACAAAATGTTACAAAAAGTCGTACGTTATGATGTTGTTGATCTGGGAAAAGGTTTGTGATTATAAATTTACTAAATGTTTGGAAAACTTTGAAAATTCATATTTGACTTACATCACTTCTCGTAGATTGTTTGATTGATTGTTTGATGTTTTCCGCCACACTCAACAATTTTCCAGTTATCTGGTGGCGTCCACCGACCTTCCGAAAATAAACCGGCAAACTTTCTCACATATATCGGCGCGAGCGGGAATCGAACCCGCGCCGACTAGAGGTGAGAGGCCTTGTGATTTTGAGCGCGATGCTCTAACCACTCGGCCACGGTGGCCCCCTTCTCGCAGATGTTGTGACAAAGTACGTCTGACGTTTCCCCTTCACAGTAGTTAATATTTCCGTGATGAGTAAAGATAGGGCGTGGTAGAACATTTACTGGATCCAGCAATGTATCTTTGTAAGGGTTTTTCGTTTAACTTTTGGAATATATATATATATATATATATAAAAGCACTAGGAAACCAACAACACTAGAAATCCTAAAGTGTCGGATCTAACGAGTAGATACTTAGTCACGAAATCGAATATAAAAAGCACTAAGGATGACTAAACGACACGAACAATCAAAATTGTCAAATTTTCGGGACACCCAGTCCCTTCTTCAGGACAAACTACAGATATATTACATTAAGAAAACATAAAAGAAAAAATAGCACTAAATCTAAAACTACAAATAAAACGAAACTAAACTTTCAAAAAACTACATTTTGGAGTTGATTAGAGAACAGTTTAATGATAAGGTTTATATGTCCGGTCAGTCGGGTGTACTGAGTATGACTGTCCGATTCACACCTACTACGGCTAATTAGGCTAATTTAAAATCCATGTTCGAACTAATAACTAGAGAATTAGAACAAAGGGTGTTAACTCGTACGGGATTGGGGTTGATTAAGCTGATTATGGTAAAGAACATGAATTTTAAAATATGGAATTTAAAATTTAAAAAGGGGGAGGGGGAAAATAGAAGGCTTAAAAGGGAATCAAAGATAGAAACAAACACTAAAAAAAGGCTGACAGTGTTACAACATTTATGGAGAAACAGGTGATGGCTTATGAGGCGTTCATCTTAAGGAAGTCATTTTGTTTGTTCAAGCCATTTGGTCTGAATGATTTGAGTCTGTGCATCCAGAACTTTTCCTTGCTCTTCCTCTCTGAGTCCGTCCAATGGGGGTTATGGTCAATAACAACGACTGTCATGTCCTCCCATTTGTGACCAGCTAGATTAAAATGTTCCCCGACGGGTTCTTTTAGTTTTTTGGTCTTGATGGTGGAACGGTGGTTGTTGATTCTTCTTCTGAGGTCACCTGTTTCACCTACATATTGCTTAGAACAAACTTTGCAACTGATGAGATAAATGCAGTTGTCTGTGCGGCAAGACGTATTCCCAAAGATTTTATAGGTGCGTCCTGTAATGGGGCTTATGAAGCTGTCTGTGTCAGAGCTGTGCTTGCACATGAGGCATCTGGCATCTGAACAAGTTTTGAAGCCACCATTGGGTAATGGGTTGTCTAGTGTTGCTCTGACCACCATATCCTTCAAGTTCCTTGGGTGTTTAAATGCAGCCATTGGTGGATTCTTGAAAAGCTCCGCCATCCTTTCATTAGCATAAAGAATCGGCAGGTTTTCCTTGAGAATGGTGTTAAGGTTCTTGAGGACAGGATGGTATGTCGTGACAAGTGGAACCCTATTACTGTCTTTCTTTTCGTTGTATTGCAATAAGGTTGTCCTGTCTTTTTTTGAGACCTCATGAAATGCAGTTTGAACTGTGTGGGCTTTATAGCCACGATTACACAAGTGCGTTTTCAATATCTTGCTCTGTTCTTCAAAAAGAATTTGGGAATACGTCTTGCCGCACAGACAACTGCATTTATCTCATCAGTTGCAAAGTTTGTTCTAAGCAATATGTAGGTGAAACAGGTGACCTCAGAAGAAGAATCAACAACCACCGTTCCACCATCAAGACCAAAAAACTAAAAGAACCCGTCGGGGAACATTTTAATCTAGCTGGTCACAAATGGGAGGACATGACAGTCGTTGTTATTGACCATAACCCCCATTGGACGGACTCAGAGAGGAAGAGCAAGGAAAAGTTCTGGATGCACAGACTCAAATCATTCAGACCAAATGGCTTGAACAAACAAAATGACTTCCTTAAGATGAACGCCTCATAAGCCATCACCTGTTTCTCCATAAATGTTGTAACACTGTCAGCCTTTTTTTAGTGTTTGTTTCTATCTTTGATTCCCTTTTAAGCCTTCTATTTTCCCCCTCCCCCTTTTTAAATTTTAAATTCCATATTTTAAAATTCATGTTCTTTACCATAATCAGCTTAATCAACCCCAATCCCGTACGAGTTAACACCCTTTGTTCTAATTCTCTAGTTATTAGTTCGAACATGGATTTTAAATTAGCCTAATTAGCCGTAGTAGGTGTGAATCGGACAGTCATACTCAGTACACCCGACTGACCGGACATATAAACCTTATCATTAAACTGTTCTCTAATCAACTCCAAAATGTAGTTTTTTGAAAGTTTAGTTTCGTTTTATTTGTAGTTTTAGATTTAGTGCTATTTTTTCTTTTATGTTTTCTTAATGTAATATATCTGTAGTTTGTCCTGAAGAAGGGACTGGGTGTCCCGAAAATTTGACAATTTTGATTGTTCGTGTCGTTTAGTCATCCTTAGTGCTTTATATATATATATATATATTTTAAAAGTTTGCAGGCATATACCGTATAGCGGGTTGTTTTTTTTTTAGCGGTGTGCTAATTTTGGCTTATTTTAGCGGTTTGATAGTAGTCCGGTAAAATTTTGATCGCTCAGTTTGTACCCTTAAGTATAGTACTGAACGCAAGTAAGATACCTTCTTCCACGGGTTGAAAAAACAGTTACAGAGAATGATATTCCTTCAAAACTTATAAACTGGGACCATATAGGTTTGAACACAATACCGGCATCAAACTGGAATGTTTCGAAAATATGTGTCTGCCAACAAAAAATAAAATTCTGCCAAAATCATTGGCATGCTTGTGACCAGGCAAAACTCTAGAAAAAAAAAAGGAAAAAAAAGTAGAACAGGTAAAACGCTAAAAAAAAAAAAAAAAAAGAAAAAAAAAAAAAAAAAGAAAAAAACGCTATGCAGTATTTGCCCGGAAACTTTCCGGCCTGCAAACACGACGTCACAATAGAAATTGTTCACCTTAAACTGGAAACTATTTATCTGAAGACTAAAATATATACCTTTTAAATCTAATTTTAGACATGCATCAAGTTACGCCCTTGAAAGGAACGCATAGTTCTGCTCGTCTTCTATTTATGTCCAAACAAGCGGTACCTGCGCTTGGGGGTGTGATTGTTAATGAGACGACCCCCAAGTTGCATTTGAGATCGTACGAAGGTTTATAAATAGTATCAGGGGAAATCCCATATAAACCAACCAGAAAACGCTCAAAATACTTCAGATCTTCAAATACTTAAAAAGACACCACCTACCATTATTCTCCTGTCTCAACTGCCATACAATGCCATTTATATGTATATATGTAATATTTAAAAATGTGATAAGACGTATGTCTTAAGCAATAAAGAGATCAATAAGTGCACACGGTGTTTGAAATTCAATTCTTTTCACGCCTTTTTAGTGAAGTATAGTGTTACTTTAGGATCACTTAATTCCTCAATGATCGTTTATATCATAGGATCTGCAAAGTGAACTTTTTAATGTGGCGGGTAGACATACGATAAACCGTATACTTTAAAACACTGTAGATCTGAAGTTCACTTCATGGGGGAAAAGTAGTTCCAATCGACCTTAGTTTGGCTAGTGATATTAGTTATGTCGTACGAAAATCTCACTTACTGCATAATTTCTGAATTCTAGCCTGAATAATGAAAGGGATTTTGGCCGTGTTAATGGGTCAAAGTTTCTGTTGCTAGTGTAAGGATTGATGGTTCTTTTATTGAAAATGCGTTATTTCTTTAGAAATATCTGAAAGTACTTGACCATTATTCAACAAATTGGTATGAAGCATCTTTGAGGTAAAGGAAAACTAAAATCGTGAATTTCAAGATTACTTCACCCCTACGGTCTGAGGGATGGGGAGGGGACTTTAAAGAATAATGCAGTCTTCTTCACTCAGGGACACACAGCATACAAACTGTGTATAGTCATGATGAGCAAAGATGCTTTTAGCAAGGTTGTGAGGGGCCTGTTGCTAGGGCGGATATATATGGCTCGTATAGTGTGAAGTAAAATTACCTTGACATCAAACAGTGAAAATGAGTTTATGGTATGATAAACAAAGACCCTTTGTCAGGGTTCTGGTGTTAAGTTACGGCTTTGGGGTTCTTTCAGTGAAAATGCTCCTAGATAAGAGACACTGATGTTAAGGTAGGGGTCATGCGATATTTTGCAGTCTTCATAAATCCTTACTCAGGGGCATCTATCCGAAAAATTGTGTCTATAATCATGAGGAAAAAAACACCTCTGCCAGAAATGTGAAATTCATGGCCCCTGTTCAGAGCCTCTGAAGCTAGAGCGGGGCTATATAGGTCATACGATGAAAATGATTTATTTCTTTAGAATAGTCTTCTTGCCTCCTGGAGATCAAACGTACCTGAATACATGGTAATATAGAAGGGCTAGAGAAGCTTTTTCAAAATTCATAGTCCCTGGGTCAGGGGTTCTAGGTTGCTAGGTCATGCATCAAAACTTTGAACAATTATTCATCATTGAAAATATTCCTTTCACAGGGATATCTAGCAGGCGGACTGTGTGTATAGTCACGATGTTCAAGGATGTTTTTAACAAAATTTGAGGGTGTTCCGGAGCTAGGGTCTTACGACAAACAGGAGGTACTGAGGACCTATTCTAACTCGGATCTCCACGGAGCTATTAAAAGTATTATAAGAAAAAGCTCAAATGATTTTAATACATAGTCGGCAAATATGTACACTTCTATGTTGCAATGTTTCACTCACGAGACATCACTGATTTTGACCTATGCATGGCGCTGAGGGACGTAGCAGCGAGGGTTCTTTCTCATGCATTGCTTTGCCTCTGCTCGAAGATTCAACGTCATGCAAACTCTATAGGTATTTAGTCGCTTATTGGTGGAACATAATAAAAGGCGCCCTAAGACTAACGATGTGTTTGGGATACTTTTCCTTATCGCCCGACAACAGAAGCCTGCTGTGACTTTTTGTATCATTGTTATTGGTTGAAAGTATTTTGATAGTAACTTCTCCCGTACATTTCATCTCTCTCCTTGTTTGATTAGAACTTTACATTAACTATACTGAGGAACTTCCGCGAGGAAACTTAAATTTTAACCAAACACATCGCTTTTCAACTCTTCAATCACCTTTCTCATAGCAGTAATGTTTGATTGCCTTCAGTCCTTGATAAATATGTATTTCATGTAAATATACAATACAGAAGAACCTACAAGAAATCAGTACATAGTCTGTACACCTCTAATTAAGTCCACTAGCCCGAATATGGCATGAATAGGTCCGTGTTTGCTCCGGGTTTTTTTAATTTTTTTTTTATTGATCACTTTTATATTGATATGCAAGTCTGTGCAGGTAGTTCAACTTCAAGTTTGTTCAATTCAGGGGGCCCGGGGTATCTACAATGGGTTAGTTAGTTGTATATTGTTAAACGTTCCAATCAAGAATTTTTCACTTACATGAAGACGTCACCATTGCAGGCGAACGGCTGTAAACTTTAGGCCTATGCTCGGCGCTTAAGGACATTTAGGAAGGAGAGATTTTTATCGTGCCACACCGCTGTGACACGGGGTTTCCGTTTTTGCGATTTCATCCGAAGGACCTCCCCACTTAGTCGCCACTAACGACAAGCAAGGGGAACTGAGGACCCATTCTAACCCTGATCCCCACGGTATGGCTACAAATAGAAGATTAAAGTTTTATGGGAACCAAATTCTTATCAAGAGTAGCAGGGCCAAACTAAATGATATGCAAATGTTTCATATATGGTCTTGGGCCTTGATCTTGACCTTGGAGTTCTACCAAAATTTCAAAACTGTAACCTTACTCGTAACGTTTGAATAGTGAGTGATAGGGTTGTCGTATTTCTGATATGCATTCCTCACGACAAGCCCTTTTTTCGGTACCAAAGATTTCAACCTTGTGACCATGACCTTTGAGTTTGACCTATATTTAAGAAAACTTAACCTACATATTCAATATCTACTGAACTATCTAAGTAAGAGTTTTCATGTATTGTATAAACATTTTTTATGACAAGACCTTTCATTTCATGCCATGACCATAGCCTTCTCCAGAACAGCAAGGCCATGTTAATCATTGGTGTTGGGACACCCCCGTGTTTTGTGAATTCAAATTTGGTAATATGACCCTTTGGGGTTAGGCTAGGGTCACAACACAGGGTCATTTTTTATGGGAATAAAAATTGGGGAAAAAAATCTTTTAAACATCATAACAGCCGGGTAACTCATGCGAGCGATGGGACTTATAGACCTCTTGCTTTTACAAATAGTATTTCTGTTGTTCAAGAGAAAGAAAACGTCTTTCTACAACTTTCCTTATTCTTTCTCCTTGCTAGAGCATTTGAAATAATAACAGACCAAGATGAGAATTCTTTCATTTTCAACCACGTTTTATGCCTTTGTTGATGTTTCCCGCTTGTTGTAATGCTTCAACGATGCACAGACTTACTGTCAATGACGTAAAGGTACATGAAATGATGTGGATTTCGTTTTATACCTTAAACTCAACCCCTGGCACCTGTAGAACTGAGGGCTCGTCCTGTTTTAGACTCAAATACAATGCAAGTAAATTTATTTCACTGTCTCCCCGTATCAATCGTTATCAAATGGAATAATGTATGCATTGAAATCAGTTTTAGTCCATAAACGTCGATTTGATGACAGAAATTAGCAATATTGATTTAGGTCTGGTATACAGCGAATTGTTTGACAATTTCATTAAACTAGTCGTACAACAACTTGCTGTGTCCATGTACAGCAAATCAACATATTTATCAGAATCAAGATATGTATGATATCAGTCTGATTCAGTTATTTCTTTTTATATTGTCATCTCCGGATTTGATTTATCATCAATAAATGTATCTCAGTGCATCAAATTTCCTAAATAGACACATTGTAGAACATTGAATATGAAATGATATGATGATCATGAAACCTGACGTAGAATAAAGTGGAGATAGCAACACTATATACCATGAAGAAAACGAAATTATGAGGACAAGAACAGAGCCCTGGACATATCAGACCAGGTGCCTAGGAGGAGCAAGCGTGAACCCTATATCAGTATATCTTGATCAGGTAAACGAAGTAATCCGTAGTCAAAATCAGTATGCATAGAACGGCATAACAATTATATGAAACGAATCAGACAGCATTCAACCTAGTGATAACTTGTATTTGCAAGTTAATGATGGAGAAACTGAAGTCATCTCGTTTGTTATAACGTTGTGTTTGTTAGTTTATCTTTGTAAAAAAAATATCCAAATATGAAGCACATAAGAAAAATTTGTGGTGTCTTTTATTTCAGGTTCACTGTAATATATCGAATTGACATATGAAAATTGAAAAAGATAAAAACTAATTGCCGAAATGCGTATACTATATATGTGTTTACAGACGTATGTACGACACGTAAGAGAGTTCGGATTTCAATGCATTTTGGTTTCTATCAATAATATACATCTAGTTTTTATTCATTTTATATAGGTGATCGGTTTCCTCCCGTGGTAATTTGCACAAACGCCAAAGGCAACCGTCCCGTGGGGATCCGGGTTAGAATAGATCCTCAGTACCCCTTGCTTGTCGTAAGAGGCGACTAAATGGGGCGGTCCTTCGGATGAGACCGCAAAAACCGAGGTCCCGTGTCACAGCAGGTGTGCCACGTCAAAGATCCCTCCCTGCTCAAAGGTCATAGGCGCCGAGCATAGGCTTAAATTTTGCAGGCCTTCACCGACAATGGTGACGTCTCCATATGAGGGAAAAATTGTCTAGCGGAACGTTAAACAACAAACTATCAATCAATCAACCAAAGGCAACCGACGGGAGGTAACCGATAGATAACACCATAAACCCAAGAAATAAAATAAGAAAAAGAAAATGGTAATAATAACTAGACAATTTATTGTGGGTTTTTTTATCTTATGTCTATGTTAATTAAATCAAATTTCTTTTATAAAAAATTGAAAATTAAAATTATCTTTCGGGGGGGTGGGGGTGTCATATCATATATAAATTCAAGGAATCGTTGTCTGTCAAATATAAATACAAGGAATCACTGTCTAGTTTTTGGGTATGTGTGGTGACTAACAACAAAGGCATGCTTAACGGCTTCGCCATGCACGCAGTCAGGGAACGTCTTTAAATTCCAGCCTTCTATATTATCTTCAGTTTGATTTCATTGTTAGGATGATGTTTATCTTATGTTTCAACGAGTGACCAATGTCGGATCGAGAGAACGTTTAACTTTAGAAATGCTTTATTTTGGCAACGCTCATTCATTCAACTATGTAACAAACTTTGAGAAAGTTGAGGTAAAATTGTCATTTCATGATGTTTGAGCTGTAGTGTCTCTTTGAGGTCGGGGGGGGGGGGGGATAGGCTGGAGCCGCTGTAGTGTCTCTTTAAGGTCGGGGGGGGGAGGGGAGGGCAATAGGCTGGAACCGCTGTAGTGTCTCTCTTTAAGGTCGGGGGGGGGGGGGGGGGGAGGGGGAATAGGCTGGAGCCGCTGTAGTGTCTCTTTAAGGTCCGGGGGGGGGGGCAATAGGCTGGAGCCGCTGTAGTGTCTCTTTAAGGTCCGGGGGGGGGGGGGGGGGGCAATAGGCTGGAGCCGCTGTAGTGTCTCTTTAAGGTCCGGGGGGGGGGGGCAATAGGCTGGAGCCGCTGTAGTGTCTCTTTAAGGTCCGGGGGGGGGGGGGAATAGGCTGGAGCCGCTGTAGTGTCTCTTTAAGGTCCGGGGGGGGGGGGCAATAGGCTGGAGCCGCTGTAGTGTCTCTTTAAGGTCCGGGGGGGGGCAATAGGCTGGAGCCGCTGTAGTGTCTCTTTAAGGTCCGGGGGGGCAATAGGCTGGAGCCGCTGTAGTGTCTCTTTAAGGTCCGGGGGGGGCAATAGGCTGGAGCCGCTGTAGTGTCTCTTTAAGGTCCGGGGGGGGCAATAGGCTGGAGCCGCTGTAGTGTCTCTTTAAGGTCCGGGGGGGGGGGGGGGCAATAGGCTGGAGCCGCCAGAGGTTAGAGACTTTTTAGGTTATTTCTATGGTTACTTTAGCTTTATAGATAATATCAATAGATAACAACAAATACTTGATTTGTTTATCTTACTCGCTTGTGTATATGTATAATGTCAAATCTTATACTTCTTTGGTTGTTCTACTGGTATTTCTTTTGGTCACAGGAAGGGGGCGCTAGATAAATCTGCCACCAATGATGTTCTCGTGGAGTAAATATTTCATTCAGCAACAATTTGCAGCAGAGGTGCAATTCATTTGGAAAATAAACTAATATTGGAATGAAATAGGGCTTTACGCTTTTAACTGCATTTATTTAAAAAAGAACATGATTGTAGATATGCTGAAATTGGAAAACAAATGCATACCAGTTCCTCTCTCACAAAGCTTAGCGATTTAAATCCAGGTGCATGCGAGGGACGGCTTTTGCTGTTTTACCCCTAAGTTGTATAGTTTTTTAATTGGATTAGCAAATTGCTGTACAATGAAATTTTTTTTTCTTTTTCTTCAAAACGCCGTACAACGAGTAACAATTCGCCGTACACCGGAGATGAAATAATATTGTTCATTTCTTTCATCAAATCGACGTTTATGGACTAAAACTGATTCCAAATATAAATTATTCTTTTAATAACGATTCATGCCGATAAACAATGAAATAAATTTACTTGCATTGTATTTGAGTCTAAAACAGAGGACGATCCCCCAGTTTTACAGGTACCAGGCGCTTAATTTTAAGATATAAAACGAAATCGACGTCATTCCGTGTAATTCCAAGTCAATGACGATAAGTCTGTACATCGTTGAAACATTACCACAAGCAGGTAAAATCAGCAAATGCACAAAAAGTGGTTGAAAATGAAGGAATTCCGTTATTACTTCAAACGTCGTCTCTTGACTGGTAGCAATATCCGGTGTCAGTGATACATAGTGATCTTTTGTCAAGTTAAATTTGATAAGTTGCAACATTCATAAGAAATTCTAATTTTGTATTTCAAAACATTTACGAAAAGGATATCATTTTATTAAGTTTTGCTATATCATTAATACAATGTCAGTATGATAGCTTGTCGATTTTTTTCATTCACCTTGCCAAGATTCTAACCGGAAGTCCACCATTGTATTATGTTAAAATTCAAAAACGTCGATATTGTACGTTATTTAAATGTCATTTAAACAACGTTGATTTAATATCAAACACTTCTAACAAAGGTTAGACACCGGACATGTTTTATTATGACCACAAAGTGTATTTATAAAATCTGGATACTTGGGGTGTTTTTATTTTGTTTTGTTTTTTTATTTGAACACGTTTCCTTTTGAATAGGGTTATTTGTGTTAACATGTCGAATACTGTAATTTCCCGCTGGGCAACAATACACAGTGAAGAAAGTAACAGGGGTTTTTGAATTATTGAAACATCGATATCGAAATGTAACAGTTCAGCAATTTTATATTCAATAACGGTTTTCAGTAACGTGTAGTATCACTAGTCATCATATAGTATCCAGGTTAAATTTCCGTTTGGTGTAGAATACAAGATACTCTGTAAATTATTCTTCACAAATTCAATGATTTGATGTGGTGTATTGATTGACTCTCACTCTCCAAGTTTCCTTGTTTTTGGCCTGTTCTTCTACAGGAAGCAGGATGTCTCCGTGTAGTACCCTCCTTAAATAACTAGTATCTAACATCAACGGGGAATTCATCTAAAATGATGATTGTGCATTTGTCATCTTGAATTCTACACGGGGGTTATGATTGATTATGATTATGTATTGTCTAACGTCCCGCTAGAGAATTTTTCACTCATATGTCGACGTCACCATTGCCGGTGAAGGCCTGCAAAATTTAGGCCTATGCTCGGCGCTTATGGCCTGTTAGCAGGGAGGGATCTTTAACGTGGCATACCTGCTGTGACACGGGACCTCAGTTTTGTGGTCTCATCCGAAGGACCGCCCCATTTAGTCCCCTCTTACGACAAGCAAGGGGTACTGAGGATCTGCTCTAACTACCCGGATCACCACAGGGTCTACACGAGAAGATCGAAATACACACACACACACACAGAGAGAGAGAGAGAGAGAGAGAGAGAGAGAGAGAGAGAGAATTCTTAATTTATTTTTTTTTAAATCTTTATTATGCTAAACATTAAAAATATTAGCACATTTAAAGTTGATTGCAAACATTTTAACCTTTTAATGCATTTTCAACTCTATGCTATGTGTACAAGAGTCGGGCCTTGCTTATTTACAAACTAGTTAGTGAAATGTTAAATTACACATATTTAACTTTTAAATGGCACATTTTACCTAATATATATATATATATATATATATATATATATATATATATATATATATATATACTTGCAAAGGTTAAAGTGAGGTGAATTTAGATAACTGTTTTTGTTCAATTTCTTGATTTTTTTTTCAAGATCGATGATAATTATTCATTAGGTGTTCTCATATTTCAATATCAAATAAGAAAGTATGTGTTTGCTGCAAGATAACTCTGACATGGTCCTCGTAGTAAACGTCACTTTCCTCCCTGTGAACTATTTAGCCTCCAAAGAAGGAAGTTGGTCACCAAAAACAATAAATAAATAAAAGTATTAGTAAAGTATCAAATATCTGATTTACTTTGTTGTCCAGGAGCCAGTTTCACAAAGATATTCTATCTTCCAAGAAAATCCCCCCCAAAGTCCATTCCTTATTTGTTTCACTGAAAGTGTCATATCTTGGGATTTTTTTAAGTTCTCTCGTAACTTAAAACCAGGTAATGGGAACCTCAAGATCAAACCCAATATGGCGGCAGCTTGCATTATGCTGTGACGTCGTCAGATTAGGCGAAAACACCTATTAGAATTAATGATTCTTTTTTTCGTTAAACAGCTCCATTTTTTTTGTTTCACTCGTTAAACAACTCCATTGGTTTTTTTTTATCACTCGTTAAACAGCTTCATTCTTTTTTTTTACTCGTTAAACAGCTCCATTCTTTTTGTTTTACTCGATAAACAGCTCCATTCTTTTTGTTTCACTCGATAAACAGCTCTATTCTTTTTGTTTCACTCGTTAAACAGCTCCATTGTTTTTGTTTCACTCGATAAACAGCTCTATTCTTTTTGTTTCACTCGATAAACAGCTCCATTCTTTTTTGTTTCACTCGTTAAATAGCTCCCTTCTTTTTGTTTCACTCGATAAACAGCTCCATTCTTTTTGTTTCACTTGTTAAACAGCTCTATTCTTTTTGCTTCACTCGATAAACAGCTCTATTCTTTTTGTTTCACTCGTTAAACAGCTCCATTCTTTTTGTTTCACTCGATAAACAGCTCCATTCTTTTTGTTTCAATTGATAAACAGCTCCATTCTTTTTGTTTCAATTGATAAACAGCTCCATTCTTTTTTAAGTTCATCAGCTGTCCTTTGATCTTTACCTTTTAAAGGAGAAAAAACTTTTATCACATTTCTACCTCTTCAGTTGAAATTTCTATTTCTGTCGTGATAAATTAGATTTCTTTTGCCTGTCGTGACATTTTCAAATATGATTACGTATACAAATGGAGAAAAACTGTTCCCGACTCGATTTATCAGTTGCACTGTATAGCGACCTGAACGAGAAGTATCCATACAATCAGTTATACTGGGCTGAAATAATTCTGTTTTCCTTCCAAACATAATTGAGTGAACCATTCGGTTTAACGATTTAATTGGGGTCTCTGTCGTTTACAATTATCCATGTTTGATTTTAAAATGTAAATAGAAGTTTGTTTGTTTTTTGTTTTGTTTGTTTGTTTGTTTGTTTTTTTTAGTTTTTTTTTTGTTTGTTTGTTTGTTTGTTTTTGTTTTTTTTGGTTTTTGTTTTGTTTTTTTTTGGTTTTTTTTGTTTTGTTTTTTGTTTTTTTGTTTTTGTTTTTTGTTTTGTTGTTGTTATGGCTATGAAGAGTATCGTTATATATACCGGAAATGATGATTTTCAACTACAAACAGTTGAAAAGCATTGATTATCTGTTTATCATAACTCACAATGGAACTTAAAAAAGATAACTTGTAAACGTTTTATGAAAGAAATGTTTTTAAGAAAGTTAGACCGTTAGAATATCTTACGATATATCTGAAGGAACCGACTTTGGACAATTTACCGGATGTAGTTTTATTTATAGGCTAATTAAGAAATGGAATGATCACAGTGTTGCGTCATTTTATGTCCTGGTTAAAAAATTATTTGTAATGAAGAATATATCTGGGATTACATCCAATTTTACAATATTTTATTTTTGTTGGAATTTTTTTTTTTTGGTGGGGAATGTGTTACATTACCCACGCTCCGTTTGTGAGTATTATAATGGCAAAGAATTTCTAAAAAAAAAAAAAAAAAAAAAGAATTGTCAGGTGTGTAATTTTAAAACTGATATATCTGCATTATACAGATTCAATAGATTTTCCCCAAAATTTCAATCAAACGTAACCAACGTTCGTAAAATTTAAAATATATTCAGTCAGTACTTTTTTCCTGCAAGTTACAAGTAAATAAATTAAACCCAATCCTACGCACTAACAAATGCATTAATCAATAAATACATAAACATAGACTACTAAATCAATGAATACATAAACATAGACTACTAAATCAATGAATACATAAACATAGACTACTAAATCAATAAATACATAAACATAGACTACTAAATCAATGAATACATAAACATAGACTACTAAATCAATAAATGCATAAACATAGACTACTAAATCAATGAATGCATAAACATAGACTACTAAATCAATAAATACATAAACATAGACTACTAAATCAATGAATACATAAACATAGACTACTAAATCAATAAATGCATAAACATAGACTACTAAATCAATGAATACATAAACATAGACTACTAAATCAATAAATACATAAACATAGACTACTAAATCAATGAATACATAAACATAGACTACTAAATCAATGAATACATAAACATAGACTACTAAATCAATGAATACATAAACATAGACTACTAAATCAATGAATACATAAACATAGACTACTAAATCAATGAATGCATAAACATAGACTACTAAATCAATGAATACATAAACATAGACTACTAAATCAATGAATGCATAAACATAGACTACTAAATCAATGAATGCATAAACATAGACTACTAAATCAATAAATACATAAACATAGACTACTAAATCAATGAATGCATAAACATAGACTACTAAATCAATGAATGCATAGATTATAGAATACTAAATCAATGAATGCATAAATTATAGAATACTAAATCAATGAATGCATAGATTATAGAATACTAAATCAATGAATGCATAAATTCTAGAATACTAAATCAATGAATGCATAAATTATAGAATACTAAATCAATGAATGCATAGATTATAGAATACTAAATCAATGAATGCATAAATTCTAGAATACTAAATCAATGAATGCATAAATTCTAGAATACTAAATCAATGAATGCATAAATTCTAGAATACTAAATCAATGAATGCATAAATTATAGAATACTAAATCAATGAATGCATAAATTATAGATAACTAAGTAAATGCATAAATTATAGAATACTAAGTCAACAAATACATATATTATAGAATAAAAATAAAATCAATGAATACATAAATCAGCAAATATATATCCCTTTTGGTTGAGAAATAGAAAATATTTGAATAACTCTGATATCTTTACAGATATTTGTGGCAGAACATACCCAAAAAGTGCTCTTGTTTGCTTTCTAATGATTCCCTATATATAATAATGAAAAGCCATTTTAATCTTATGTCTATTTTTTTTTTAAATATTATTTTAAATATCTGCAAAATTAAGGGGAGGGAAGTGCAATGGAATTGAATCTTACAACTGTTTTTTAAAGACTATCTTTTTCTGTGTAAGATATGTTGACCAATTCCTCTGTCATCGTTTCTGTTCTTTTCATGCTAATTATCACATGTAGTGATAAATGTTAAAATCTAAGTTAAAATCTGTCATCGTTTCTGTTCATGCTAATTATCACAGGTAGTGACATTTACACGGAGGTAAAATCTGTCATCGTTTCTGTTCTTTTCATGCTAATTATCACATGTAGTGATATTTACTCGGAGTTAAAATCTGTCATCGTTTCTGTTCTTTTCATGCTAATTATCACATGTAGTGACATTTACATGGAGTTAAAATCTGTCATCGTTTCTGTTCTTTACCTGCTAATTGTCACACTAATGACACTACAGGTTATACTATATTACGATGAACAGCGTTGAGTAGTTTAGTTTTTGCATTCAAATATTATCAACTGGTTTATATTTCACGGTGTGAAAGACCCGGACTGTGAATTTGATGAGGGTGTCTTTCTGCTTGGTTTACATTTATCCTTTGTTATATGACGTGTAAATTCTACAGTAAAAACACGCCATCGCTCCTATCAATAAAATCCGTGCCGTGATTTCCACGGCGTTGATAAACACACGGATCGTTGTTAAGGAAGTACTCTAGCTTAGTCTATTATTATTTTAGTAAAGGTAAAATCTCCTAAAACAATGTCAACATAGATCTTGATGTTAGGTGGCGGAAATACCATGTGTATTACAATGAAGATGTAAAGCCATTACTGCATAAAAAGTAATGGATATTCCAAATTTATGTAATACCTTTTATGACAACTCACATAAACAGAACATTGTCTAGTACACTTGATTGTACTATATGCAAATTTTATACAGCTTTTAATTTTTTATATTATAAATTAATTACTTATGTGACAGACTCATGTTATATATGTATATTGTGTAATATGATATAGTATATGATATGTGAATATATGTATACAATCAGTTATTTTAGACCCATAAGTTGACTAGTGAGTGCTTATGTAAGATAAATATTAATTCAGACATACAGTCAATCAGAAAATCTTTTTAGTTTCCCTGTGTTATGGCCTGGGGTACATAATTATATTTTGGAAAATGTTCCTTTGTGTCTCTTAATTTCTCTGGTGATTTAGTTTATTTTGTGCTCAAGGATTGCTCTTAGAGATTTTTTCCTTCCAAAAGTTCTTTCTTTTGGTCTTTCTATGTTCAGTTTTTTAAGTCATTTTAAAGTACACCTGACATATTTTGACAACCAGATGTTGACTGACAATTTTCCTCAAATTCGACCATTTTGGTGTTTTTTCGGAAAGTGTTAAAGAGGGCCAGTTCCCCTAGAATGGGACTTGATGAACTTTTGATGAACTCTCAATGGACAATTCAGGGGACTTACTGGTAAGCTATAGAACCTCAAACAGTTGCTTCTATTACTCGTGTTAAACGTCATATACAAATATCCTGTTTGATCATTAGGAAGAGGGCTTATTTCGACCAAGCCTGCTGGCCAATCCCTTCAATATATTTAATGAATAATGCTTAAATAAATATACAGAACAATCAATATACAATATATAATTTCTAACTGGAATTGGCTAAAGACTTCTGAGGCAAATACAATTTTGCATGGGGACTGCGAAGCTGGCCTTCACACGCAGCGTTCAGGCTTTCATGAACTCGCACATCAACTTTAAATCGACAGTCTTGACCCTTGACTTGGACTTCAACATTGATGTCTTCTTTCTCTAAAGCCAACAATGTTGTTTCAGATAAGATAGCTGTGATGACGTCCTATGACATTTTGACCTATGTAAATCAAATGGCAGCTTCCTTTACCCGTATATTCCCTGTTGCATCATGAGAGGAAGTCCTATAATGATACTAAGATCAATGTTAATTTGTGACGCCTGACAAGTTACTTTATCCCTTGCAAATCATTTTGCCAGGGGGTATGTTGCCCTTTCTGGGCATGCTCGTAGAACGTGGCTCTCAAAATATGGACGGTGAGCTTACTCAAAAGGCTTCGTTCTCAAAGCATAAAGCTCACATAAGCATTGTGTGCAGGGGACAGTTCTCAGAATGCCGACCGCCGTTAAATGGCTGAAATCTAGTCAGTGCCGCGTTAAACCCTGGACACAATCAATCGGAATACTGAAATGATGAGAATACTGGAATGATGAGAATACTGAATGAGAATACTGGAATGATGAGAATACTGGAATGATGAGAATACTGGAGTGATGAGAATACTGAAATGATGAGAATACTGAAATGATGAGAATACTGAAATGATGAGAAAACTGGAATGATGAGAATACTGGAATGATGAGAATACTGGAATGATGAGAATACTGAAATGATGAGAATACTGGAATGATGAGAATACTGGAATGATGAGAATACTGAAATGATGAGAATACTGGAATGATGAGAATACTGGAATGGTGAGAATACTGAAATGATGAGAATACTGGAATGATGAGAATACTGGAATGATGAGAATACTGGAATGATGAGAATACTGGAATGATGAGAATACTGAAATGATGAGAATACTGGAATGATGAGAATACTGGAATGATGAGAATACTGAAATGATGAGTGTGTTCAGAGTTTGATCAATTGGTTACGATTTATTGATTAGAAGTCTATTCATGTTTTAGAAGTTTTCAGAGAGAGATAGAGAGGAAGGGGGAGGGGTTCTGTGTGACGGTAGGCAGATCGTGGGGGTTCTTTCTGGTGGTACTGCCTATCATCACACAGAACCTCTCTCTCAGACCCATTACTCTCACTTCTAATGCGACTTTTTTTGCAAAGAAGTCATTACATTTTTTGAGGACTCGGGTTTCGTCACGGTTGGGACTCGAAATCTTGACTACTTACTCAAACCATGGACTCAGTGGTAATGGCATTAGGGATACGAATAAACAAATTATATCAATATTGTGTCAGAGGCAATAGAGAAAGAAAAAATAAAGAAACAAAGCTCACGTAATTGTAGGAGGACAGACTAATTTATATATCTCGGTGATTTAATCAGTATATCTCAGTGATTTAATCAGTATATCTCAGTGATTTAATCAGTATATCTCAGTGATTTAATCAGTATATCTTGTTACGTATTTTGTTTATTATGTTCCACACTTCAAAATATGCTGAAATACATTGGTTACTTGCTTTTATATATATATATATATATAGAGAGAGAGAGAGAGAGAGAGAGAGAGAGAGAGAGAGAGAGAGAGATTGTTGTTTTCCGCCACACTCTTAACAATTTTTCAGTTATCTGGTGACATCTAGTTTTTTATTGCTGGAAGAGAGACCCAAATACAATGTACCCTGGAAGAGACCACCGACCTTCCGAAAGTAATCTGGCAAACTTTCCCACGTATGTCGGCGCGAGCGAGAATCGAACCACGGAGGCCCTATCTGCACAGGGTCGGCCCTCAAAATACCGAGGTTCGATGGTTTTCTTTAATGGTGTAGAAGTATTACGATCGTAGTGTATACAAATTATTTTTCTTGAATGATTCACCTGTCATTGGTGCTTTTACGGAGTACTGGCTTCTGTGACCTCATATATTTCCATATATCACGTGACCTCATAGATATTTCCATGCTTTCACACACACACACACACACACACACACACACACACACGTGATCCTAAATATACTAGATTTAGTGTAGAGAATTTTTTTTTAAAATCTAGAATAAAAGAAATATTTCTACTGTTCAACCCTTATTTTCGTTCAATGATATGCTTTGAAATGAAATCTACGTTTATAGAATAGTAGAATGGTTAGTGTAACATGTATTAGATCATATTTGGAATTAATATATTGATGCTAAAGAGGTTTTTCTGAAAAGAAAATATTTAATTAGAAGCAACCTGTTTTATTGTTAAGCCCTCTATCATTCATACTACACAACATCATCTACAGCTTTTCGTATTAAGCGATAGATATCGTTTATAAAATTCACAATGCTACACTGTCTTAAGTTGGGTAGATAATTTCAAGATGCAGTTGTGTGATATATATAAAAAAAAGTTAGAATGTTGTCACTGAATATATTTAAATCTATGCACTTTTTTTTTTCTTTTTCTTTTTTTAAAGTCCAAAGTATTATGCAATATCACTTTTTATTTCCGTGTTTGTAAAATAAAATATGACTACTTGCGGAGAAACTCAAATTTTTGTTAAGAGGTTAAAAACCTTCACGGAACATGGATCTTCCAGCGTTTGACAATTTGTTGCAAAATAGTTGTAAAATCCAACAATCGTACGACTGAGCTAAAAGTATTTCTTTTTTTCGTCTTTCATTTAAATACTTGTCACAAGGTCATAAGTTCATGTACAAGTTTTATCAATCCTGATTATATTCTATATACTAATGTTAGTCTTACGATAATTTTGAAAACGGTTTCTGATTACTGGGATACAAAAACAAAATACTACCAGAGTTTATATTTCTCTATATATTTCTTTTTTTGATTATGTGGAATTCTACATGGAACTTTTTGCCGATTCTTATTGAATTATTACGCGCGAAATAATTCAATTAGTAACTAGAAAGCGTTTCGATGATTCGTATGTACCGGTATTCCCTACATATAGAGAACAAAGGGGGCGTTCCATTTAATTTATCCATGTTAATTTTCAAATATTGCTAACTTAGCACATCACATGATGTTATTGATACTAAGATTCTACTGATAAGACAAGCTGTTGAGCCTCTATACTGTTACTATATTTGTCTATTTTACACCCTCCACGATGCATATATATAATAGGTCATTATAATATAGTAGTCCAGTTATGGTATGATAGTTCAGTTATAATATAATAGTTCAATTATAATATTATAGTACAGTTATATTATAATAGTCCAGTTATAACATAACAGTCCTGATGTAATATAATATAATATGATAGTTCAGTTATAATATAACAGTCCTGATGTAATATAATATAATATGATAGTTCAATTATAATATAATATAATAGCCCAGTTATAAAATAATAGTTCAGTTATAATATTATAGTACAGTTATATTATAATAGTCCAGTTATAATATTACGGTCCTGATGTAATATAATATAATATGATAGTTCAGTTATAATATAACAGTCCTGATGTAATATAATATAATATGATAGTTCAGTTATAATATAACAGTCCTGATGTAATATAATATAATATGATAGTTCAGTTATAATATAACAGTCCAGATATGATATAATATAATATGATAGTTCAGTTATAATATAACAGTCCTGATGTAATATAATATAATATGATAGTTCAGTTATAATATAACAGTCCAGATATGATATAATATAATATGATAGTTCAGTTATAATATAACAGTCCTGATGTAATATAATATAATATGATAGTCCAGTTATAATATAACAGTCCTGATGTAATATAATATAATATGATAGTTCAGTTATAATATAACAGTCCTGATGTAATATAATATAATATGATAGTTCAGTTATAATATAACAGTCCTGATCTAATATAATATAATATGATAGTCCAGTTATAATATAACAGTCCTGATGTAATATAATATAATATGATAGTTCAGCTATGATATAACAATCCACTTATATGTAAGTACAGAAAAGTTTGCGTCTTCAGAACAATTCATCTCAAAAAGCGGCACAACAAATTTCAGAATAGTGACACAGTATATCTCAGAACAGCAGCACAGTATGTATTATAACAGTGACACAACATATCTCAGAACAGTGATACAACGTATCTTAGAACAGCGACACAACATATGACAGAACAGCGACACATTTTTCAGAACAGTGGCACAACATATTTCAGAATAGCGGCAGGCAATATCTTAGAACAGAGTTACAAAATATCTAATAACAGTGGCATGGTAGATCTCAATACCGCGACATGACAGATCTCAGAGCAACGGCATAACATATCTCAGAATAGTGGTACAGTTTATAACAGTACAGCGACATAACAGATTTCAGAACAGTTGTAGAAGATATCTCAGAACAGCGGAATGTCATATCTCAGTACAACGACATAGCAGATCTCAGAACATCTCAAAACAGTGACATGACAAATCTCAGAACAGTGGTATGGCAGATCTCAAAGATGTGCCAAGGTATAGAAATTAGAAATTTATAAAATGCTGGTAACGGGTGTATATCACATCTATTTCCTTCAATGCTGAGTGAAAAGAAGAGGCAGTCCCGAGGCAGTAATGACTACAGTCTATATGGTACTCTTACTTCAAACTACTACCGGACAGTTTGGACCCTTTTGACCTAGAATAAAGAGTTAAACTATAGATAATTGTTTTTGAACTCTTAGTCATTCAGATGGAGACGTAAAATGTCAGAGATTCCAATTCATGAGATGAAAGAATCTCTATCGACTTTGAAAAAATATGAAATATCATAGTGCCTGGTCTTTAAAACGTCATATTTTATGACATATTATATTGATTGCCCTTCGTATTCTTGAATGATTGGAAATAAGGTATTCATCAGTCAAGAAGAGAATTACAAGATCAGATTTTAATCATTGTTATCCCGGAGTATCATTGACACGTGCGTGCATTGCGGGGAATCTGTTGGAGAGTAAAAGAAATTGAATTTATTTTACATCAAATCAAATTGAAGCAAACATAGAAATCATGTTAATTTTGTTTTTCCTTGTTAATTGCATTAATCTTTAAATGATTACATCAAACCTTTATTTCCTATTTTGCCGTCAGATGTCTAAAAATAGTTAGCTGGGTATTTCTTGTCGGGTTATTCTACGTACGCATGCTATTCGCTGACGCTCGTAACTTCCCTTTTTTAGTTTATTGGACAAGGGAACACCCCACAGAGTTACTTAATAGTCCAGTTCAAGATACTATATATAAAGGTACTATATTTTCTTGTCTGCATTGAAAAAATCTTATATTACAAAATTGTTTGAAACTGTTAGGACGCACAGCACTACTTAACTCTTTAAGAGCCAAAATGCTGATGAAAAAGGTATCTTTTCAAACTAATAGGAGAAAAAAATATTTCCTTTTTAAATTTCAGAATATTTTATTATCCTGAATTTAAATTAGAACTTTATTTTCTTTTGTAATCATCGTTGTTTGTTTGTGTTTACCTGTGAATGAAAGCGACACCCATGTGCCATTTTAACTGGCTGTTCAACACATGCTGTAGATAAATATGTGTCGCCAATGTTCCACTAACAGACTGCAATATCCTGGTCACTATCTTGCATATATATATTGATTTTTAATTTCTTTTTATACAGATTTTCCTTCATGTACTTGCATTTATGATATTCCTGTGTGTGGTGAAAAGTGGTTCAATGAAATGTCGCAATCCAAATCCTAAGGTAATGAAAAAACTGATGCGAGGACTGGACAAGCATAAAATAAATGACTTGCCAGAAAGCTTCTATTTGTTGGATTCATTACGAAATAGTATATCTCCAATACCAACGAAATACATCAATAGACTGTACGTCAAAATAGACAATGAGAGCTCAGAATGCCCAAGACATCTTTCACAAAATATGGATCTGTGTCCTGGATATAAAGTTATGGATTTCGACAAGTTTAGAATCCCAAGGATGCTGCTACAGGTTCATTGTAAATGCCAGTCGTGCGTAGGAATAGACGATAAATCCACTCACTGCGAACGTCTGTATTACTACAAACGGGTACTGCGAGTCACGGCTTGTGATGAGAACGGCATGTACGTTTACAATTATCACTGGGAGAAAGTCTCAAACGGATGCGTGTGCAAGAAAATGGCGGACGTCCCTCAGCTTCCGTCGTGATTGTTTAAGAGAAAGATGACAATACCGCGTACGAATTCCAAAGCGTTTTTTACAATTTATACTTAAGCTTAAATGTGCTTGCTTTTTATTTTTTTATTTTTTTTATTTATTTATTTATTTATTTATTTATTTATTTATTTTTTGTGTGAACACATTTATGCTCAGGGTGAAATTTGGGTTAACTTTCTTTACCGATTCTAGTCAGAATTCCCAGTGACCAAATCATGTGTCATCAATCAAACATCGATCTCCAAAATCAATCAAGCATCGATCCCCACTGCCAAAATCAATCAAACATCAATCTCCATTTCCAAAATCAATCCGACATCGACCTTCACAGACAGAATCATCCAACAAGGAAGTGTTTATGTACTACGACCTGTTCACCTCACCTATTGACACAAGTCTCCGTGTGTATCCTACGAAGCTGAAAGGAAGTATAGAATTATTATGAATTATCAAAATGGAATTCGCATTTAAGGAAGTTATATTGATACGCTGGTTTCTTTTGAATTCACCCATTCTCCTATTTCATTATTTATTTTGATATGAAATAAGTTCATGAACTTTTGTGTATACCTGTAAAGCACTATCGTATATATTTACTGTTTAAACTTTTGTTTAAGCAAACTCGCTCATTGTTTCATAGTCATTACTTTACCAAATGTCTTTCATTGTGTATTTATATTTTAATCGTTTTGACTTAGCAAATCTGCCATCCTTTTTATCCGTGTCTTTCAGTTGTGATAGTAGATGTGTTTTGTAATTAGTTTCGTATTTAATTTTGTAACTTTTTCGACTAAAAAAAATTGTGATAGTAGATATGTTTTGCAATTAGTTTCGTATTTGATTTTGTAACCATTTTAATGTCTCTTTTTATAATAATTCATGTTCAATAAAATGAATCTCTCTTAAAGTTAGCCAAAATGTTCAGCAATCATTTATTCATCAACTGAAAAAATCAAAGGCCTTTTCGACACCATGAAGTTGACAGTTGGATTTAGTATCCATAGTCTACTCTGCCTTTGAACATGGACACCCCTGTTAAGTACTGATTGTAAGAGAGAGAGAGAGAGAGAGAGAGAGAGAGAGAGAGAGAGAGAGAGAGAGAGAATCTACTTATGCAAATCATAGACAGGACCAATACAAACAATAACCAAGTTCCCAAGTTGCACCGGAATTGATACAGGTGTAGTGTAGTTTATATTTTAACGTTGATATCGATTATACTACCTTGACATACTTTTTTTTAAATATAAGAATGCGGAAATCTTATCTCTAGTGGGGTATTTAAATACTAGATCTGCACGATCAGATCTTCAATAAGCTGCATGTCACTTCCGTTTTGTTTAGCAGGAAGAAATGTAAAGTAAAATGTAGTTACTCATATAAATTTATAATGTCCATCCTTTAAATAAAAGTTTGATCCGTCATCTTTGGTGTACAAGGAAAGAGGTAACGAGGATTTGAAAATAGATTGAGGACTTAGTTGACACGTTACAAGGAGTCACGTTCCACTGATCTGAACGACACGTAAAGCGATACAACAGGTACCCTCAATAAACCTTCAACAGCCAATGAGAGACTGTTCCTCCACCAATTGTAATTCTTTACTGAAATGTGCTACTAAGTTTTAGTCTGGAAAACAAACAAAAATCCCCTGAAATAAGCATATAATCCAAAGATTATATATGAGGGTGTGTACTGCTAGGGAACGGAATGATAGCAAGCCAGTAGATCAAAACTTCGCTTGACATTCATTCATTTTTTATTTCCTCCATTTGGAGATATTGAAATATAATGTTACATATAAATACAATTACATCAATATATCATCAATATCTTGCATATTCACATAAACATGTATAACCATAGAAAGGAGAGAACAAAACAAAAAACAATAGAAAAAACAAACAAACAAACAAACAAAACCACCAAGAAATCAAAATATCCCACATATACACAATCACATAATACACACAAACAAACAGTCTTGTATGCCTGTACAATGTAGTTAAAGAATGATATTGGGTAGGGGGATTACAACATGGTTGTCCGACAACTATGGACATGGTGCCTGTAACTGAGTAAGGCATCTGTGGTAGTGTGCTGTAACTGAAATTCAGCATGTGAAAGTTTTCGTTGTTCCTTTCATAAACTGTAGAACGCCCAAGAAGAACAAAAGAAAAATAACTCATTCTTCGTCAGTCCGCATAATTCTGCACATAGATGTATGTCAAAAAGCTGGTTATCACATTCCACCAATTGTTTCTGATAAATAAAGTGGCTGGACACACACACGAGCAATGCTGGAACACACTGAAGAAAGTGCGTCCACAAAGAACGCAATTCTGGGATCTGAGCGAGTGTCGGTACACAGTTTGCATATGAACTTACAGTGTTCAATTTCCTTGTAGTTTTTCGCTAACTCCAAATAGCATATGGTTTTGAGTTCGAGAAAATTTTGGTAAACTACACAAAATCGCGGTCGTGCGACATTATTATTTGGGAGATGTGCGAGGCCGAGACACTATTACGTACTGCTTTCTTCCAGTTGGATTTGGAGGGAAACACACCATTTCTTAAAAATTCCCAAAGCCATGAAACAAGCCCGTATGATTGGAGAGTCCTTAGAATGTCAGGAATAAAGCCGGTCTGCATATCTGAGAGACTGAGTAGGTAGGAAAATAGTCTTGCTAGAAATATTGATTTTGTGAGTATTTTTGGATCTAGACGACATAATCTCCCAAGGAATAGAAGTTTCCTTGCGTCAATTTCAGCGCATATTGGTAGGACATTGAAGAAAGATTCGCACATATGTGACCTACATAATTTTGGTAGACAAAGTGAATTTTTACAGACAAAGTGCTGGAAGGTGTTCAGTCGAGCTTTATCAGCAGATGACATGTTGCCCCAGAGTTCACACCCATAAAGTCCTGATGGTAGTACGATTGTTTTGTATACATGAGACAGTGTCATTGGGTTTAAAAACTGCGTACCAAGATCAGATAATGCGAAGCAAGATCTACGCCCTTTATTGCATCCTTCGTTTATTCTGTCAGAGATGTTACATTTTTGATTTATCACTATTCCTTGATGGTTGTAGGATTGTTCAACTGACACTTTCGAAGCTCTGAGGTACCATGATATCTGTTCTGAGGTCGATCTTTTAATGCGAAATTGTAATACGCAGGATTTGTCCGCATTGACAGTGACTCTCCACTTACATGCGTAGTTGTATACAATGTCCAGTTGTCTTTGTAGCGATGCTGGGGAGATGCCAATTAACGATAAATCGACAGACAACGTGGGTGGGGCGGTTGCTAGGGATATCTAGTATGCCGGTACCCGACTGTAACTCACAAATAAGGCCGTTAATGAATACAAGGTATTAAAAAGTAGATAGCAAACCACCTTGCCGAACACCTTGGTGAACGGGAAACCATTTTGATTGGGTTTGGTTTACAATACTCGAGCTTTTTGTATTTTGGAGGCATTGGTTGATAATTGACCATAATTTACCCCTTATGCCAATTTCGTGTAACCTAATCATTAAACCAGGTCTCCACACCGTGTCAAAAGCTTTACTAGTATCAAGGAAACACACGTAAACAAGGGGCCTCCGTGGCCGAGTGGTTAGAGCATCGCGCTCAAAATCACAAGGCCTCTCACCTCTCGCTCGCGCCGATATATGTGAGAAAGTTTGCCAGTTTATTTTCGGAAGGTCGGTGATCTCTTCCCGGGTACACTGTATCAGGGTTCTCTCTTCCACCAATAAAAACTGGACGCCACCAGATAACTGAAAAATTGTTGAGTGTGGCGTAAAACAACAAATCAATCAATTTATTAACAAGTCATTGGGTACATGTATATTCTGTTTCCATGTTCACTTATGATAATTTATTTAATTTTAAAAGCGTGGAATTTCTTCTATTTATTATTTTTATGAAATATCATCCTTAATTTAAAGTATGAAACTCTATTTTATTTCAGTTGTCTAATCTGTTACTAATGTCTGTCTCTATTGTTACATTTATTTGGTTAATAGTATAGGCAGTTTATTTCATGCATCTTAAAAGTACACTGATGGAATGCTAGCTGTACAAAATGATAAATAAAGAGATCTTTGTATTGTCTGTCAGTTATAGCAAAACTTCAAAATACATTTTGAATTTTAGCAGAGTAATCATGGTAACAGTGGAAACGGCAATAAATAAATAAATAATGAATAAGTAAAAAATAAATAAATAACAAAAATATAAATAAATAAATATAAAAAATAAATAAATAAAAATCAAATGAATAAATAAATAAATGAATAACAAATAAATAAATAATAAGAAATAAATAAAGATTAAATAAATAAAAAGTAGCATTGCGTGTATACGTCGTTATATCGTTGTAGGTTCTTAATCATGTAGTTTTTAAAGGTAGAGACTACATGATGAGACATTTGTAAAATCCAAGCGACGGTTACATTTGAGAGAAAAAAGCGAGTGGTCTTGGAAATTCAAAATCATAATTATGCAGTATTATCGTCCGATATCGAAACTGGCCGTACTGGAGCTGAAAGTGTTAATGATGAATAGCCTATCTTGACATCTGAAGTAAAGTGGAGGAGGTGATTGAACACGACACAAGTGCAAGTAAAGATTGGAGTGAAGGGATGAAAGTCATTGAATTAGGCAACCTATCCACCAATTATTGTGGCTAAATAAGATAAACTCGCAATGAGTCCACCTAGCAAACCGAATAAAACCACGTTAAAAAACCTGTCTAGTTACTTGTTGTAAAAACCATCAACAATGCTATCACCACCGCCACCACTATCGCTGCCACCACCGCCAGAAATGGTTAACCACACAAAGTTTACCAACAGGTTCCGGTATCCATGCTCATCGAGATGTTGAGCTCAGGAGTCCAAGGGTTTCAGGATCCAGGTTCCCGGAGTCCACGGTCTCCCCCGGGGGTGGGGTGGGGGTGGGGTGTTACCCTTCCTTCGTTCCCCTTTATGATGTTGAAGTGACCGTTAGCCCTCTGCATAAGATAATCAATGAAATTGTGATATGATGATTGAATACAGATATTAATGTACTATGTGACGATTGACCGAGTACTGAATAAATTTGTGAATATTAATGGATTATAATGAATGAGATAATGTGGTCATTGCGACCTTTTGATCTCTTAATTAGATAACACCTAGTAGATACTTTAATCAATCAATATCTCTCATTGATCTATTGATCTTTACAGCACATAAGCATAATTGATTTTATCTTCCGTTCACATAATGGACTAATTTGCTCAATTTACCCAATAAACATGGATTGCATGGCAACTATACAACTCACATGTTTTGTCAAATAAGTAAATTTCCGCTTCACCTCAGATACACGGTGAAAGATTGATTGAGTGATTGTTGTTTTCCGCCATACTCAACAAATTTTTCAGTTATCTGGTGGTATTCAGATTTTATAGGTGGAAGAGAAAACCCATATACAATGTACCCGGGAAGAGACCACCAACATTCGCAAAGTAAACTGGCAAGCTTTCTTACATATATCGGCGAGATCGAGAATCAAACCCGCGCCGACTAGAGGTGAGAGCCTTGCGATTTGAGCGCAATGCTCCTTTCTTTATGATTGACAATTGAACTCTGGTACATGGATTTGCTGCTAAATTACTCCCTTGCGGTAAGTAACATTTTAGCCAATGAACGGAAATTTTCAAACGTCATGCATTTTATTTTTCCACCAATCACAGATGAGAGGAAGTAAGAACCCAGTATTTCAACTATATGTATACTGTTTTCAAATGAAGACGACAATGTTCAATATTTACACATGTTTATAGTACTTCATGTTTGCTAATCCTTTGAAGTGGGTTAAGTTAATCCCATTGTGACGAAAGTATAATATGTAGGCCTGTACTTTAGTCGGAATGAGTTAATCCAGGTTAACTTAGGGTGTGCATTATACTTAGATGATATTAATCTTCAGACAGACGAATTCCCAAGAACTAATATGAATATTACAAATTTTTAGGTTCGTGCTCATACAAGAAAATAGTAACGACCAGCTTGTGGGTCATCAAAAAAAAAAGTAATTACATTCTATTTCATTAGATTAAGTAACATAATATTAAGTTACTTGTTATATAAGTCTCTGATTTAATTCAGTAGATAGATAGATAGATAGATAGATAGATAGATAGATAGATAGATAAAGAAAGATTTCTATCAATATAGTCTAGTCAAATCTACACACTCAGCTACAAAAAGTCCTCTGTCAAAACCGAGAAAGATGTGCCAGTAGCTGCACATTCCAATGATACAAATCACCGATGGGAGGATACCACAATAGCGGTAATGATACAAATCACCGATGGGACGATACCACAATAGCGGTAATGATACAAATCACCGATGGGAGGATACGATATTAGTGGTAATGATACAAATCACCGATGGGAGGATACCACAATAGCGGTAATGATACAAATCACCGATGGGACGATACCACAGTAGCGGTAATGATACAAATCACCGATGGGAGGATACCACAATAGCGGTAATGATACAAATCACCCATGGGAGGATACCACAATAGCAGTAATGATACAAATCACCGATGGGACGATACCACAATAGCGGTAATGATACAAATCACCCATGGGAGGATACCACAATAACGGTAATGATACAAATCACCGATGGGACGATACCACAATAGCGGTAATGATACAAATCACCCATGGGAGGATACCACAATAACGGTAATGATACAAATCACCGATGGGAGGATACCACAATAGCGGTAATGATACAAATCACCGATGGGACGATACCACAATAGCGGTAATGATACAAATCACCGATGGGAGGATACCACAATAACGGTAATGATACAAATCACCGATGGGACGATACCACAATAGCGGTAATGATACAAATCACCGATGGGAGGATACCACAATAACGGTAATGATACAAATCACCGATGGGACGATACCACAATAGCGGTAATGATACAAATCACCCATGGGAGGATACCACAATAGCGGTAATGATACAAATCACCGATGGGAGGATACAACAATAACGGTAATGATACAAATCACCGATGGGAGGATACCACAATAGCGGTAATGATACAAATCACCGATGGGACGATACCACAATAGCGGTAATGATACAAATCACCGATGGGAGGATACCACAATAGCGGTAATGATACAAATCACCGATGGGAGGATACCACAATAGCAGTAATGATACAAATCACCGATGGGACGATACCACAATAGCGGTAATGATACAAATCACCCATGGGAGGATACCACAATAACGGTAATGATACAAATCACCGATGGGACGATACCACAATAGCGGTAATGATACAAATCACCCATGGGAGGATACCACAATAACGGTAATGATACAAATCACCGATGGGAGGATACCACAATAGCGGTAATGATACAAATCACCGATGGGACGATACCACAATAGCGGTAATGATACAAATCACCGATGGGAGGATACCACAATAACGGTAATGATACAAATCACCGATGGGACGATACCACAATAGCGGTAATGATACAAATCACCCATGGGAGGATACCACAATAGCGGTAATGATACAAATCACCGATGGGAGGATACCACAATAACGGTAATGATACAAATCACCGATGGGAGGATACCACAATAGCGGTAATGATACAAATCACCAATGGGACGATACCACAATAGCGGTAATGATACAAATCACCGATGGGAGGATACCACAATAGCGGTAATGATACAAATCACCGATGGGACGATACCACAATAGCGGTAATGATACAAATCACCGATGGGAGGATACCACAATAACGGTAATGATACAAATCACCGATGGGACGATACCACAATAGCGGTAATGATACAAATCACCCATGGGAGGATACCACAATAGCGGTAATGATACAAATCACCGATGGGAGGATACCACAATAACGGTAATGATACAAATCACCGATGGGAGGATACCACAATAGCGGTAATGATACAAATCACCGATGGGACGATACCACAATAGCGGTAATGATACAAATCACCGATGGGAGGATACCACAATAGCGGTAATGATACAAATCACCGATGGGAGGATACCACAATAGCAGTAATGATACAAATCACCGATGGGACGATACCACAATAGCGGTAATGATACAAATCACCCATGGGAGGATACCACAATAACGGTAATGATACAAATCACCGATGGGACGATACCACAATAGCGGTAATGATACAAATCACCCATGGGAGGATACCACAATAACGGTAATGATACAAATCACCGATGGGAGGATACCACAATAGCGGTAATGATACAAATCACCGATGGGACGATACCACAATAGCGGTAATGATACAAATCACCGATGGGAGGATACCACAATAACGGTAATGATACAAATCACCGATGGGACGATACCACAATAGCGGTAATGATACAAATCACCCATGGGAGGATACCACAATAGCGGTAATGATACAAATCACCGATGGGAGGATACCACAATAACGGTAATGATACAAATCACCGATGGGAGGATACCACAATAGCGGTAATGATACAAATCACCGATGGGACGATACCACAATAGCGGTAATGATACAAATCACCGATGGGAGGATACCACAATAGCGGTAATGATACAAATCACCCATGGGACGATACCACAATAACGGTAATGATACAAATCACCGATGGGAGGATACGATATTAGTGGTAATGATACAAATCACCGATGGGAGGATACCACAGTAGCGGTAATGATACAAATCACCGATGGGACGATACCACAATAGCAGTAATGATACAAATCACCGATGGGAGGATACCACAATAGCCGTAATGATACAAATCACCGATGGGAGGATACGATATTAGTGGTAATGATACAAATCACCGATGGGAGGATACCACAGTAGCGGTAATGATACAAATCACCGATGGGACGATACCACAATAGCGGTAATGATACAAATCACCGATGGGAGGATACCACAATAGCGGTAATGATACAAATCACCGATGGGGGGATACCACAATAACGGTAATGATACAAATCACCGATGGGACGATACCCCAATAGCGGTAATGATACAAATCACCGATGGGAGGATACGATATTAGTGGTAATGATACAAATCACAGATGGGAGGATAAGACAATAGCGGTTACTGAACCCATAGAATTCCGCATGCACAGTCTAAAGTTGTTCTACTTTCTTTGTATCAATAACCCAACTGTCTTCACCAGCATCACTACGTGATAAACCCTTATCAGATTATGAGCTTCTCTACTTGTTTGATAAGGTCCCTAATAGTGTGTGTACCGTCATATTTTAGCTGTGTACTTGTTTCAGATGTTAAGTTACTAGACTATATACCGGTTTACAGGACAGTGCACTGGTCTAGGATTCCAGCGCTTTATATGCTTACTTCGTACAAGAATTATTCACTAGTTAACTTTGACCATTATCTGGCAAAATTAAAAATCTTTTGTTAGTTTCATTTGATTTTATAATACTTTATTTTACCCTTCTAACTTAGACATGATCAGTCCGGATATACCCGATTATTATTCGACTTTTAGGAATCTAATCCTTGTTTCATGAGACCACCGACCTCCCGTAAGTAAACTGGCAAACTTTCTCACATATATCGAGCGAGAATCAGACCCGCGCCGACTAGAGGTGAGAGGCCTTCTGATTTTGAGAGCGATGCTCTAACCACTCGGCCACGGAGGTCCCCTTGTTAATAGAAAAGACATCAAGTTGAAAATATAAAATTTTCATGACTGTCTAGTAATTAACAAATAAATTTAGATTATAAAAGCAAAGTTTGAAACTTTCTGATATATAAATCCCACTAGTACTATCAATATTATTTTATACACAAGAGCTTGTATTGCATATGATCAGTTTTTAAATCAGAGGCTAGAGACAAACAATTTGACGTTACAAGGGTTTCTACAGTCTCGTCTAAAGTCAGCATTTCGCAAATTTTAAGGTCTTTATAATAATGTAGTGTGCCCGTACAACCTTCCATTAAGGCAAATACTGCTTAATGTGTTTTATACCAACTGCTAGGCTGTTTTTGGCACACTGACTCCGACAGCGGATTACCCACTTTATCTGATCAAGATATAGGGCTCACGGCGGGTGTGTACGGTTGACAGGGGACGCTTACTCATCCAAGCACCTCATCCCATCTTTGGTATATCCAGGGGTCCGTGTTTGCTCGTGTTTCTGATTTGTATTTTCTATAGGAGATGCACGAGATTGAGTACTATTTGTTATCCTAGCCTTTCCTGAATTAAAGTGAACTTTTGCAATTATATGAATTGATACGCATTAAGTAACTCTGTGCAAAATGTAATACACCGATCCACATTAGTTCGTGACCTTATATTTTGACCAATGAAATGCGCAAGAAAGTAAGCTCCGCCGACCACCACGAACCTCGAACATCCGCCATTCTTTTGTGAAGTAAACGCAGTATGTATTGACCCACCATGCGTTAATAATACAGCATGCAGAGATATTTTGTATGGAATCTGTAAATCACACAGTAGGTATCCAGACATACTTATAATGCAGCCAAATTCATACCATTTCCATCAGTAAAAATTCTCGAGCGGGACGTTAAACAGTATATAATCAATCAATCAATCCATCACTCAGACATGTTTGCAGAAGTGTGTATGTCGTGGATTGCACTATGTCTCGGCTAAATCAGTAAACACCCTCAAAATCACGGGGGTGGTGGAGAGGACCGCATTTTGGATTAAAGTAATTATTGAATAAATGTATATATACTTGAAAAAAAAATCAAGTCTGCATTGGCAATTGTCGATGACACAAGCATTATAAAACTTTTATTTCCGCCCGTGTCTCCAATGTCGCTAGGATATAACCTAACCAGTACGCGGCGGCAGCGAATTTTTGAGAAGCGGTTGCTGATTGAGAACAGTTACTTCTTAATTTTAATACTGCCGATAACGAAGAAACAACACCGTACACGGCATTCTTTTTCTTTTATATACTCAAACAAATCTCTCGTATTCACACGTTTTTCATACACGGCCCAGTACACCTCAGCTACCAACAGTATACAGTAAATATAACAACATAGTGTTATTCTTGACGTCTAAATTTTGCAAACTCTCAAATGTGAGCGGGTTGGAATCAGCCATTGAAAGCTCTTTATTCCAATTGTTCAATTGTGTCATTCAAATGTATTGTCACTTGACGCAATACTGTATCGGGCAAACCGTTCTAAATCACAGATGAATTGCGACAAGTTAATCTGTGTTTGTACCGAGTTGTCTCTAGTGTTGCATATAATTCCTTACTGTTACTGCGCAAGTTACCTTACTTACACAACAGAAAATAGCACTTATACAATTACCTGATGTGAAATTAGTAATCGAGTACTTCTTGCCATTAGATTTTTTTTAGTCATAGTAATGAAATACTAAAATTGTATCATTAAATCGTTCTGGGGGGTGGGACAAACATCGAATTTTGAATTAGTTTTCACTTACGACAAACTTATTTTCATCCAACAATTTGCAATAAATTATTTGGAGTACTTGGTATAAAGCCAAGTTGTACTTGGCATGAAATTTGCCTAGTTCATGGTCCGCAACTTTTTCTAAAGAAAAGGTTACGAAAGCCCAAACATAACTGTAACCCATTTATACAAGTTAATATCCAATGTATAAATTTCCAATTCATCAATTCCAGGAAACCCCCCCCCCCCAAAAAAAAACTGTAGACAAGACCCTTACAAATGCACAGTAAATTGAGCTTCATTAACCCCCCCCCCCCCCCCCCCCAAAAAAAAAGAAAAGAAAAAAAGTCATGAATAAATGTACCAAGTTTGACTCAACGCAAGTTCTTTTTTGTTTTTTGCAATTTATGCTTCACGGTTCCTCAGTTAGATCCGCCACTGAAACATTTCTTTGATAAAGTCAAAACAGTGCCACATGAAACTTACACTGATGTTGCATGGGTTTCAACAGCATCGTTTTAAAGTCTGTATTTCCCCAAATTCTACGGTTGTTACTACATCTAATATTCACAAACGACCGTTATTGGGTCGAATGCTGTCCGTTGCATTTCCTACAAACTGTTAGGCTTGTTTGATCGATCAACAGGCGATGTTTATTCTTCTATGCACCTCTGGTATGTTCAATGTCCCCTTTTGCCTTGCTCTTAAATTTGTATTCTTTATAAGAATTAAGAAATTGATTAATGTTCGTCATCTGTACATTTTTTTTTTAATTAGATGTCATGAATATTCCATTCGGCGCACTGCACTGTGCAGGAAACAAGTCACAGATGAAATGGAGATAACCTATGAAAGTCCATGATACAAGGTCAAAAGAATATGAAAATGACTATCCTTAAGATAATCCGAGTTCCTTTTTTTTTTTTAACGTTGAAAATTCAGCAAGGTGCATTTGCATTTTCCTTAGAACTCGCTATTATGGCAAGCTATGGTCAAAATAACTCTCTAGGCATGCATTTTCCCGTAAATTCATCGAACCAAGTCATGTACACAAAATATTTCATACACAAAATGGATTCCAAATGACATGGATTTATTAACAAAATGGTTGAGATGATAACGTGTATAAGCAAATTGTCAGTAATTAAAAGATGATGAAAATTTTTAAAAAATCCTATAAAATGAGACATGATTATGCAATAATGCTCATTTAAAGTAGAATGAACGTCCATCACTGAACTAGTATGGCTTTGGTCTTCTGTCTTGCCTGCCCATTCCCCTGAAATGAATAAGAAACAATATGACCATTTTGGAACCTGAAAGGTTTCTGTATATACACGGTGTCATATACAAAGAACATTATTTCATAAAGTATTTTGAATATCTATAAATGTTTTGCAAAAGTAAATGGGAAGCTTTCCAGATTTGACCCAGATAGAGGAAAGTAGCCTTTACCCATAAAGATTAGCAGGACAAGTTTTTGTTTGAAAGATTAGGTGTGCATGTGTATGTAGGGGGGAAAGGTGTGTGTTTATGCTTTTTCCAGTATTAATTCTACAAAGTTGTTACAACTTATCACTATCTTTTCAGCTATCCTCAAATCACCATTTCTCTACTCAGGAAATCTTGCATAGTAAACATCCCAAGTAGAATTTTAAATTCCAATTTTTGAAGTTTCTTGTCTACATCTTTCAAGTTGTACCTCTCAACACGCAAGTCTTATTTTTCTAACCTGACCACCCAATACATACAGTAAACCTTATGGCGAGGTTTAAAATATTTACTGCAAGTTTATTTCAAAATAATTTAGCTACAAAGTGCAGTATTTCAGTGTCATGCGATTGGGAAGCTAATTTCGGGTTCTTCCTTACTTTAGAAATGGACACAATATCTATAATATAATCAACGCATTACACAAAGGAAGTATTTAAAATATGGTCTATTCAAAGAAATCTGACAAACCAACCCAACCTGTCTGATCCAATATGAAGTGTGAAATGAACTTTTGTGTTGGATTGCAATGAAATGAAAATTAAAAAAAAAAGAGAGTTGGAAATTAAAATTACAAGTTGGGAGTTCACAGGAAACTGACTGAACACGTGGATATAATACAAGAGTTTCCCCTCTGTATGTGTATTTGTACTGTAATTATACAACATTTTGGATTCATCATATTCTCTCTAGCAACCCAACCTGAACTCTTTTCTACAGGAAAGTTCTGATCTTGCGAGTATTTGTAAGATTTACCTGTCTCTTCCTCCACCTCCTCTATCTCCACCACCTCGTCCTCCTCGGAATCCACCACCACCTCGACCTCTGTCACCAAATCCACCGCCTCTACCACGTCCACCTCCAAAACCACCTCCGCCACCACGGCCACCCCTGTCAAAACTACCTCGGCCTCCTCTCATTCCTCCTCTACCACGGTATCCTACAAATGAAATTTAGCAACCATCCATTTTATTTTGTTGTCTTGTACTTTCACTAGTTCAGCTTCAGTCTGATCAAGTTTGTCATCAATTCAAACAGGAATAATTAGGTCTAATTAAAATGCATACCATCATCATCTCCTCCTCCACCTCCTGGTCTGGGGGCATTACATCGATTACAGTTGTTCCTCCATGAAAAGTTGTTATTTCCACATTCGCTTTTAACAAATACATAAACACAGATTACAGAATATTAACAATTAAAGCTGAGTAAACCTATACAGTTAAACTTTGGTTATCTCGTACATCGATATCTCCAATACCATGGATATGCTGAAGTGATTTGGATGTCCCTACTATTTATTCAAATATTTTACCCGATTATCTCGAATCCTTGGATATCTGCAAGTTTTTTCTTGGTCCCATAGAGTTCGAGATAACGAGGTTTGAGTGTATATGACTTTTGTTAAATACTGGATATACCAATATACAACTTTTATCAGATGTTTTAAATATCATCTACAAATATATATCTTTTAGTATTCACTGTCATTTTTGCATGTTACTGCACTCAAAAAATTTATGGCTAAAAGAATCAACTTTTAACTATAAATAAGAACAAATATGTAGCAGCTACACTTTTTCAATGCTGTACATAATGGAAATTAGTTATCATAGCCTGTGCTGTTGCAGAGGGAATGCTTTTTTCACAAGCACATTTTGTTTTTCTAAAACATACAATTTCTAATACTCACTCATTTGGACAGGTCCAATCTCCTTCTCTGCCACCTTGATAACAAAATTTTTTTTTCTTTAAGAACATAAATAACCTTGCACTATTAAATCAAATTGATTATAAAACTAACATCAACACGTAATTTTTTTTTTAATAAAAAAAACCCCCACCCCACTAATTTCACTTACCATCACCACCACCACCACCACCACCTCCTCCTCCTCCTCCATATCCTCCTCTACCACCTCTGGAGCCACCGCCACCTCCTGTAATGCATAAACATCACTTAACAACATGGCTTTATACTGACATACTTCATTTGAATAATTGGGAAGACTTTTGCACTGCTACTTTACATGCCCACTTTTTCAGTTTTAACATACCACGGCCAAATCCTCCTCCTCCTCCTCTTCCTCCTCTTCCACCGCCAAAGTTATTGTTCATCTTCCTCGTAGCAATCTCCACTTTTATTGTATTACCACCAAAGTCTTTTTCTATATTAAGAACAACATCCAGATTTAAATATGCATGATAATTCTTCTACGTCAATAGCCCTACAGTTTATATTCAATCCAAAAAACCATATCAATATTACATCTTGAAGTGACTGCATACCGTTAAACCAATTAATTGCTGCCTTTGCCGTTTCAGAATCGTCATATGTGATTGTGGCCTCTCCCTTTGGTCTTCCACTGTTCTTATCTTTATAGATCCATACTTTAGGTTTTCCAGTTCTTTTGTCAGTCTGCAGTGAAACAAGGACAAATTTACCATGTCATCTTTGGCTATAGCTTATTCTATAATTATGACATGGTAATGTTGTCAGTATCAAATTTGATGACCAGTAAGAAATCACCAAAACCTGGCAGAATACATTCCAATCAAAAAGTATCTAACCTTTATGACACCAATGCTGCCAAAGTGTTGAACCAGTCCATCTTCAACAATATCCTCAGGTAAACCTGACACAAAGATAGTGTCCACCATCTCCACAATTTCACTGCCACCACCTGCCAAAGATCATGATTACAGTCTGAAACAACTCATTCACGTCATCTGACCAAACATTGAGGTATACAAAATTTAAACCTTTAGAGATGACACAAACATAGGTGCATGCAATACTTCAGACACTTACTGCGATCATCCCTGCCTCTGTCTCCTGCAAAAATCAACACAATTATTAAAATGCCATTCTGGACTTTCAGAAAAATCATACTCTCTATTTAACACAGATTGTTTTCAGTTTATAGTGCAATAATTCATAGAAGCATGCTGCATAGCTCATATTCTATACCAGGAAATTCCATGACCCAGCAATGCTTATGTATAGCTCTATTACAGGTTTTTGATCTACATCACCACCTTTGTATCTTCACACACATAAAGGTAGAATTTGTTACAGTACTTCAGCACAAATTATTAAAGACTATCTACATTGTGCAGACCTGCCAACCCGTTTTGTAAGAAAGAATAATAAGCCAGGGTCTGAGGGACATGGGCCCCTAACCACTGAGAAGACCTTCATAAATAGAGATGAACCAGGTCAAATTTAGTTATAGTACATGTCCTGTTAATCTACAAGATATCATAACTAAATATTTACTGACTAGTTCTTAGCAATTTCAGAATTAGGAAACATTTATAGAAGACCTTTGTTGCACGATTTGATAAAGCGATGGGCAAATTGTTCTAAAAGGACTAACGTAAACCATTCACATTTGTTACCACAAGCTCATATGAACATGTTCTTAAAAAATAAAATAAAATGATTTTTCGAGTCCTAATAGGTTTTTTTTAATGTCACCTCATTCCCCTATGATAATCTTAAAAGTCCAAGATACAAACAGTAGGGTGCATACACATTTCCTTCTAGATTTAATAATACAGGAATATTCATTTGTATACTCTTCTGAATGTTTGCATTTTCTTTTATTACCCCCCCCCCCCTCCACGACTCATCGTCTATATCATGGCTCTCTTGTCAAGCATGCATCTTTGGAATGTTTTTGAGAATAACAGATATCAATATCTTAAAATTTTGGAACACAACAGCATAATCTATGCTGAAAATTTGTAGAAATTACTCAAAATTGTAATGGTTGGCACGTCCGACACTGACAAAAACATTCCTAAACCAATTAATTAATGAACAGCTCATACTCTTTTTCAGACACTCCATGTCTTCTAAAATTTTTACACCATTAATACACCCCATATTGTTTGATTTATTTATGTTTTAAACCCTTTATTATATCTTCGTAATGTACTTGTATTATTCGTAAGTTGGGACAATATACATTCTAAACACTTCAATTACACCAACAACAGAAGGTTGTGATCCATTAGGAGGTCATTCTGTTTACCATTCACCCATTACCACAATGCCCCCCTCTCTTTCTATTCTACAAGGCCATTTTTTTTGTAATTGGACAAGCCATTAAAGACAACATACATATAAAACAGTGATTATAAAAGTATTGACGGTAACTTGTTACCCGACTTACCACCAAATTTGTTGAAACCTCCTCTACCACCACTGAAATGTATTACATGGATTCATGATCTCGACTGAAGCCTGTACTCTGTACAGAATCAGTCGAGACATGGGCTGTCCTCTGTGTTCATCTGTAGGCGGTTGTCTATACCCCTAACACTGCCTCTTAATCTGGGCAGTTTCATAACTCAAACATGACAATAATGTAGGCTGTTGCAAAGTTACCCAATACAATCCCAATGTTTCTACTTTTTGTATTCAATTTGCTACGTTAACCTCGTTTTATTTTAAACCCTACTGCTCTGTGGCTCTGGTTGACCCTCTTGTTTCTACTACTTCAAGGCAAAACATCCACTTATTTAAAGCTCACTTGAATAAAACACAACATTCAACCTATCATGGTCATATCTACTGCATTGTCTTGATTACCTTTCAAATTATATATCAACATGCTTGTTCTCTTTCATTAAACAAAAAAATTTAAACAGCTAGATTTTAAATAATTTTTCTTGATATTAACATACACTATGAAAAGTAAAGACCCCACCATTTCCATATAAAATATCAATGTATTTTTGGGAATGTTCATTAGCATTTACATTGCTACAAGCATTACCCACATGTCTTGTATTATCACCTAATTCACTTTCACTACATTTAACCACTTTGTTTTAATCCAAAATCATTCTCAAATACAGTTCCAACAACCATATCTTGATTTCTATGTATAAATGGTTATTTGGAATTGGCTGGAAAACAATGATTGAGTAATTCATACGACATGTACTCCTTACATTATTTATCAGGAATATCAATTTCAGCATGATTTTTTGGAACACTCAACACATGACAAGTTATATCAAATTTACAGTAAACTATGAATTTTCTTATTTTGTGGATTATGCAAGATTGTTGTATTCTTTGCAGGTGATGGAGACGGTATATAAAGCCATTGCCTATTGCCTTTTTTTGGAGGTGTAAATTTAATTGTGTTGTCACTTTACATGATCAGCTAAGAAACTTATTTTTCCAAGCTTTCAAATTATATTTTACAGACTCTACATATTCTAATAGCCAAAACATGCAAAAGAAAAATATCTTCCAATTGTTTGTTTAACAAGTACAATGTTTCCAAAGATTTATCATACAAACAAAAAAGGATTAATTGGTTGTATAATTTTTTCCCCAATTATAATCAATATTCTGGACATCACCATATTAAATGGCACAAAAAAAAAAAAAAAATAAATAAAATTGGTTGCACACCCTGGTTAAAAAAAATCCATGCAGATACATCAAAATCCAGAAATTAATGTTATTATTTAAAGATGATGACACACTCATGATAGTTTTATAAACTTTTTAAACTTGTTTTATCAATGGAGAGCATTACAGAACATTGACACTCTACAAAATGTATTTCTTTTGGTTATCAGTCATATTCCACCAATCTTTTCACTTTGTAAACTACAACCAGAGCCACATGTACTGCCCCTGTAAACTCTTGACATTTTACACTCTTTTAAACCAAATTATATACCCAAGGACTCGCTGGACAAGAATGCAAATAAAGATGTACCTCTTGCATGTTTTTCTGCAGCCATAAGCAGAGGATCAATGGATGCCTCAAGTAAAGTTTCCAATACAATTCTATGACCAATGCATAGAGACAGCTGGTATCTCTTATTATACCATACTGATATTTTCAGTGTTCATGGATCAGAATTTTCTTCCAACTGGTTCAAATGACCAACTACTTCCACTTTCATCCCTTTTCACTCATTTAACAATCAACTGCTTTCATTTCTAATAAACAAAATAACCCCAAAAAACAAGGACCACAAATTGTTGCAATTCTCCCATATGTGACACGCTGTGTTTATAAAAACCTTAGAAATGATAGTACATTATATACATGTAGGTTCCAGGTGTTGCGGATTTTCCTGATTATTTGTCAGTCTTGGGTTCATGGACAGACCTTAGTTTCAAACACTGGCATTATTGAGATTTTAGCAATAATTTTCGAATCTTTCACATGGTACCAACATCTAATGGATGTAAATCCCACAAACATTTTACCCTAATGACACTCCATTCCTGATTGCATACCATGACAATGTTCCCTGTCTCTTAGCATCTTTTCACTGACCAGTAACAGAAACTGAAATCCTGTCCATGTACGCCATGTATACTTATACTGTATACATATTGTATGAAATCTTGACTGCAGTAAATTTTTACATAATAATGAAATTTCAGTCATACACACAACCTTTACATTGCCATTATTAACACTAATGCTGTGTAGTATCATCATAAGAGATGATTCTGCAATTAATAAAATGAGTGGCATTTTGCTATTCTCATTTTAAAAAACAAGACAGTGTTTTATTTTGTTTTTAACCAGAACATCAATTCCAACATAGTAAATGGAATTTTACATCATACCTATGACTCAGACACGTTTTATAATTTTGCCACAGTAAAGAAGACCGAAGTCTCTGTTTAACCAGACTACAAGCTAGTACTCAACTTGATGATGAACAAATATGGCTGCAGATTTGTACGCTGGGAACCATTCTGTGAAACGGACATGTATAACTACCTATTGTCAAGTCCTACATGTACATTGTACCAGCGAGTCCATAATCTAACCATAATTTCTTTAAAGCACACAATAGTGCATTTCACTACACTGAACCTTCAATAGGTTATCAAAGTTTTGCAACAAAATACATAGTCAACATCGATTCAAATGGTCACCTGTTGGAAATAGACTCTAAAATTGCATATATGGGTTAAGTTATATATACATACATGTGCACTCAATTCACATACGTAACCTCGACTAATTGATTTATAGGAAATCTAAATTAAAGGTATTTTCCAAACACATTCAGTATTTGTGTTGCAGTTTAACTTGTATTCAACAATACATTTTTTTTTCTTAAACATCTTCATTTCTTTCAAAATAATTTTTTTAACATATCACCATATAGACTTATTAATTGCCCTTTTTCAGTACCTAAGAGTATTTTTTTTTCCAGTAACTATTTACGCCTATAATGCGCTTACCCTTCTTTACAAAAGCTAATGAAAAGTTACCTACCCATAGCCACCGCCATCTCTGCCACCACCTCGTCCACCTATATATAAAAATAAAAACCACCCTGAATTACACCTGGTAACAAACCATATTACTTAAGATTCATCTGAATTTGGAAATCACTGCATATCTGGCTATGTCCTAACTACCAGCCAGATTGAAATTTGTACGGACCATGGCTTTTCCTGTGATTTTTCTGCTTTTGTCCCATTTAACTCCTAACATGAATTTTGTTGACCATGTCATCATGTTTGACCCTTGCCTTCAAGTCAAAAACAATTTTCACATGCCAAACCCTACATTTAAGTCTGCAGAGACAATAACAGAAAAGTTTTCCATGTCATTTTCAATGACAGGTGACATACTTTCATTAGAAAACCTCAGCTCAGATAAAAATTACATATTCATGTATATAAAGAATAAACCGAGTATTTCATAATTCAGTCTCATCTTTAAAAAGATTGTGAAAAAAAAAAAATTAACATGGCTATTGAAATATGCTCATCCAATTTATCATCTTTGTATTCTATCAATGTGTACAGTAATAACAAATAAGGATATGCCCATCCTGGACGCCTTACCTCTCATGCCCCCTCGGTCACCATATCCCCCACCCCTGTCTTGTCTGTAGCTATCCTGAGATCCATAACCTCCTCCTCCTCCTCCATAACCACCACCCCCAGACTGTGGTCCCCCTCCATAGCTGCCAGTCTGACCCCCACTTTGTCCCCCATATGACCCACCACCCGATGCCTGGGCTTGATAACCTGCAAGTTACAAAAGGACTTTAGTCATCACATCCCAATTTGTTACCATGCATCGTATTATGTAATTTAGTCAATTATCACAAGACAAGCCCCCAGCCCCTACCCCCCCCTTCCCAACCATGTGTTAGCAGAATTGGTAAAATAGAGGTTTGCGACTGTTAACCTAGCATTAACAACCACAAAACTCTTGAAGACAGTTAAATCTCCTTCTCATGAATATTTCATCTTTTGAATACCCATTGTTTCATCAAAATCTTCTTTAAAAAAAAAGAAGGTCAGATTATTCAACATGGAGGAGAGAAACCAGATAAATATAGCCGGAAAGAGACCACTGACCTTCCAAAAGTAAACTGGCAAACTTTCTCACAAAATCGACGCGAGTGAGAATCAAACCCGCGCCAACTAGGTGTGCGTTCGAATCTTGCTCACGTCGATATATGTGAAAAAGTTTGCCCATCTACTTTCTGAAGGTTGGTGGTCTCTTCCCGGGTACATTATATCTGGTTTCTCTCCTCCACCAATAAAAGCGACGCCACCAGATAACTGAAAAATTGTTGAGTGTGGCGGAAAACATCAATCAATCTATCAATTATATCATGACTGATACCTTTGCATATATCATGTTGCACTCGATGAACTGCCTCTCAGTACATTCATACAAGTAACACGAGAAAATATATACAGGTATGATACAATAACTCATTTACACAATATCAGATAGCCAGCTAGATCTACCTTGTCTATACCCTCTATATCCCTGGTTTTAAGCACATCCATAATCATCTGGTTTTACCTACATATACAGTCTTACTTCATGATTTTACCCAGTGTGTTGTGACTTACCCCCTCCCTGCTGTCCATATCCGCCACTCTGACCACCATATGACCCTGCTCCTCCTCCTTGGGACTGGGTCTGATAACCTACAAATCAAGAATTACAAACATGTAAACATCTTACTTTATTCATTCTACATCCTTGACCTCTGACCAGTTTCTAATTCTCCTGTTCATTTCTGTGCAATGTAACTGAAATCTTATATAGATTGCCATGCAAAATACATATGTACATCAGTGAAAAAAGTACAGAATTTAGCAAAAATATAGATACTTCTTTACAGAACCCTACCTTTAAACAGAAATAGACTGCTTATTTTTACAAGTAAACAAAATAATTCAACAAGACTAGAACCCTTGTTTTCATCATTTCCCCAATTCAGAACTTTTTCAACAGCTCCATCTTTCACCTTTCAATAAGTAAAAATACTATAAACCAAAAGTTTGTAAACACTCATAAACCAACCAAAGTTAAACATTTGAATAAACAAACACTTTGAAATATCTCAAATTTTGCCAAACTTTCTATAATACTTTTTACAACTTTTCATGACTGTTTATAAAAGAAAACACTGCATTTTGATCAACTTTTACAATATATAAAAAAAAATTCAGGCATTCATAAAAATATACTTGTACCATGTTTTCAATACAACCCCCCCCCCCCCCCCAAAAGAGCATTAATAAAGAACATTAAGCATTGAGAATGACAAGATCTGAGTTGACAAAAAAGTTGGCCAACAGTGGTAAAAACACACACAAACAGTTCAGTTTGTATTTTGAGTTTGGTTTGCTTACGTTTTTACAAACTTAATATATTTGCTACATATGTTACGACTTTTTCTATATTTTTATCATCTGTAATAGTAAAATGAAACCTGATGACAGTTGGAAAGAAATTGTACGTGTTACAAAGACAGAGTCAGGAGTTGTTAACAAAGCAATCATAGTCTGCAAAATATGCAACAGTGAATTTAATTATGCAATAGGATTGTCTTTTCTTGTTGAATAAAATGCATTAGAAATTGATGTTTGCATTTACATAAAAAAAAAAAAATACCATTTCTGGGACCTTGTTATCCTTAATTTCCTAAAACACTACAGCTCATTTTCAGATAATTGTTTGCTTTTTGAAACATGAACCTATAAAATGATGGAAATTAATGAATGTTGGCAATTTGCATCAAATTGCTCTCAGCTGTTTTTTTTTGGGGTTTTTTGAAGACCATCTGGAATTCAAAGTTTTCTTCATGCTGACTTTGGGGCCTCTACATTTATAACATGTGATTCTGAATGACAACAAAGGCATTGTTTTCCCTTTTAAAAGTTATTTAAATACACCTTAGGATGTTCCACTTGCATCCCCATTTTTCAATTATGGGATTTTTTGCCCCCAATTAAGCGATTATCAGTTATTATTTGAATGACAACACTTCCATGACCTAACTAAACAGTTCTTTTAAAGTGATTTACTTGTGTTAACATTTGGCGCTTACAAGGCCTAGCTTATCAAGCAGTATGACTTTCAAATCCCACATGTTTCACCTAGCACATTTATCCAATGGACATATGATCTCCCAGGTAAATTGCACTTCACACATTAATTTTATCTGCTGTATTTTTATCTCTTCTCTCCCAGAATTTGTGAAATTCTGTGTCTAACTGTTGTACACTTTTTCTCACTATGCCATGCTGCAATGTTTACCTTCTGAATAAATATGCCAAAAAGGAGAAGACTCAACTTTTTTTGCATTGGCAATGAAAAAGTATTAATTTTTGTGATAAAACTTTAGAAATGTATTATTTCTGCAAAGTTCATACCTTCAACTATGCAACGAGATTATGGTAAAATTGTCATTCCACAATTTTTGCTCTAATTGAGCTGTAGTGTCTCAAAGTTACTTTATCATACAAATCAAACTGAAAATCAAGGTTTTGTATCCTGAACTATGATAATCCTACCATCCATGATATAACCCATCAAAGATTTAATTATAAACAGAACCATTACATAAAAAAGCTTGATAAAATGTTTTGACAATTACAAAAAATTATGGAAAAATAATAATCATTAGATACGTATTAGTCCAGTCAAATTAACCCAAAAAAGGGTCAAACTTGCAACTAATTGCAAAAGAACTGTTTTCAATGATTTTGACCTCGCTAATATGTGTACTAAAACATATAAAAAATCTAATGTTTCAGTTGAAGTGGAAATACCATTTTTTGGGGGTCAAAAACAGAGAAAAAGAGAAAAAACAACAAAAACTGGAAATTAGCTTTCCATCATTACCTATCAAATAAGAATGCAGTTTCTTGATTGGCATTTATAAATTTTTGTAAGAAATAGAAATTGTAAAATTTCCATGTAATAATTTCACCTTTAAGAGGCTTTTTTGGGAAAAGGGGGGGGGGGGGGGGGGGTAATTTCAGTGAACAGACCATGGAAATCAGTTTGTTTCTTCTTCTTCTTCCTCCGTGTTCCTTGTTGAATTGGAACAACTTGTTCCTCTACAATGGCCACATCCAATAGTACATTCTAGGCCATGTTTTCGGCACGTACACCTCTTTGTGTCACAATTTACCTTGCTCGAGCTACTGCTTTTCCACTAAGAATATGGCCAACTGCATTTGACGCATATACAGTCTCTAAAACTTCCTGCAATCCCGATTCTCTCATAATGCGCCCGATACATCCTAAAAAGCTCATTTGTGTGTGAAACCCACCTAACCTGAGTATAATGGAGCTTAAGTCTTCACACTGTGACTCATGAGTGACAATTGTAACTGCTTTCATGTAGAGAGGCTGGTCAAATGTCAGAATTGGAGTTGTACCATATTTTCTAGCTTGGCGAGACTCAAACTTCAGTGTAGAGTAGATACATGACATATCGCTTGCGTCCATATCTATCATCGGCAGAAAGTTGATGGTGGACTTCCCAGGGTAATCTCCATTTTGAGTACACTGCATCAGTCCTGACCAACTTGGAGTTGGAGATCGAAGAGGCCATACAGCCTTTGAAAGAAGATCTAAACTCAAAGATGGATCCGGTACTTTCTGTTCTTTATTAATTTTGGCGAATTTCATCTGCAGTGACGATTTAGGTGGTTGCTTGTAGAAATGTATATTAATTTTCCCAGCAGTGACCAGGTCAGTCGATGAAACGTTCAGTTTAGGGACCGATTTGCTAACCTTTTTACCAGGTGTAGAGCCTACAATAATGCCCATGCCATGGAATGTACCATACCCATCAAGTGTGCGCACATTGTGATCCACGTTGTCAGCAACAAATTGCAGAAATTGTCCATTTTCATAGCTTGGAATATCTGTTCCTTGTGAAATGGCTGCACTTGTTTCAAAACGTTGTATCTCCGAATATGAGGAACAAAATCCTAAGGAATTCAACGTATTAATAAGAAATTTTGATGAAAAATGGTGATGAAGCTGCACTCCTAAACCTATTAGTAGTGGTGCAATATGCATATGTGGCTTAGCCATCTGCATAATTGTCTGTCCAATCGATGCAATTTTCAAGTCAGGATCCTTTTCTCGGACGAGAATTTTCAAAAAAAGTTTGAAGACTTTCAGGAACGTACTGAAGATTCTTTTCAAGTGATTCAATATCTGACGACAAAGGGTACAGATCAGAAGCTAGATGAAGGGACAGGATATCAGATTTTATCAACTTAGCAGCAGTTGTAATGATGTCGAGCTTCTCCAATGTCTGGTCCACTGTTTTCGGCCGATTGTAGAGGCTCTGAAGAATTGATCTTGCCGTTTTTCGTACCGTTATTACAGTTGATTTTCCTTGTTCTTCTGTCAGGATGATTTCATCCCCAAAACGCTCATACAATTTCTTTTTCAAGTAAACAGGCGAGTATGCATCATCACCACAGTGGTCCTTCATTTTAGCAACAAGATCTAACAGTTGATGTTGTTTGTCATCATTCTCCTGCAGATAATTCACCACTTTAAGAAATGCGTCAGTAATATCACTGTCAACAGGTCTGCCTCTCTTGGCTTCCGTCGAAGAGGGTGAGAATATTTTAGGTATGTGTTTGCCTGTGCGAAAATTTACGTTACAAGTTTGATGATAGATGGCATCAGCAGCATGCAAATCATTTACAGCTTCTAGTCTACCATAAATTTGGTTTGCCCAAGCGTCTTGTCTTGTAGAACAGACGGATTTTATACAAGCCTGAAAATCATGAGTTCGCACAGGAAAAACATCATGCCCTCTTTTACTTTGATTAAGTTTGGCAGTTTGTCCACAAAAGAGGCAGTGGTCACGGAATGAAAAGGTCTGTTTTGATCTAAGAATTGGTGTACTATCAGCAGGAGGAATTGGCTTGCTTTGTTCTTTTCCCCTCAGATATTTGCTAATTTCAATCGCATTTGTAAAAAGACGCCTACATTCGGTGTGCACATATTGCCCAGGATGCGTGCGAAGATTGCTACCCTTTTTCTCAGCAGCAGTATTGATACCTGTGCTACCCTTCCCACGAAGACAAACTAGACCATTCTTGTCCCCCGATTCACAAATTACACAGTCTTGTAATCTTTCCATATTCAACACAAGGTTAGAACAGATATAATTAAAATGGAAGAAATTTTCTACTAACACAACATAAAAGGTTAAATTAAATTGGTATCGTATTAGTTTTGCATATTACAGAAACCGCATTCAAGTTGCAATTAATAGCGTCACTTCGGGAGAAAGATTTACTCCGTCGGATGGGATGTTAAAAGGCGCCCCGTGTACCCCAATCAATAATGAGAAAGATGGCTTTGTAACGCGAATGGGTGTCCTTACATAGAAAATAGAAATAAGCAGTGCAGTATAGAAAAAAGCCTTTTCACTTTCTTACTTATTAATTTTACCTTGAAGAAATGATGCTCTGCGACTATTTAGTTTTAAAAAATGTTATTTTCCGTTACATTACGGCACCTTTCTCAAATTTTGAATGAACGCAGTAGGCCTATACGTCTACATGACGACACGTGTTGTGACTTTACCAACCTGTTTTTTTCCTAAACTTTTGAGAAGCTTTAGAACGTCTCGTTTGTAAATAAATTTATAGTATTACACCTAGGCTATATTGATTCAAGCGCTTACACGCTTGTATGAACATATGTCATAAAATTCGAGCAAAGACTTTAATCAATGTCTACGTAATGATAATGTATACGTCACGATTTCGGTGAAAGCACGCTATGATAGCGCGGCGGTGACATAAAACAAAGGGAGCTATCAGCAAATTTGATGCATCAAAATATATTATTTCTGCACATTAGATAAAATTAGATTTTTTTATATGTTGTTTTACTGATACTAAGGAATACTTTGCAAAAAACTATTTCTTTTGCAATTAGTTGCATGCGAAATCGTAAATTGACTGGACTATATAGTTTATGGTCACAGTTGGCAAGATATCATTTGTTTGTAGTTTGTAAACTTAGAATTATTACATTTTTATTTTCTAACATGAAGATTGCTCCCTGCTGGACAGAGGGCATTGAAATTTCTCAGTGACTTCCTTCTTGCTGTATTCTATGTGAAAATTACATGTACAACAAAGATTTAAATGTTTGCAAAAATGCCCGAGACATGTCTACCCATAACCCTAAAAATGCTAATAATTTTTCAGCTTTACCCAAAATACATTCATGTAGTTTGAAGTACTGACTATGAATAACCTATTTCCTTTGTTAAAGTACAATATAACACAAATACCAGTCGTCATCAAGAATATATATAAAATCATGAAACTGTAGAATCTTATGAGCTATTTTACACTGAACAGGAATAAAAAAATAAATTTCTTGTTTACAAGATGGGCATTTCCAACAGCAATTTTGGGAATTGGATTCTGGGCCCTTCAGATTGGGAATTTTATGTTGGACCAAAAACTAGGAAATTCATATTGTCAACTGAACGACAATATTGAAATAACACACCCATCACTATAACACTTTATTCTCACTGCATTCAAAATTTAATGTTCTGTTCTTTTTCTTTTGAGTTATGAAATTTAACTATTGTTATATTTGTCCTTTGCTATTAATAAATATAAACCTGAATAGACTATTTGAAAAAAATTCATTTCAGATGCCACAATGACATTTACATTCAATCTCAAGGTAAGAACTACACTTGTACATGAAACTTCATTTACACATTATGTTTTAATTACTATCCAAGTCACTGCATAGTGTCATACTCTAATAGTATACAACATTTTATTTGGTTTTCATGGTTCATGAATTCATGCCCATCAATTCTAGAGGGTTTTTATTCAGTTGGGAATAGGGCCAAATGGAAGCAGCCCCTGTCAGAAAACCAAACTTGCTGAAAACAGGAAGTACACTTTCAAGTTCTACAGTTTCGCTTTTTAACCCCCCCCCCCCCTTAAACTGTTTAATAATAATAAAAAAAGTTAAACCTGTTGAAGACTTCTCATACTGACATAGACACATTTCATTTTGAGAAATCTGCCAACACAACATCAAATCAAAAACATGCCATTGAAATCAAGCATCTACTTTTAAAATAACTTGCATATTTCTATTGCAGTCCTTCAAAAACATGTTTGCCTTGTGAAAAATTCTCGACATTTACCTTTGTCAGTATACCCATTTGTTCACCAAACCACAAGAATTACCTGACTGCTGAGTGTACATTGCACCAGATTGTTGACCGTAGTTTTGACCATACGATCCATACTGGCCTTGACTACTCTGAGCTGAAAATTTAGCAGTACACACAGTAAAATATGCAAGTTCACAACATAATACACACTGCTATCTTTTCTGTTAACATTGCAACAGTGTCTTAATGTAAAATGTCTGCATCATAAAAAAAACTAAGTGTACATATTACATATATCCATTTTAAATGAAATACAGAAAAGTCTGTCAAAATGCTTCATACAAAACCATATAAAAAATGTGTATTTGAGTCTATTCATCTATCACAGAGATCATTTTGTTCATGAAAACTCCCATGCTATTCATGATATACAGTATGATGCATAAAATTTCCCTTGTAGTCAACAGGGAAGGAGATGCATTATAGACCTTTAATCACCAAGCAAAAAATGGAATTTCCTTGATCAATTTTAATTCAATGAACCCAAACCTTTTTGTCATATAGCTAAAATATTACCTCCTTGCTGAGTATATGAAGAATAGTTTTGAGTCATTTGTCCTGTAAAACCATTTTAATAGATTTAAAAAAAAAAAAAGTTACATGAAAAAACAATGTCCTCATACAACTGCTTCTACATGGTAGGTGCTTGATTAACAACTTGCCTGTCTGCTGACCATAACCACTCTGCTGTTGCTGTCCATACTGTTGACCTCCGTATCCTCCTGACGTGTCATATGACCCTTGAGCAGCTGGCTGTCCATAGCCAGTGGTTTGGGCAGCTGCAGTCTGTCCAGCTTGTTGTCCATATGCACTTTGGTCATAACCTGTGTAACCTTGCTGCTGATAGCCTTGTGTTGCCTACAAAAATACCAGTCATTACTGTACACGCACTAATACAGGATAAACAACAGTTTTCAAGGGTCTGGGCCTTTCTAATTGGAGAAAAAACTGATATTTGCTTGAAATTGAGGAAAATATTTCATACAAAGAAAATGGGGTGGGGTAGGTGAGGTGTCTGGGGGGTTAGGAGGTGTTTGGGGAACCAAACCAGCACATTAAAGTATAGAAATTGGACTTTGTGTGACTTTCAATTTGGTCAAAGCTTACCTCAATTGAATAAGCAAAGATCAACAAAGAAATTAGGTTTGCTTAACAATTTAGAGGCAAAAACTAATCTGTGGATCTGTGAAGAAGATTTATGAACAATGTGGATACCCTGCTATGATTTGTTTCTATTGTTTGGGAATTCTAAATCAAAATTTGGGAAAATCAACAGCTTTTTAGCACTGAGAAATGGGGCATTATATTTCAGTCCGAAACAGACCCTAACCCCCTCCCAATAAAACAAGATTTTTTTCTCAAAAGAAGGATTTTAATACAAGAGTTCTATGCAGTATCTCTTACTGTCTGTCCATAAGCTCCTTGCTGTTGTCCATAAGCACTAGCATCAGTTGACTGTCCATATCCACTGTAACTGAAAAGAGAACATACAACCTGTAATTATTTTGTGTAGAAATACATGTCTCCCAACTGTCTCCAAGCCCATAGGTCACTCTCAAAGTCAAAACTTGATCAGAATGATATTGAACTTGCACAATCAAACTTCAATTTCCTTAAGCTCTAGCTAGTGGAAGAAAGTCCAGAAAACCACAATTGACACAGAAAAACTCCTGTATATGACACATAAAGACCATGAAATTCCTGTTACCATAAGCATATGCAAATCGCATACAAAATTTTCAGCTTTCTAAATCAAACCATGGTGAAAAAAAAAATCAATCTGAAAACTATGCTGTCATAAACAGACAGAAAAGACAGGGCTAAAAATTCTCTAAACTGACAACTCACAATAGATTTTGAATACCGAAAAATGAACACTCAATTGTAATTTTCAAAGACAACTCGCAATTTCTAAAATCAAAGACTTTTTTATTTAAAGACTGTACTGTTATACTAGAAGTAGGCATGGTGTATTCTGTTATGTTTTATTTATCTGGAATGCCCTGAACTTGCTTCCATTTGCCTTGCCCAAACTTTCCAGAAAAAAATTCAGAAAATCTGATGGTTTCTCCATTAATAACTGACAAACAACAATTTCTCTGTTAAAGTTTGAACACAAGCGTATTTTCTGTCTGGATAAAAACTTTCTCTCATATAATTCAAATAAACTGTTAAAAAATTAAAATGAATCCAATTTATATCTATTTATCTACAAAAACTTAAACACAATCACATTTTTAATAACAAAGAGTAGATATTGCAAATCTTAAATGTCCAGTAGCGACTTGTCTGTTACAACTAAAAATAGAGATACATCATCACTCAGTTTAAGATTGTTTACAAAGGTGTAGTTAATCTTTAACACTTTCCATTATTTTGTTTTTTAACCTTAGAATAAATTATCTTATGGTTTAAAATTAAGTTCACTTTTTCAACACCAGCCTGACTAGTAAACCAACATTTCACCTGAATAGTCGACTTGATTGGTCAGATATGCTTTTGTGTCAAACCCCAAAATTTCTACTGTAGTAGTGATTCAGTGATAGTCGCCGACTATTAAAAATTTGTTGCTAGATTGCTACCGATGCCGACGAATGATAGCTGAAATCTGACATTGATAGTTGGTAAACATTTTTTGTGCCGGTATTAATTAATCCTTGTTCTTTTTTTATTTCCGGAACAGGAGATAACTCTAAATTTATATTGCGTACAATGACCAATGATGCAGTATATATATATATATAGTACAGCTTGCGAAGTATTTGGAACAATCGCCTGTGCCATATCCCGGTGCGACGAGTTCTGTTGTCTAGAAGTATTTTGAAATCAAAGGACCACCTAGAAAACATAACTTAGATGTGAAAACAGTGATTTGTAAACTATGCTGAAAAATGTATGCAAATAAAGGCAGGCTTAAACAGAAATTTGACATGTGTACAGGTTCTTTGCAGGCATGATGCAATTGTTAATCAATCTTATTAGTTTTTAGTTCAAATGAATTTGATTAAATATACATGTATAATTTCTATTTCATTACTGAGTATATGAAGTTATTATGATTTTGTTTATATACATTCACATTAACTTCAGCATAGCAAATATGACCAACTCACAATTCCATCTCAACAAACATCATGGCTGCGAAATATATAAAGTGGACAAAATCTTCAAACTGCTTCAATACTTTAGCACTTGAGAGTCAAAGACAACAAGACTTGTTTTCTTCAAAACAGACACAAGAGAAATCCAGGTAAAAAAAAAAACACCAAAAAACCCAATCAGGTCCAGCACAATCTCTATATTTAGCTATATAGCTAAATTAAGATATATAGCTGATTTAGATATTTCAAATCTTTTATCAAATTAATTTTTAAAAGCATAAAAATCAATTTTCACCGAGTGAACATTTCATCCTTGTACTCAATAAACCATAATGCAAACAAAAACTATTTCTTAAACCATGTCTTTTAGTAAGAAATTTGACTCAAAATAGTCACATGTTTAGGATTAATAAGTTCGTAAGCAACAGTTACCCAATCTACAGCATAGCATTAAAGTCAATGAGGATCAACAGAATAATGGATTGACAATCACATTCAACCTTATAAAGTCATCATATTTATTTATGTTCTGGATAGAGAACAGTTAACTCACAAAATAAATTCCAGTATTTTTTATGAACTCTAATAAGAGCAGTGTTCTGGTTAGTTCAAAGAATAAACACTTTTAAAAATTATCGTGCGACATTTTGCCATTGCACAAAGCATCCAGATGCTGGTGGAAAGTATACACAAACATTGTGATAATGGAGAAAGTGTGGGATATTACACAATGTCTGAACTCTGAAAATCATGAAACTATGGTGAAACTCGATTTATCACATACAAAATCTTAGCTTTTTAAATCAAGGCATAATGAAATATTAGCTTCCTATATCAAAGCTGAAAAAAGAGAACTAATTAAAGGCCTGAAGGGCCACAAAGGCATCAAGTACAATATCATATTCATCAGTGTTCTCAATAGAGGGTAGCAGGTGAAAAGTATTTGAGTACTTCTGTAGATATTTCCTTGTTTTTAGGTACATAAATATAGCAATAAAATGCTTGTAAATGTCAACAAAATGCGTTTATTTATATGAAAAGAAATGTAGGAGACCTTGGACTGAAATTGCTTGTCCTAATTAGTTCATACCTTCCTCTTACTAGATAGTATCCCCTAAAATTACCTTACAAATGCTATAATCAATAATTTCAAAATGCACACAAAAAATGTTGAAAAAAATATCACTGCTTCATAGCGAGACCACTAGTTTATTTCACCACTTTAGTATCTATCTGTTATACTAATCCGAAACAATGATTCTTGATGAAACTATGAGACTTTAAATATAAATAAAATTTGAGCAGCTTATTTTGTAAGTGTCTAAATGATATTCATGAACCACAAAATATTCACAGGAAAATTTCTCATTGATTTTTCTCCCCCCTCATTCTACATTAGCGAACAGAGTTGTGGGAAAGGGGACCAGACCACTCATAGATCTGTTTTGTCGTAAATACATCCGTGATTAATAAACTTCTGTTACAAAGCAGTTGTCATTTCATTATTGGACATTGATATAAACAACTACATCAACAACGGAAGTGGTATTCTGCCTTTAGAATATCAATTAAAATCTAATGTTTTAAAGTCTTGAATCGTAATAAACTTTAGAAAACAATAGGCACTATTTTGATTTCGCTCATTGAGATTAGCTGAAAGGCGGTGTAGCAGCAAAATCCTGCATGATCGCTAGAAGGCTCTCGAGCAAGCTCGACTCCTTTGAAATAGCATAAAACTGTTAAAGCATGGTGGGGGATGGGAAATGAGGCAGAATATTCGATTTGGTTCTGGCATCAAGCATATAACTTACCCGCCAGCGGCTGTAGAATAACTGTACTCTGCAAAAAAAAAAAAAAGAAGTTTAAATTCACAAATAACTGCTATCATATTCTATGTAGGCATAATATCCACCATAATTTTTCGATTGACGCATGAGGAGGTTGGAGAACCCTTTTAGCTTTGCGGATAAAACAACCTAAATGAACACATTTTAATATCCCCCTAGATATAAAAATGATATAAATTACAACTACTCTGCTCATACATAACGAATTCTCTTACTCATCTAAGAATATTTCTTTAAATAGCGCAATATATTATCTTTTTTCAAAATGTACTTACGGCTTGCATCCGCCATTGTCGTCTTTTTCTGTCCGGCAATGATGACACGTGACTAAACCGCGTGCGTTACTTCGTGGTCACGTGTCTTATCGGAAAAGGACGGAAATTGTCGAATATTTTCTTTAGATCGGGTGTGGAATACTTTATTCCTTAGCAACTGAGACTCTTTATTTTTCTTGGTGTACCTTCCTTTTAATGGTAAAAGATGTTATTAAATGATCAGACAGATGTCCCAAATGAAGTTCCAAAGTTAATACAGGTAACTACTTTCAAGGAAAGGGATCACACGTTTAAATAAATGATAGCGTAATTGCAGATATCATCTACTGTGACTGACAACAAATAGGCCTACGGTGTAATATGATTGATTGATTATATATTGTTTAACGTCCCGTTCGAGAATTTTTCACTCATATGGAGACGTCACCATTGCCGGTGAAGGGCAGCAAAATTTAGGCCTATGCTCGGCGCTCAGGGCCTTTGAGCACGGAGGGATCTTTATCGTGCCACACCTGCTGTGACACGGGCCCTCGCAGCATCGGTTTTTGCGATCTCATCCGAAAGCCCGCCCCATTTAGCCGCCTCTTACGACAAGCAAGGGGAACTGAGGATGTATTCTTACCCGGATCCCCACGGGGTCCTACAGTCTAATAATATTATATATAATAAGTAATATTATAAATAGTATGGCTATATATATAGTTTCAGATATAAATTTAAGTTTGTGCAGACAAAAAAATTTTAAAAGCTTTGGTATAGCTAAAAAAATATTACTATAACCTATTTTTTGTCTTGAGATAAGAGAGTACAACAGTTAAATATTTTGATTATACCGTGCCTTGATTGAATAGACACACCAAATGGTTTTAAGAACTTGTACCTGATCCATTTGTTATTAACATCTTGACAATAAAATATGTTCAAATCATAAAACCAAATGGTTCAAATCCCAGTCTGGTCCGTTTTATTTTCTCCTTTCCTGCTATATTTGGTACTGTAGACCAGCCACTATCACTTCTGGTTGAAAATGTCTGCCAGAGGATAAAGGTCTTCAATGTGAGAAGACATTTAAGAAGGGAGGAATGTGGCAGTCAGATGGGTTCGATCACCAGTGGCCAGATAGCTAAGTTGGTACTGACTAAAGATTAAGGGGCCAGACTGGAATCCCGGCTAATATGGTCTGCTCCTTTCCTGTTTCACTTAAAAAGTAATAGCTTTTAATTGCCACATTGCCTTGAAATGGTGTAACCCATAGACAATGGTATGAAAGCTTAAAATTTACTCAATGATTTGACACAGACAGAACATATTACAAATAGGTAACTCAGATTCACATCAATATTCATAGGCACTGTTGAAGCACTCTGTGAAAATTTAACTAATCCAATATTTATCAGTAAATTGGGGTTAGTTAGGTAGGTCAGTTGCAACTAACGCACTTGGTGTCTAAAATTTGGATTAGTTAGTTAGGTTAGTTGTGACTAATGACTTTTTCAAACAATTTTGTAAATTCCAGAAATAAAATAATTCCAGAAGCCAATAATATCCTAGCTGTTCCATAAATTTCAGCAGTAAGGTCAGAGGCGACTTATAGTATCAAGTAGGAAAACATTAATTTTTCAATGCAAAATGGTTGACTAAGGAACATAACTTTTTTTTAAAAATGAACTGGTGATGCAGCTCAACTCAGGTATTGAGAGTTGACGAAAAAAATGAGCCCCTCTTGCAGTTCATATATATCTACGATATTTGGTTATATTGATGATGTTTCTGGAGGGCTGTGTCTTGAACACCTCTACAGATTCTCTGACACACAATACTGTCTGGTAGGTGGTTACATTGCATATTGTGATCACCAGTTGTTGGGATAAAGTGCCACGAGTTGTGCCCCTACAGGCCAGACCGTTTAATACTGTGGCTTCAGGAATTTCATGCTGGTCACCCAGTTTCTGTGAACACGATTACTGTTTTTGTTATGAAGGAATTTATCGACACGATTAACTCAATTGTCATACTTGTGATGTAGATAAATAACAAGCTTAAAGTTTATTGGGAAATCAAATTAATATTGATGTCTTTCACAAAATGTGAATAAATTAGTTTATCTAATGATGTGAAAGATTAACTTGCAAATAACTTGATGACTATTTATTTGCCTGAATGTATATGTTATGTCCGATTTTAAATTAGTAACATAAATTTTAATGTGAAATGGATTTAGAAGAGAAAACTTCAACATTAAAGAAATAGATTAAAACATTATAGCCAAACTTCATTATATCGAATGAAATTTCTGTTATTTTTCTCTCATATGGGAATAAATATCATTTCACAATAAGCCTTAATTCATGATATGTGTGCTATTATAAGCATGTTTTAAAGTATTTGATTTGATATTTTAAGACCCAGAACCTTCATGATTATTCAAGGTTATTATAAGTATTGATTGATATTGCTGCATTTTGAGGATATCAGAATTACATCCAAGTTTTTGAAATCTTTTAATTCTAGCATGTTGCATATATCAAAATAGTTTTACCAGTCCTAACACTGAAATATACTGTTACTTTCCACTTGTTGAAAGGAATTTTGGGTGACAAAATTTTCAAACCAAGTTTTCAAAAACTCTGTTACTTATATAAATGTTTTAATTTTTGTTTTTAGAAAAAAAATTGACATCCAGTTTGATATAATAATTTCTTTGTGTGTAAACTTGTGTTTAAGACAACAGCTTAAGCTTATGATAAATTACTAAATGATGAATGTACTACAAGATTTTGATTTTGTAAGATATTCTGAAATAGGAATATGTACATCTCCTATATCTTTTTTTTTTTCAGCCAAGATGTCACAAAGCAAAAGTTTGTGTTTGGTAAGAAATTTAAGTTTGAATCATTACATTACTACAGTATAAAGACACAATTGTTCAGCTGTAGATCTATATGTGTAGATGAATTGTATCAATATTCTGTTGACCTTTTATGTGTGGTGATGCTCAAACATACAATGTGTGTGGTTTCAATTCTTACAGAAAAAGCAGTTTTAAAAAAAAAGAAGCAGAATTTTTAAGAGACATTGCTGATCAAAAGAGGTCACATTTAATTATAATAGTGTATGTCATACATGTATGTAAACTTGTTATATAAGTATCCGCATATCTGACTAAAGTGTTGTCTTTATCTTACCTGTTAGGTCTGATTTAACAGTGAATGATGTGGACAGAATAAACGAATCACTGAATGCTGATCACATTAAACAGTAAGTGACTGAGCGTTATAATTCCAGGGACTTTTAACCATGAAGACCATTTGGAATCCAGAGGTTTATGTATTGAAATCCAGAGACATGTCTGAATTTCTTGCAAATCAGAGGAAAACTGGTCAAAAAGGGAGAAAAACACCTCACCCTACCTGGAAAAATATCATTTTCTGTCACTTTAGATCAAATTCACAGTGTTTCACTTTTTTGAAAATTGAACCTCTGAAAAGAGGGAAAATCATATCCCTGAAATCAAATATAAAATAAACAACAAAAACCATGCTAAATTATTTCTTGAAGTTTTGGATACATGGCCTTCCTACTAGCTCTGGCTAGTGGGTTAATCCTAAATTAGCTTGATCATTAAAAGTACTGGACTGTTGTGCCAGAGGCACATAATTGTTATACTTGGCACCCAGTGTGTGAGCTGGGTAATCTCTAGTGGGGAGACTGATTGCCCCCAGAACTTCACACCACATACCCTGGCACTCCAGGAGAGTTGGAATGTCTCTCTCTCTGGAGGGTGTGGTAGTGTTTGATACATGGCCTTCCTACTAACTCTAGCTAGTGGGATATACTAACCCTTTAGCTTGATCAAGATCAGTAGAACACTGGACTGTCATGCCAAAGATCCCAGGTAGAGACATATTCTTGACTCCGTTACATGACCATCACATTTTAGAATTCTTCTTTAACATCAAGAGGGATTCAAAACCAATAGCAACTCAGAACCTAAAATGCAAAGTTTTATTCCCAAAAGCTGAATATATCTTTCACATAAAAAAATTTCCCTTTCAATGGGCTTAATTGGCCTTTGTTATATAACATTGGTAACCAATTAATGAATGAGTAGCTGAAATTTGTCAACAAGAATTTTCATTATTTCCTTTCGGTGATCTCAACCTTGCAAATTTAAGCTTGAAAGCAAGGAGCAATACTATATACTAACTATTCCTGCAATTTTGACAATTTTTTTTACCTTCACCTTTCACATTAGCCTTTAAAACCATAAAGAACCAATGTCTATACAAAGTACCGCATTCCTACTAACCAAACATATACAAGTACCTAAATTAGATCTTGTACACAAGGAATTTTAGAATAACCCTTTTCATGACATTAACTTTTCATCTATTATCTTAAAATAATTAGAAAAGATGGTCTATTAATAAAGTACCATTCCTGCAAGTTTGAAAAATTTGGATGAAATCTTGTACAAATGGAAATTTTAGTTTTCCCTTCTAGCGACCTTGACCTTTAACTTTGAGAATGAGGAAAAGCCAAGGTCTTTATAAAAAGTATAATTTTTGCAAGTTTGATAAAATTTGGGAAGAGATACACACAGAACTTGTACACAAAGCAGGACTGATGCACGTACACTATGTATGTGTATGGACAAATTATTCTATTTCTCTGCAACTTTGATGCAAGTGCATGAAAATAAAACATTGAACTAACAGAAGTTGGGGTCCCTACATATATTTGCTTATTTGAAATGACTTGGTTCAGTAGTTCATGAGATTTTTTTTTTAAACACTATACCCTAGCTTTGCTACTTCTTAACCATCTTCATTTGAAGAAAATTGGATACCCTGTATAACCAGAGTATTGCTAAACTTGCAGAGAAATTTGATGCAAAAGTGGGACAGACAGACACCAAATATTTTGAAGCATAAAATCAAAGGTCGTAATAGCACTAATACTAACATGACAATACAGCAGCCCCTAGACGAATTTGTCAGCAGTTCCTCATTGTTTGTGCTATGATCATTATAGGGTGTTGGCGGATGTGTTTAATTTGGACGATCACAAAGAGAATCTGAAAACAGGCATAGTGATGGATCTGTATTTCTACACTCTTCAGTTTGCCAGAGACAACAACTTCACCAAGGAGAAAACATCCGCTTTTTTTTCTATTGTAAAGAAGACACATGAAGTGTGCATAGGTATAAGTTTTTCTGATTGAACACATGCATGAAGTCCTAATGGACACCACTTTTTAATTAACTCAGTCTGGTTCTGGACATTTGTAACCTTTTCTTGCATATCAACACAAATACATATTTCTCTGTATATTTCCTCCACATGTGAAAATGCTTGAACAGTAACATTTATTTTCAGAGACACCATTTGGCAATCTAGATCAGACATTTAACTACTTCAAAGACCTTCTCCTTTGTCATGCTGTCAATGTAAGTGCATTATAAATACAAAGTTAACACAGTTAATTTGTTGATAACTCTTCAATAGAATATTTTCCAAATTACTGACTTATTTCCTTTTTTTTTTTTTAGAGGCCCCCGCACAGCATTGAGTTATTTACGCCAGATGAAATCAGGAAAATCACTGAATACACCGTCAACACATATTTCAGACATTTCAAGATGTACAAATATGCCTTCACTCCACTGGTATTATTAAAATTCTTTATTGCTAAAGTTCAGAGTTTTTCACTATTAAACTGTTAAAAATAAAATTATGCACCTTAATTTAAAACTACTGATGCCATGTAATTGTATAAACTACAAGTTTATTGGTTCAAACATTTCAGGTTCGACTTGACCTGACCTTAAATTACACAGGGCTGCCAGAAACCCCTCCACCATCTGAAGGTAGAATCCACATTACAACTTCTAAGTATTCTCTATAGATCTCTGGAAAACATTTAACACAGTAAACTCCAAGAAGGATGGAAATGACTTATCAAATAACTGAATTTTTAGCTCTGAAAAGTATACTGCATATTGTAAGACAATGATCTCTTCAATAGCGGGTGAAACCCCTGCTGAAGGTGACATGGTTACAGAGGAGGCTCCAGAACCAGTTGAACCAGAGCCAGCTGAAGTACCACAACCAGACACAAAATCACCTGAACCAGGTAACTTCATGTACAATATATCCTCGTATATTAACCTCCAAAAACAGTTTTTATTATTTAAACTAAACCTTATCAGTAGAATAATTCACCTGTTAATACATGTATAAAAATATTTGATTTGTTAATATTTTTCAATTTTTAGAAGAATCCAAAGCACGAAAAGAGCTGCGAGCAATGGTTCAGAGCTACTTAACGGATGAAATCAAGAAAATGAAATCATCTGTTGAAGAACAGTTGAAAGTTACAGAAGATTCCCTCAATAAAAAAATAGAGGTTGCTGAGGGTGGAGGAAACAAATCGGGAAAAGGGGGCAGGGGCTCTGCCAAGGGCAAGAAAAAGTAGTGGAGCCTGTGATAAACATTAATATTGATTTATTGATGCTTTTCTCAATACTTGTATTTTATTGTATATAAATCGTATGATTTGTTTCTATGTTTTCTTTATTAAACATAATTTTAAACAATAATAAAAAAAACACTCTGTAACAGTATTTATGAAAACAGTCATTCATATCTCAGAATAAGTAATCTGTCACTTCAATAAATGGCTTGATGAAATGTGGTTGATTTAAGTCTTGAGGTGCCATATATTATTTACTTGTATTCATTAACACTTATTAATTGGCACGGACAAGGATTGTCCACGTCAGCTGACTTTCTGTCTTTTAGATGAGGGCTCCTCACAATCCTGTTCCATGTTGTCAGTTTTAGGAGTGACGATATCTCTCACTCCACCCATCTGTAAATCAGTAAATATTTATAGCAACTTTATTCCATCAACACATTTACATATACGTAGATTTCAAAGATGATTATAACACTTTTACATATACATTTCAAAGAAAAAGATAAAAAAAAAAAAAGACTAGCTGCAAAACTGTAGCTCTCCGGAAAAAAATTATGTTGACAGACTGGGCCTGTCTATATAATTTTTTTTGGAGTGCTACAGTTCTGTAGCTAACAAAAGCCCTGGTTTAAAAGTCACTTGTGTTAAAAGACATTTTGTTATAATAGAAGTTGAAGCATTTCAAGAAGTTGAATGATCTGTGTACACTAATAACTAGCATTCCCTGTATTGACATTTATCCCACCTCTGATTGTTTCTTGATGAAATGCTTGCAAATGATTGGATTATGTTAATCACATGAAGGAAGGTCCTTTTTACACCCTGTCACTAGAAATTCAATACACTGTTGGCAACTACTGTAACATCATCAGAATACTTATACCTTGTCACTAGAACTCCCATAGAACTGCACCTATTACAACATAATGAATTATTGTTGTGATATAACAAAAAAAATGTTGAAACAATTTTTGGATCATCTGAGAAAACTCCATCGTCGTGTGTTAAAAATTGAACATTTTTAACTTCTTGATAATTACCATTTCAATTCTTTTCAAATTTGGTATGAAGCATCTTTGGGACAAGGTGGACATAAATTTAAATTTCAGTACTCCTGCCCCCCTCAGGCTTTAGGGATGGGACCAAAACTGCCAAAAAATTACCAATTTTCAAAAATCTTCTCTAGAACTGCACATTTGTTTAAAAAAAAAACACCACTAAATGCATAGTACTGTAGAGCAGGAAGGCCTTTACCAAAATTGCAAATTTCATGATCCCCGGGGTAGAGGTTCTGACCCCAGTGAAGGGCCAAACTTGGTATATAGTTTTCAAGTGTAAAACATTTAGAAAACATCTTCTTTGATGCTATTGATACCAAATTGAAACTAAACAGATATCTAAAATGAGTAGGTAGCCCTTTACCAAAATTGTAAATTTCATGATCCCTGGTATAGGGGTAAGGGTGGGGCCAAAATGATCAGCGACTAAATGTATTAACAACTGAACATTTTTAAGTTCTTAATAATTACCATTCCATTTACTCTGAAATTTTTTATGAAGCATCTTTGGGGCAAGGGGGACACAAATTTTAAATTTAATGGCTCCTGCTCCCCTGGTATCCTAGGGGCGGGGCAAGATCTCTTACGATAAGAGCAATGTTTATTGTGAAATTTATGATCATAGCTCCCCTAGGACTTCATGGTTGGAGCAAAAACTGAAAAATAAAAAAAAAATGAAAACGAAAGTTTTAAAAATCTTCTCTAGTCCTACACATGTGGGAGAAAAACAAACTGCATGGTTATTTGTCCAATGAAGCCTTTTACCGAAATTATGTAATTCATTGCATCTTGGTCAAGCAAATATTGGCTGATTTATATCTTCAAACGTCATCTTCCCTTGTATTGTAATTGAATAGGACTTGTATGCATATTTAGAAAGATCATAAAGCTGTGAACAAAAGACTCCAAAACGAGGCTTAAATGCCAACAAGAGACCCCCCAACAGGTCTCTGTATGGACTATGATACTCAGGTGACTGTTAAGGCCTGTGGGCCTCTTGTTTACTGTAATGCTCAATAAATTTTTTAATTCCTTTTATGACCAGTCTGTTAATGAGGTACAGGAAGTGAGGTATGAAATTTACTACTGTACTAGATATCTTATACCCAGTCAACAAATGACTAAGTAACTAATGATACTAAATTAGAAAATGATACTTGCCCCTCACATCTCCAGATAACCTGGACATAGTAAACCATTTCATGAACCACGGGGGGGAGTCAAAATTGTACTCATTTCAACAATTGTACTCATTTCAATAATCATATGCAAGATGATGGAATGTGTAAACAATTCATCTTTGAGTAGTTGAAACACATTTTCATTGGTTGAACAAGATAAAAAGCAAACATAGTTTATTTTCTCCATCCACTAGAGGACGTCAGAGCTACATGTAAGGAGATCGTGCTAATGCTGCCAGGGGTTGTAGAGAAGCGGAGCATTAACTCTTGGCTAGTGAAGATGGGATTATGTGGTAATACCTAATTGACTAGGAACTGAGATACAGGATGGAGATCTCTATTCATTAATGTAAAACTGGTTCATTTTCCCTACATTGGTGATCTTAGGTTTGAAGGTGTTGCTTTATAATAAAAAAACATACTGTGATTTGATATGGCACTCTGCTCTCCTGTTTACTGGGGGACTTGTAGAGCCATGCCCACCTTTTTTGCCCCTCCCAATACAGGATGATGCGAATTGTACTAGCATGTCCCCAACTCTCTCCCAGAGCAGGTACAAGGCGAGAATCTTCTCCTGCACTGAATTTTGTGGTCATGTGATTAGTCAAAACCACCTACAACACATTAAAGAACAAAACGTAATTCATGTGCAACAATTTTTTTTCAGAAATTCAACAGAAGGAGAGGAATGCAGAAAATGATTTGCTCCAAGTTAGATTAACTACGGTTACAAAATACTCACTGCAATTTTGAACTCTGTAGCTAGTTTGATGAAGTTCTGAGCCATTGCTGTAAGGAGTCGTGTTCTTAGTGATAAATCGTCAAAGTCATGTCGAAAGTGAAAGGCAACGCTGTCCACAAGTACAACTCTAACCTAGAATACAGAAAAATCCAGCATGCAGATAATATATATATTTGTCAATTTTATCATGAAAACAACCCTTACACTTTACGACTTGAAAATACACTATTGAATTTAACCAGTTACAGCCCTCTACTGGTTCAAATTCTAGATACCAATCAAAGTCCCCAGATGTTTTCAGCTTTAAACAGTAAACATTCATAATGACATGAGGCACTTCAAGTCTGTATGTTGTAAAATTGCAAAACAATTCAACCACATATACAGTTTAACTTCAGTACCATGAATATCAATATCTTGACACCATGGATATGTTAAAGGGAGTTGGAAGTCCCAACTATATTTTCTTTTACGTACTTTAACCCCAATATCTCAAACCCTTGGATATCTTGAATTTTTTTCAAGTATTGAAATATCAAAGTTTGACTGTAAATTTACCTTTGGATGTTGTTTAATAAATTCTGGTAGGAGATGCACTGTTGCCAGAAGTTCCACGTAGTCGTGACATCTGTAGTAGTGGACTCTGGACAACACAGAATCCACTGAGAAACCACCATCTGTAAGAAGCAAACACTCTCTGGAGAACACTATCAATTCACCTAATTTCATGGGGGCAAACTTTCATGGTTCAAGAAAATTGATGGTTTTTGTCTGAACTTTTTGTGTTAGCACTTTTATCCTGTTTGTGGAGGAATTGTCCAACAAGAGGCCCATAGGCACACCACTCACCTGAATTACTAGCTCATATATTGGTACAGACTATCATATTTGGGGCACTACTAGTTTAAAGCTTTAATCCACTATTTTGGCCTCATCCTGGTAAAGGGCATCACAGTATGAATGTTTATTAGAATTTTCCTATACATTCTTATACAAAACTTTACAACCTTTCGTGGTTCTACTCTGGACTTGACTGTTGGAAAGGGGGGGGGGGGGGGGGGGGGGGGGGGGGGGGGGGGGGGGGGGGGGGGGGGGGGGGGCTAAATTAAAAAAAAACCAAACCAACAACAAACTTTAATTTATAATAAATATTTGCATATTAATCTGACATTCATAACCTTGTGGTTCTTGATTAAAAAAAAAAAAAAAAAAGAAAACTTGTATATCTTTTAAAAGATCCTTAAATTAAGAATATCCTGTATGTTTCAATGTCAATCTTAAATCTTGAAATCTGTGTTATGACTGGTAGGATTATGGAATGAACTGGAATGTACATTTCTGTGTTATGACTGGTAGGATTATGGAATGAACTGGAATGTACATTTCTGTGTTATGACTGGTAGGATTATGGAATGAACTGGAATGTACATTTCTGTGTTATGACTGGTAGGATTATGGAATGAACTGGAATGTACATTTCTGTGTTATGACTGGTAGGATTATGGAATGTACTGGAATGTACATTTCTGTGTTATGACTGGTAGGATTATGGAATGAACTCGAATGTACATTTCTGTGTTATGACTGGTAGGATTATGGAATGTACATCTCTGTGTTATGACTGGTAGGATTATGGAATGAACTCGAATGTACATTTCTGTGTTATGACTGGTAGGATTATGGAATGTACTGGAATGTACATTTCTGTGTTATGACTGGTAGGATTATGGAATGAACAGGAATGTACATTTCTGTGTTATGACTGGTAGGATTATGGAATGAACAGGAATGTACATTTCTGTGTTATGACTGGTAGGATTATGGAATGAACTGGAATGTACATTTCTGTGTTATGACTGGTAGGATTATGGAATGAACTGGAATGTACATTTCTGTGTTATGACTGGTAGGATTATGGAATGAACTGGAATGTACATTTCTTGAGGATGCTGGCATGCATTTCTTTTTTGGAACAACCAAAATTACTAAGAGTACTGCAACATAAAAATGTATGATGAACTGAGCATACCGTCCTCTGTAGCAGGAATAAAATGTCTCTCCCCCTCCCCTCCAGTGTGAATTTAAAGTAACAAGTACCTGTACATTTACAAACTCTACTACACAGGTAAAAAGGCTACTTATGTTCTAAAACATATGTTAACCATGAAAAACGAGCAAAAGAGGTTCAACTTAAGAATATGTTTAACATATCACAGCTTTTCATTTGTTGAACATATGATTTAACATATATTGGACATGTGATACTTGAAACATATGTTTAACAAATGTTGCAATTTTACCTGTGACAACATTCAGATTACCTCTGAGACCCTGTTGGTTGGCTATTTCCTGACAGTGACTCACTGTGGCTTTAGTGATGTCCACTAGTCTTTCCACTATAAAACTGCCTTCTGTGTCGATATAAACTGCTTCCCCTTCTAAACCTCCAAACTCTTCTGGGATTTGCACATCCACTGCTATTTGCATGCTGCAAATATGAAGCTTTATCTTCACATGCAAGGATATCAATGATTCTGAGGCTTGTGCAGAGAAATAGACTTTTACATGTAATATACATTGTACTGAAAATGGCCTTGTATTAGTTAAACAGTCTTATATAAATCATCATTAAAGGAGAAGATTTGCATTCGAATGGTAATTTTTGAAAAGAAAAGTACACGTATCTGGTATAATCCGATGTGAAAGTTGAAGCCTTATTGTAGTCTCATCTTTTTATTTGTTTCATTAATCTAATTAGCATATACTGTTCTTAAACCTCGATTAATTCAGACCTAATAGATTCATATTTGCACATCTACACATTCGATTACATGTGTATACTGGTATATCATTAAGAGCCGATCCCTCAGCATTTATTAAAAGTTTCATCACAAGTATTACATTCAAGGCATTTTGCTCTGGCAATTAGTGAAAAGCTGTTACAAAAATAATTGGATGAAGACAACACACATCGTTACATACCACATTTGAGTTTTGCCAACTCCTGGTGCTCCGCAGAACTCGGTAATTTTACAAAGAGGTACACCCCCTCCTAGCATATTGTCCAAGCTCTCCGAGAAAGTGATGATAGACGGCAAAGCCTGCTCTTCCTTAAGTCTCTCTAAGGCAGAAACAGCTGGTTTTGATGTGTTTGGTTTTCCAATGGTAGGTTCTCCATTGACCAGTTTTAAAATTTCCAAGCACTCCTCTAGTCCTATTCCAGTTTCTGTCGTATTAAATACAAATTCATACCATATATATGTTTATAATACTTATATATCAAAAACAGAGTATGGAATTAACATAAAGGCTTCATCATAAACAAGCTGTCAAAAATAATCCTTTCCATTACTTGAAACCTTGCACATCTGTGATATTTAAAGTAAACAGTGAAAATCACAGATTCCAATTAAACTTCGGTAAAAAAAAAAAAATGCATTTATGCTAATTTACTTTCATATACACAAGATTGGTTTTATGAATAATTTGAAAGTAAAAGTAGAATGTTCCTGAAAATTAGCAAGTGTCATGCATTAAAAGTATGTTTCAAGATAACATGATCATTTAGGAAGATTATTAGTTGAAAGCTCATTTGAACTAAAAATATTGTATATTCAAGAGTCACTTCCTATAAGCAAAATTAAGTATATGTACTACTGAAAGTTTTCTGAAAAACTTCCAACTGTCAAAATTTTGGAAACTGCACAAGTACAAGTTCATGTACTTTCTTCAACTTTTTTGGCTGAGCTCATATAAGCTAAAAATAAAGCTATCCAAAGTAATCCTTATACTTTCAACATGTTCCAAATAATGATAAGATTGTATTCATCTGTACATGTGCATCGTCGTGAATGATTCATATAACATGCAACAGGAAGGAAGAAAATGCAAAGGACTAGCCTGGAATTTGAACCTGGGCCCTAGAATCTCTGCATGTATAATAAAATGTTTTAACAACTGTGTTTATTGGTCACAGGTGGTTGGACCTAGCATGTCTTCACATATTGAAAACCTAAGTCCATTGAAATCTTCAAAACAGGTGTAATGGAGAGGGAGAAAATACAATGGACCAGACAAATATTCAAACCTGGGCTTCCTGAATCTTTCAGGTGCTCTACCAACTGAGTTATTTGGCTACCGGCAATCAAAGCCATGCGACTGCTACATTCCTCCTCCCTTAAATGTCATTGTAACCCAGGATCTTTGTCCCCTGACAGGAATTTTCACCTGTCAGTTCCAGGGCCTGGTCAATAGCAGTGACTGTAACAAGGAGGGAGAAAATGCAATGGATCAGATCAGAATTCGAACCCCCAACCCCCTCCCGAATCTCTAGTGAGGTCCTCTACCAACTCAGCTACCTGGCTACACCTATCCGACCGCCACACAAGAAAGGGAGACCTACCACACAACAAATAACATTGGTAGGGAGAACATACAACAGACCATACAAAAGTTCGAATTTCGGCTTCCTGAATCTTATGTTAGATGGTTTATGAACGTAAATCTCTAGCGATAAAATCCTGCCGACAGAAACATTTACACAGTATACATTTGATGTGTTCATTCTGTTTATAAGGATGGGTTCCTACTATTTACCTTTGCTCAGCTCTGAAGGTTTAAGATGTTTCAGATCCTCAAGAATAAGAAATCCAGCAGTAGTCAGTTTGGCCTTATGCGCTGGAGCAATCGGGAATGAGCTTAATTCTCGGCGTGATAGCATGGCTTAACACCAGCCAGAACAGTCTGGCATTTTTTGCAGACCCTGTACTTTTTCTTACATCAAATTTGGAATGCAAATTCTCATACACTGTACTGTCCTATCTATAGTTTTTTGTGTGCATAGTGTATCAAATTAGCTTTTTAACACTTTGACTTTCGCGGAATTTCGGCACTTTATTAGTTTATATATCAGTTTTCAACTTCCCGCGGTTTGCAGATGCAAGATAATTCGTACCAAGTTTTATCTCACCGTGAATATCGATCCCGATATAAAACATTAAAACTCGCAAATCAATGTCAAGCTCACGGAATCTAGCTAAAAATAAATCGAAAAAAAATGTTTTTAACATTTAAATTTGACGAGGATAAAAATCTATACCCTCTTTTAATATAATATAATTGCCCAGCTGTGGTCGTTTAGAATCAATCTATACAACACAAGTCATAGAAATTAAGTATAACTTTGGATATATATGTAATATTATCATGCTATGTAAGAAGTGTGCTTATAATTCCAATAGTAAAAATTTTGAAATGTGAGGTCAAGGTCATCTGGATACTAGGTAAAGAAACTTGGACATGGACCATCATAACTGTCATGCTGATTACTGAGATAAGGAGTTGATACACATTTTGCTTCATAAAATGCATTAGTGCTTCATAAAAAGTATGCTGGCATTAAGTGGAGCAGTTCATATATAAACCCTAATGAAGTTTATTATATCGCGTTTTACTTCTGTCAGAATTCCCAGCCATAAAAATAGATGTATTTATCTTTATTCATATCCACATTGTTGCCACGGAAATTATAGCTATCGTTACAATGTGTAAAGATATATCAAAAGCAAGAATATTGGAAATGTAAATATCAAATATTCTTTCATTTCAAATTTTTATTTAATATCACAATGCATATTTTTACAGTTATAGAACATATTAAGATAACATTTTTAAAAAACAGCACAGCTTGATATACCAGACTATAAAGTAAGCAATTGTTCTAGAATGAATTACAATGCATCATATTCATATCACAAAAAAAAAGAAAGAAAAAAAACGAGCATGAAAACAGATTATATATGTTCTATAATGCTACTTTGGCACATCTTTTTGGGGGGATTTGTTTCAACAAATATTCAAACAATCTATCAAATGTATTAATTCATATCAAGATTGATTACTAAAAGACAATATGTTGTACAAATATCCAACTCAAACTATTTACTAACCAGACACTTTGTAGCTATCGTACAAGTATAAAAACACAGACACTAAATAAACACTATGTTGAACAACTATCAACTAAACAGACACTAAACAGACACTCTGTAGCTACCGTACAAGTATAAAAACAGACACTAAACAAACACTATGTTGTACAAAAATCAAAATCAAAATAGAAAAATGAGATAATGTAATCAGTGATTATGACTTGTATAAAAATATTTCCATGATTATCAATTCACTCAAGAGGAAGTCCATCTTACCTATTTTTAAAATATATTTCACATGCAATTCTACAAATATTTCACTTGGATTACACTGTAACCAGAAGATCTGACAGAGAACTGTTCCAAAATGTGTATAGAGGGGATTTAATAATAGGCTTATTCCAACAATCTGTCCAGGAAATGCTGGCCTACTCCATCAAGCTCGAGGTTTAGCGGTGATACTTATATTCATTTACACATATTTTTTTTGTTTTTATTTGTATCATGTTTCTATTACATTTTTATCTTTACTCTCAGTAAATTTGTTTTCATTACCAGGTAATGAGCACAAGGATGTTTAACCAAGGTTTTTACCCAAACTAATTTATTTTAACAAAAAACCCTCCTGACAACAGAACAATAATCAGTCGCTGTAAGGTCACATAGAGATCATGCCAGACAGCCACCTGTGGTGTATTGTCTTATAGAGGGTGTCATGTGACATACTTAAAACCATTCAAATCTCTGCATTTTGTTGAGGTAGAAATAATGAGTAAATTGGCCTTGTAGCTCAACTGGTAGCATACCTCTACCATTCAGCATGGAAAGACCCAGGTTCAAAATCCCAGTACTCTATCCTTCTTGTTACACATATCTGGATCAATTCCTCACAATTTTACCACACAATCACATTAATATAAAATAATTTCAAAATATGTTCTTCAATACAGAAGTATAGATATATACCTTTAAAAAATAAATGCAGCAACCATCTAGATCATCATAAGCTTCTCATAATGAAAGTTACATTGTTCATGCATAAATTGTAACTCAGATTTTCAAAATCAAAGCTGGCAGACACATGTACATAGTTATTTGCACAAAGTTCCCTTTGAGATCGTCATTAAAACATGTAATACAGTGAAGAGTAGACACAATTTTGACACACTTGTACAAGTACAATAAGACCCCTGCTCAATTTTCCGACAATTTAATCCATCAGAAATACTGTTTCATTGTATTTCAAAGGCTGTTCCATCAGAAAGGAGGCTGTTCCATCAGAAAGGTTGTTTTATTACTCATCAGATAGGCTGTTCCATCATCCATCAGTTAAGCTGTTTCATCATCCATCTGAGAGGCTGTTGGAGGACAGTTCATGCTTTAAGCTGGATTCCCGTCTGTCATCTGCAACTGCCGCAATGATCTCCAAAAGCATATCTTTATTGAGTCGTCCTAATTCTGGTTGCCTAGCAACCTGCAATGTATCCAAAATACATGTATATTGCAAAATAATCCATTCAATCTAATATCTTCTGATACAGATTAACAGGCAAACAATTTCCTCCAATGATTTGCTCTGATAATTATGCATACACTTTTCTATTTAAAGAAAATTGCTTTGTAATGAAATTGACCATACCTTCGGGAAATGATGGACAATTAATCTGAGTGCATGCTTCTTCATATCAACAGCCTGAATCTTATCTGCAGCCTCTAAAATCTGGTGAAAAACGAAGATCTCAATATAATACAAAGTATCTCCGACAACATACTGCTTTTAATGGTTTATCCACTTGATCTTTCACATGTAAATAATTTAAAACTAATTAACTTTGTCAACTGTAAAAGCAGCACTTGATTCAGTTTCTGTAACATCAGAAATAAATATGCACCTGTACAACATTTTGAACTGAGACATTCTTCTCCAAGTTGTGTTTGCAGTAGGCCTGCAATCTGTTATTTGTAAATCCATAAAAATAGGGGGCTGGGAAAAGGTAGAGGGAATCCTCTGGAGGCATGGTGACATCTCCAAAATAAATATACTGAAGAAGACTGTCGAAGGCTTGCTGAGACGGAACCATTTCACCAATAGCAATCTGTAAGCATACAACCATGTTACATTTCACCAATAGCAATCTGTAAATTTACAACCATGTCACGATATGGCACATGTGCAACAGCAACTGTTTGCTGTTCCCAACATCAAATTTTAAGATAGCAGTTTACAATATCTATTAGAATTTAGAAATACTATCTGAAATCAGTTGAAAGGTCATGCCTTTATCAAAATATAAAATCCAACATACAACAAAACAGCAAATGTCTATTATAAACAACAACAACAAAAAGTTGGTTAATGTAAATATACAACTTCATATTATTGACAATTTTAAAGGCATAGGATCAAAAAATTTGATAAAATTTTGCATGTGCCGAATAGGTGGCAAAATCAAAGATTATAAGTAGAAATTCACAAAAAGTTCTTCAGAATGTTTACAAACACATTGGATATGATAATAATTACAAATTAATTCCCTGTGGTGTGTCTGGCTATCTCATTAATTACGGATTATGTTTATTTCCAAAATTGCCAACACAGCACAATGTGATGCCACAACAATATATTGGCGCTATACTATATCACTTTGGAATCACTGTGTACCTGTGTAACTAAGTTGTCAAATGAAGTTCAAGACAGGTCATGTGAATATGGGTGGGGAATTTTTTTAACATAATGTCCTCATAACAATAATTTTATCAAGGACTAAAATGTCAAAATAATTTTTATTTTAAAGTGCCACAGCTTTAAATAATTCATAATTAGTACTACAGATTCGTTTTTTGGAGTTCTTGCAAATTATAGTGAAGTGATTTTTGAGATAAAACAATAGATACCACCTTTTTAAGAAATATACATATATTTCACAATGCTCATTACATGTAGGTTGGGAAATTTTTCTTTTTAAATAAATTGATATTGTGAAGTGTAGCTGAGCTAGAACACTATTTGCTGATTTACCAGTAATTCATGCATTTTTTTTTTAAAATAATTATATCAAAGAAATCCATGTATACGAATGTGATATTGGAGATTGAAACTGTCTGTACTCTACCATTGCCACCTGATATAAGTAAAATGTGGGCAGCATTTTAGATTCTTAGTTGCACTTTAGATACTAACAAAACAGGCTCATTTTGTGATGTCACACATATTTTATACATTAATTAATCAATTTCAATGCTTTCTGGGGGGAAGATATTAGAAATTTGTGTATATATATATATATATATATATATACGTGGTTCATGTCAGATACCTGTACATGTAGGTAAGCAATGTCTCTATTTCTCATTCTACACTGAATGGCATTAGCTTACTCTGACTGTTTGATTTTCTGGGTCATTCCATCTAAACATGGCCTCGAAATAGTTACATCTAGCTGCTAAGATGGCTTTGTGGGCTGGGATGGGTGTGTCATCCAACATTAGTGTAATGTCACAGAATTCTGCACCATCTCTTTTTAAAAAGGCCTCTAGATCATGCTCCAAAGAGTTATCTATTAAAATACAAAAGCAAAAATTTCTAAATGCAAAATGTACTAGTACATTTCTGAGATTACACGAGGATTTTCTGCCATGGTAACAAGTGGTCTTTCATCCAAGATAATGATTCCAGTCATTTGAAAAATGTGCTTTTTGGAAAGAATGAAAATGTTTTACTTTTTGACCTCTGCACAAAAACATCAAATTCCAAGCCTAAGTGCACGTGAATGTTTCCAAATCCCACTCTATCATCCCCTAAAATATAATTGATCACAAATTTAAAACTGTACTAAATGGCTATGCCGAGCTTACTGATAACTGCATCATTATGTGCCTCAGCAGACAGTCGGATGTGGTGAGGCTGGGCAAGCTTCCGTCGGATAATTTCCACCATGAGTGGTTTATCCAAACTCTCAAACTCCGTACTGTTGACAATCTGACTACAGTTACTCTCCTTCACTATAAACTTCAGACAGTACTCCTGAAATCAAACAGCTTTTCAGTTTTGAGACTCAGTATGATTACGATCAGCTGGATGGATCAGGTAAATTAGCTGGTTAAAAATGTGCATGACTATCAAAAAAAACCAAGATGTGTTTGTGAAACATTGATGGCAGCAAAGTTGATAATGGCCAAGGTTAAAGTTTTTCAAAAGTAGGTAAAACCCCAAGGTCAAGGTCATAGGGTCAAAATGTTTATTATCAAAAGGAAGGTCTTCTCATAAGGAATACACATACGAAAATGAAAGCCCTATCATCATCCACTCAAAAGTTATGGCCACGGTTAAAGTTTCTGCAGACAGACAGACCAAAACCTACATGTATATACCCCTGAATCTCTGATTATGGAGGCATAGAGACAAATAATGATGGATGTAAATTTTACTTTAAGGAAGTCCAGGTTCATCTTTGAAGCATTCTGCAGGGCTACCAGCACATTCTTCAGTCCAATACACGTCTCCAGGTACTGAACACATAATTGTTCCAAGCGGGACATCTGAAACTGAAATTTGATGACGATGCAGTAAAAATGTCTCACAACAGAAAATGATTAATTAGTGAACATTATAAGCTATTTATACTTTGCTTGCACAGTAGATCATCTCCCTTGTTTAAAAGAAATTCTTTGATTCATAAGATAACGTGTGTACACATACTGAACAAAACCCTCTGTTCAGTAATATTGGATTCATACGTTGTTCTCTGGAAATTAATACAAGTAATTAAAATTCTAAATGAATTAAATGAAGTGTAAATATAAAACATAAATTCAGGTATATGTACTGTAAATTTCTATTGATCCCTGTCATTAATTACCTAAAGAGTTAGTCTATATACTGTACAGCCATCATCTGGAGAATGACTTCTATAGATCTTTGTCAATAATTACCTGAAGAGCTAATCTGTAAACATCCATCATCAGGAGAATGACTTCATTACTGTTAAAATCTTGACCTGAAAGGAACACATGCATTGCAGCAAAAGTTAAGTTTCAAAGTATTTGCTTCTAAAGTCCAGGAACCTTATCTCAATGTTTAATTGATGTGAAAATTTTATCAAAATACTTGAAGACTGGATATGCAATAAAATCCCTTATTTTTATGGGTTCAAATTTCAGAGGTTTGCAAAAATAGCAACTTTATATTTATGGGGTTCTCATTTTTTGACAGTAATCCGAATCATTGTTATTTTTAATGAGTTTGAATTTATGGACGTGAAATAAAATTTGAATGTTATGAGTGTGGCCATGCCATCAGAATAACAGTACTGTAGAAGCAGAATTTTTCATGGGTTTAAAATTTCATGTTTTTTTGGGGTTTTTTTTACTCCTAAATGATTTCTTGGGTATTTAATTTCGTGGATTTCATGTCAATGTTCTCTCTGTGTGTATATATACTGTAGAAGCAAAAATTTTCGTTGGGGATTTAATTTTGTTGGAAAGTCTTTTCCACAAAATTAAATTCCTAATGAAAATTTCTGCTTCTACAGTAATTAAAGTCCCATACCAACAGACTAATAGACTTTGAATTCATGACTTATGTCCACATAATCAGAACAACTAATGTATCAAGACCACCATGATTTCTCTTTGAAAGGAATTAGACTCCGACATCATGGTCATAAAAAGCTTTGAAATAAACACATCCATAGAGACTGTTTACCTTCTTTAGTTGGTAGTATCTTGTCTGTGTAGACATAGGAGAGGACCAGCTTCAGTGCTGTAGGATTTGCATCTGGCAAAATCACCTGTATAGGGTCTGAACTGGTGGCCTCCTCCAGAAATCTCTGCTCTTTAGCTGTACGTATCTTTTCTGCCAACCATGACGATCTGGCTGCAACCAACGCTATGTGTGCAGGTATCGACTCCCGAGATCCATCCTGTAAAATTTATATCTTCATCTCAGACGTGCATCCGGTACATATTCATTATTATTAATTTTTTTTACCAGAAAAACAATTCTATTATATGGCATTTTCAGATGCACACAGTTAATTCTCATCAAACCACCACATTTTATGATTCGGAAAATGTGGCATTATAATAAATTTCGTGATGCATTGAATAAAGAGCAATCAGTCGAAAGTTTAATTATACAGTTTTAATATTCCTTTACCATTCTCTTACTGAACACCTTGAAATACATTTATGATATTTATATTTATTGTAGGCAATATATTTCATTCTAAAATAAAATGCATTCATTATTAGATAAAACATATCATCACTACAATGTATGCAAAACATTTCTTTCAACTACCAGTTTTTCTTTTGACTACCAGTATATCGTTTTTTCTCACAAACATTTTGAAATAATAAAATCTTGTAAACAAAAATATAGTCATTTCTACAGACCCTCATCATTGTGATTTTCACAGAAGTCAATACAATTTCACAGCATATTTTGCAAGAATGATTGGATATGCACACATTCAACTGTTTTCATCTGAAATTCAGAGTCCTCCCTTTTGTGATCATGCATGATATCTTATGAACAGAAAACAACACTAATCCCTATTAAACAGCTAGTTATCTCGTTTGATTATAAATCTTTAAACAGTTAGTTACCTCATTTGATTATAAATCTTTAAACAGTTAATTACCTCATTTAATTATAAATCTTAAACAGTTAATTACCTCATTTGATTATAAGTCTTTAAACAGTTAGTTACCTCATTTTATTATAAATCTTTAAACAGCTAGTTACCTCATTTGATTATAAGTCTTTAAACAGTTAGTTACCATTTTTGATTATAAATCTTTAAAATTGAGTTAGAGGCCCACTACTTGCATTTCAACAGTGATTTGAGGCAACGACTAAATAACAGCTTCACTGGTCACCTGCTGTACTGATACAGTGTAACATGTGACACCCTAATATGGACATTTGCTTGAAAACAGGATGGGGATGGTGGCATACAAATTTTGGTGTTGTAACAGGAGATTTATAGAGCAGGAGAAATATTCCCGAAAAAAAAATGTGGTGGTATAGTGCGACTGGTAGTGAATCAACAAACAATAATTTGAGAATATTAAAACTGTAATTTGAAAAATTTGAACACAGCTGTAAGAAACATGAATACATTTTACATTTATAAGTAGAGACTTGTGTACATTGCATATAAATACTGTGGAGATATGTTTATACGTAGTGCCAAATAATTTTTAATTCTTTAGTGCAATTTCAGATTATTTAGTCTACCTTTCCAACAACAAAGTGAAGGTCACAAAACTGCCGACTTTCTAACAACTTTCCAAAGTCCTCGTGAAGAGTGCACTTAGGATATCTAGAAAACTGAAATCAAAACAGAATTTATTAAAAATAAACATAAATAAGAATGACATGTGACGCATTTCTGCTAATGTGAAAGTGGTTATCTATGCCTGCGGAAAACTGAGGTTTACAAAGAAATGAAAGTGTAAATTTCCCTACACAGTCTCGAAATTTGATTCTTTAAGTTTGTAAGCAAATAAACACATCTTCTTCGGTATCTTCAAAACAAGGACAGAATCCACGCTCATTTACAGAAAAGACTCTGACAACTTTCATTCCAGATCTCTAATTTTCCTCAGATGTGTTTCAACCATGAAGCTGATGCAGTTTTCTGTTCTGTCAAATGAAGCTGATTTCATCACACTTGAGCTACCAGGTATGGCTAACCTTCTGAGAGAGGAAACTTATGCATTTAAAAGTAACCAATCAGATTACTTATACAAGCACCGGAAGTTTGCAGATCAATATAGACAATTTTCACAATTTTTTTTTTAATCAATCCACGAACAAAAAAGACAAGCTCTTCCTAATTAATAGAAATGGTAAATGACTCGAGCCTGAGATATTGTTAAAACTTTCAATTTTCAGACGGAAGTTGCATGTACAATTGTAATATAGCCCAGTCATAAAAACAATTCGTGGCAATCAGAGAGTTCTTGTCAGACATTTTGGATGGACAGATACATGCCAACAATAACATTAGACCTACCACATAATTTATCGACCTCAAGCAATCTACGATAAAAACATTTAATTTATACAGGCTATTCTTGATAATTTAAAGTCCACGGGACCAACAAAAACTTTGAGAAAATATCGCCCTTTTCCTCCCTTTTCTTTAACCCTGTCTGCTCCTACATAAATGTCACTACACAGCATGCACATTGGAGATATTTGGACTAATAAAGCACTGTTTATTTTTAGACATGAAAACTCTAGGTAGTATGCTAACTATTTTCATTTTTATATAATGTTTAAAATTGCATACTAAATTCCCAGCATAAATAACCACTTTGACAGTAACATACAAGTGTAAGGTTTGCATGCCTAAGTCCACAAGAAAACATTTTTCTGTTACCATTGCTTTTAAGTAAAACATGAGTATCACCTGAAATCTGTACATCTCTCCACTTCTGACAATGTTATCAACTGTTCCACCAAAAACATACATAGCATCATCCACAACAGCAGCAGCGTGGAAAAGTCTGCCGGCTGGCACCTTGAAGCAATTCATAAACCAGATTTACGAGACTCTTAATTAAGGAATTTTAAAACAAGTACGGTAAAACATAACTCCTTTAAATAAAATTGGGCAGCATTCCCTTTGTAATATGAATATCTACACATTGTGATCTTTCTTTGCAACAAGTTTCATTAGAATCCCCACAAGGATTTAGGAGAAGTTGTGAAGGCAAAGTATTTTGCATAGAAAAAAAGTAAGTCCAAGGGCTAAAACTCCTTTAAAAAAATGGACAGTGTTTTCCTTGTAATATGCACATCTACACACTGTGATCTTTCTTTGTACCAAATTTTGTTAAAATCCCACAAGGGTTTAGGAGAAGTTGCAAAAACAAATTTAAGGGGACAGATGGTCAGACAAATGGATGGAGAACAGTGGTATCGCATAATATGCCCGCATTTTATGCAGGCATAAAAAAAAGTGAATGCATGGACACAGGCTGATCACTTTAGGGTAGCTGCGTAATGTGGGGTCCTAATCATACAATCTGTTCCTCTCATAGCTCAGTATCAACATTTCTACTGTGGTATGAGATGCAATACATCCTAATGTTTACATCAAAATCAGTCCTGATGTACAACACTTTATCCCATGCTTATGAAAATCTCTACTTCCAAACCAGCAGCATGCATTCTTTATAGCATCACTAACATTTGTTCAAGCCTGTTTACATCGTGATATACAGTGAATTCATTGTGTTACCTGCTGACAGTGAATTTCATTGTGTCACCTGTTGACAGTGAATTCATTGTATTACCTGCTGACAATGAATTTGTTGTGTTACCTGCTGACAGTGAATTTAATGTGCTACCTGTTGACAGTGAATTCATTGTATTACCTGCTGACAGTGAATTAATTGTGTTACCTGTTGACAGTGAATTCATTGTGTTACCTGTTGACAGTGAATTCCTTGTGTTACCTGTTGATATTGAAATCATTGTATTACCTGTTGATAGCGAATTCATTGTGTCACCTGTTAATAGCGAATTCATTGTGTTACCTGTTGACAGTGAATTCATTGTGTTACCTGTTGACAGTGAATTCATTGTGTTACCTGTTGACAGTGAATTCCTTGTGTTACCTGTTGATATTGAAATCATTGTATTACCTGTTGATAGCGAATTCATTGTGTCACCTGTTAATAGCGAATTCATTGTGTTACCTGTTGACAGTGAATTCATTGTGTTACCTGTTGACAGTGAATTCATTGTGTTACCTGTTGACAGTGAATTCCTTGTGTTACCTGTTGATATTGAAATCATTGTATTACCTGTTGATAGCGAATTCATTGTGTCACCTGTTGACAGTGAATTCATTGTATTACCTGTTGACAGTGAATTCATTGTGTTACCTGTTGACAGTGAATTCCATTGTGTTACCTGTTGACAGTGCATTCATTGTGTTACCTGGCTGTTTACTGCTGGCTCTGTGATGGACCAGGTCTGTGAATCCAAGTCAAAACTATAAATGAATGCAAAATACAATTACAAATAAGAAAAAAAAGCAGTCTGAGTGTGTTGCAGGCAATACAAAGTCCCCTACCTGAAGGATAATTTAGTCAAAGAAGGTCAAGTCTAATGAAATTTGATCTGCAACTATGCAAGACAAAGCCACATACCAAATTTCAATTAAATGTCTTCATTCAATGCAGAGAAAGGTCCAGAAAACTGATTCTTACAATTCATCAAGGAGCATAATTCAGTCAAAAGTAGGTCAAGCATAACAAAACTCAAACTTGATCTGTAACTTCCCAAGACAAAGTCATACATAAAATTTCAGTTGAATATCTTCACCCAATGCAGAGAAAAGTCCAGAAAACCTCACACGCAGAATGACAGACAGACGGACCGAGGGTAAACTGATAGTCCTCTACGGCAAAGCTGGCAGGGGACTACTAAACATCAGAAATTATAATTCAAAATATCAAAGATGTTATAGGATAGTAACATACACACAATACTACAACACTGAATGACCAACTGCTTTGATATTACAATCTAAATTTAATCAATCAGGTAAAAAAAAAAATCAGCCATGGTTATTTCATGGCTGCTGTATCTTGTTGACTTTCATGTACATGCATAAAAAGATGCAAGAAATATAAATTAATACCAACACTTTTCAATCATCACATACATATATATAATGCTCAAGATGTGATGACATCAACAGGTAATGTATTCTATACACACAATGTCATGACATTGACAGGTAATGTGTACACCAAATGTAATGACATCAACAGGTAATGTGTACACCAAATGTAATGACATCAACAAGTAATGTATTCTATACACTAGATCTTGTGACATCTGTCTTTGATACATGTACATGATAGACTGAAAATAAAAGAGATACAGTATGTGCATGCATACTGATGAAAACCTGCTTTTTTAAAGTGACTAATCACTAAATGACAATGTCGGACCTATAGAGTTCATTAGGCAGTGTCTACATTTATTAAATGACAATGTCTGACCTATGGAGTTCATTAGGCAGTGTCTACATTTATTAAATGACAATGTCTGACCTGTGGAGTTCATTAGGCAGTGTTTGGCCTGTTGCTCCACCGAACACATAGAGGTGTCTGTCAAAAGCTACCATTGTATGCCCATATCTCTTCTCTGGTGGGAGTGGAGCACCTCGGAGAATATGTTCTGTGGAAATCTTTGTCCATCTGACAGAAAAAATAACAAATTGATGAACCCCTATTCCATTACAATAACATAAACTACATGTGCATGACTTATGTTTAATATGTATTACAAACATTTACAAATTCATTACCATAGATCTAGGTACATTACCTAAATTATGTATAATTAGGTTCATCAAAAAACTAGAATAAAATTGTAGTGCTCACTCATTTTCCTTAAATTTAAATTGGAAGAGGTGGTTTGTAATTTTGGCTCCACTCTGCCCAGAAAACACAAACATGGAATCCCTCGCTACTGCCAGAGCAAAGTTACAGCAGGTGGGAGGAATATTTCCTCTCTGTTCCACCTATAAATAGACAGCGATTGTAACAACAAATTACTTGTACACTGTACAATTTTTCACAATCCACAATAAATTACTTGTACACTGTAAAATATTACATTATACATAACAAATTACTTGTACACTGTACAATATTACACAGTCCACAACAAAATACTTGTACAATATACAATATTACACAGTTTATAACAAATTGCTTGTACATTGTACAATATTACACAATTTATTACAAATTACTTGTACATTGTACAATATTACAGCTCACAATAAACTGCTTGTACACTGTACAATATTACACAGTAAACCAATTTTTACTAAGTGTTATTCCTGTAATGTTCAACTATTACTTTAACAAATTACAAGATACAACATACTTTAATTTTCACAACTGCTAAAATACCTGCATGCATAAAATACCACAATGCAATCTTCAAAAACTTGTTCTTTGTACTTCGAAGCCTTTCAGGGTGTGTTATACAAGTACTGTAGATCTACACAAGTACTGTAGATTTACATCACTGTCAGGGTGTGCTATACAAGTACTGTAGATTTACATCACTGTCAGGGTGTGTTATACAAGTACTATAGATCTACATCACTGTCAGAGTGTGTTATACAAGTACTGTAGATTTACATCACTGTCAGGGTGTGTTATACAAGTACTGTAGATTTACATCACTGTCAGGGTGTGTTATACAAGTACGGTAGATCTACATCACTGTCAGGGTGTGTTTTACAAGTATTGTAGATCTACATCACTGTCAGGGTGTGCTATACAAGTACTGTAGATTTACATCACTGTCAGGGTGTGCTATACAAGTACTGTAGATTTACATCACTGTCAGGGTGTGCTATACAAGTACTGTAGATTTACATCACTGTCAGGGTGTGTTATACAAGTACTGTAGATTTACATCACTGTCAGGGTGTGTTATACAAGTACGGTAGATCTACATCGCTGTCAGGGTGTGCTATACAAGTACTGTAGATTTACATCACTGTCAGGTGTGTTATACAAGTACTGTAGATTTACATCACTGTCAGGGTGAGTTATACAAGTACGGTAGATCTACATCGCTGTCAGGGTGTGTTATACAAGTACTGTAGATTTACATCACTGTCAGGGTGAGTTATACAAGTACGGTAGATATACATCGCTGTCAGGGTGTGTTATACAAGTACTGTAGATTTACATCACTGTCAGGGTGAGTTATACAAGTACGGTAGATCTACATCGCTGTCAGGATGTGTTATACAAGTATTGTAGATCTACATCACTGTCAGGGTGTGTTATACAAGTACTGTAGATTTACATCACTTTTATGTCGTGACACTTTATTTTCATAAGGATACAATGATATATTCATTTACAAGACAGAACTTCTGCAAATCATTATATACATTGCTCAAGTCTTCTATATGTTCGCAAGAACTACCTTTACATGAATGGCAAGTCTTGTAAAATTATGTGTAAATAATGTTCTTGCAAATAAAATGTTATATACAGTACATTGTAATGTTATGTACAGTACACTGTAATGTTATGTACAGTATGCTGTAATGTTACATACAATACACTGTAATGTTATGTACAGTATGCTGTAATGTTATATACAATGCATTGTAATGTTATGTACAGTACACTGTAATGTTATATACAATACACTGTAATGTTATGTACAGTATGCTGTAATGTTATGTACAGTATGCTGTAATGTTATATACAATACATTGTAATGTTATGTACAGTACACTGTAATGTTATATACAATACACTGTAATGTTATGTACAGTACACTGTAATGTTATGTACAGTATGCTGTAATGTTATATATATACTGGACAAAAAAAGTTAAGGATCATGATTTCAGAATTATTTTATTCATAACAAAACCAAATAAATTATGTTAAATATATACTTAAAATGTTCAACGACAATCGAACAATACATTCTAAACCTGTTTTTACAATTCATCAATACGTTAAGCAGCCAGAGCAAGCATTGTCAGGTACCCCCCAAAACAGTTTGAAAATCGGTATGAGCAACAATAACAAATTTCATTACAAATGATTGAATCTTTATAAAGGCAATATTAATAGGGTGTATGTCCACCCTGAGCCTGTATAACGGCACGACAACGCCTCTGCATATTTCTGATGAGCCTGCGGAACGCAATTTGTGGCAACCTTGCCCATTCCTGCTGTAAAGCTAACGTAAGCTCCTGGCGGTTTGTCGGAAGTACAGGGCGTCTGGAAACAGCTTGCTGCAACATGTCCCAGGCATGTTCTATTGGATTTAAATCCGGAGAACAACTCGGCCAATCCATACGTTCAATTGTCTCTGTAGCAAGGTAGTCTGTCACTATACGTGCTCTGTGGGGACGAGCATTATCATCCATTAACACAAAGTCGTTGCCTATAGCTCCCGCACAAGGTCTCACAATTGGATGCAGTATCTCGTCCCTGTAAATTGCACCGGTAAGATTGCCATTAATCACGTGCAAGTCAGTACATCCACCAATACTGATTCCGGCCCAAATCATCACAGAGCCACCTCCAGAACGATCATGTTCTGCTACACAGCAATCAACCTACCGCTCTCCACGCATGCACCATACACGCCTACGACCGTCATGAAAGTCCACGCAGAACCGTGACTCGTCTGTGAAAAGAACAGGCGTCCAATGACGCAGTTACCAGTTTATGTGATTTTAAGCCCAATTGAGTCGTGCTACACGATGTCTTCTCCTCAAAATGGGACGAACAGCAGGTCGATGAGCCCGAAGGTTAGCAGCATGAAGTCTCTGTCTGAGAGTGTGTGGTGTTATGCGCACCCCACTTTCTGCATGAAAGTCAGTATTGAGTTGGACAGCACTCTGAAACCTGTGTCTACGAGCCATAAGTGACATATAGCGATCCGGGCGAGCGGTTGTGGACCTTGGACGACCTGATCTCGGTCTCTCAGAAACATTACCTGTCTGCCTAAAACGATTCCACAACCTTGAAATCACACTTTGGGACACATTAAAATGTCTAGAGACAGTTCTCTGGACTTGGCCAGCTTGAAGCATACCTACTGCCTGACCAGCTTCCAGAGCAGTTAAATGGCGACTCATGGCTTTTAATGTCAATAATTGTTCACCTAAGAGTCGATTAGAGCAATAAATACCCACAATAAAATGAAAATCACAATTTTTCAATTTCAATATACACGTTGGCACACTTTGATTTTGACCCCTTGCCTGTGTTTGGGCGAAAAAATCGTGCACTTATGACGTCAATATGAAACCAGGTAAATCTATTGTGTTAAGGACACATTGGAGAAACTATACATGTTAAAATTTGTCAAAATAATTATTTGGTTAATAAAAAATTTTGAGGTCAAAATTATGATCCTTAACTTTTTTTGTCCAGTATAGTATGCTGTAATGTTATGTACAGTACAATGTAATGTTATATAAGTACACTGTAATGTTATATAAGTACACTGTAGTGTTATATAAGTACACTGTAGTGTTATATAAGTACAATGTAGTGTTATATACAGTACCATGTAATGTTACATACAGTACACTGTAATGTTACATACAGTACACTGTAATGTTACATACAGTACAATGTAATGTTACATACAGTACACTGTAATGTTACATACAGTACATTGTAATGTTACATACAGTACAATGTAATGTTACATACAGTACACTGTAATGTTACATACAGTACACTGTAATGTTACATACAGTACACTGTAATGTTACATACAGTACACTGTAATGTTACATACAGTACACTGTAATGTTACATACAGTACAATGTAATGTTACATACAGTACACTGTAATGTTACATACAGTACACTGTAATGTTATGTACAGTACACTGTAGTGGTTAAATTCACGTCACCTCTTGCCACTGTCGTAGTTCTCCATTCAGTGGAACTGTCCACATGTCATTAAGTCTCGTGTTTCCATCATATCCTGCAAATATCCACAGTCTCCAGTCATAAACCGCTGCACCATGAGCTGCTCGAGCCACCGGCTTTCTGAAAAAAAAAAAATGTGCGCCATGAAACATACACGAAATCAAAATCCCCTGTAAGCAAACTGGATATTTCATTTGTATCTTTGGTACAGCCTCTTTATTTCATATATGGATCTAAGTGAAATCGATTGACATATTCATTTTGTAGTGTAGTGGTATATAAGCCATTTCAACAGATAGGTCTTCACATTTATAATGAAGACTTACCATATCACAATTCAATTAACAAATGTATATACTTTACACTATACTACAGTTTGCATAGAGACTTATATCTTGCTCCCACCTTCCTTCATATTTCCACTCAACCCATTGTCCTTTGGCAAACCTGTACTCAAACAGATCATTTTTATTGGTCAGGTTTGAATTTGAATGGATATCTCCTGTGTATCCACCTAAAATGAAAGCACAATATCACACATACACTCAAAACACTGGCTCTTTAAAGTATATTGAAAAGAAATAAATAAACTGTACTTTTTATAAACATAAGACTGGGTCTTACCAAACACAAACATGCTTTCTTCATGAACCACAGCAGAGTGGTGATACCTAGGAGCCGGTGGAGTGCCTGTGGTGAACGCCCTGAAATAAAACAGCCACAACTCTCAGATGCCGTTCTGACTTATCTCCTGCATACAAGTTTTGGAGAATCATCTGATTCGACGAGCAAGAAATGATTCTATTCTTTGAATACAGAAAGACTTGAATTACCTGCCCCATGATTTATCCTTAACATCAAATCGCAGCAGGTCATTCAGCATGTTTTTACTGGAATAACAAACATATACCTAAGTAAACAGGTATAAAACAATACAGTATTCATACAACAACAACAAAATCTTTCCAAGTTTTTCAAATAATTGAGCGAAAGTCAAAACTATTTCATTTTAATAAACTCAGTCAGGTAGGGCTCCATAGAAAACTAGTGATGATGATACAGAATTCATTAATGTTTGCAATGACAGAGAGGATTATGTTCTTTTCTCAGATTTCCATGTTCAACTGAATGGTCAATTACTTTTGTATGAAATATAAAAGCTTTAAGTGTAGTAATCTTAATGGGAAGGTCTATTGTAGCATTGACCTTTGACCTCATGATCAAAAAAATGTATTGGTGTCTCTCTTTAATGATTAATTACTTTTGCTTAAAATATGAAATCTTTATGCTGAAAACTATTTAAGATACATATGTCACTATGAAAGATATGACATACAAAACAAAATCCAAAAGTGCCTTTTTTTAAACATCAACTACCATCTGTATAAGATATGAAAGGTCTATGTTCAAAACAACAAAAGTGATGATGAATGACGGCACTGGTGGATGAACAATGCGATTTCTACAGAGCCTTAGAATTTTCAGTTCGGCACCTTAATCATATCATAGGAAAAAATAAATAGAGGAATACCCATTGTCACCACCAAAGACATATATTGCATCCTTATAGGCCACGACTGTGTGTTTGCTCCGTCTGTAAAACAAAATTCAATTTCATCAATGTGAGAACAAGATATTTGAAAACTAAAACATGATTTTCAGCTTTATGCAAAAAACAGTAAAACCATTATATAATGAGTTAGTTAGTTGTTATTTGTTTAATGTCTCGCTCGAGAATCTTTCACTCATATGGAGACATCACCATTGCCTGTGAAGGGCTGTGCTCATTGCTTAGGGCCTTTGAGCAGGGAGGGATCTTTATCGTGCCACACCTGCTGTGACACGGGCCCTCGGTTTTTGTGGTCTCATCTGAAGGACCGCCCCATTTAGTCGCCTCTTACGACAAGCAAGGGGTACTGAGGATCTATTCTAACCAGGGTCCTCGTGAGATCATTATATAATGAACATGAACATTTAACAGTAAAACCATTGTATAACAAACATGTAACAGTTTAACCATTATGTAATGAACAAGAAAACACTTAAACCATGAACAATTAAAGCAATATAAGCTGCCAAAATTGCAATTTTTTATAGTGGCATTAAAAGAGGTTAAATGAACGTTGATATGATTGAAAAAAAGAACTGCATCAAATTTCCTTTCTTATGCATCGTTTACACACCTTTACGTGATGAAAAATATATTCCTCGACATTCCGTTTGACCCTAACAACGGCAGCTGATTAATCGTCGGCGACAATCCCGAAGATAACCGATGTTGAAACGAATGATTCTGATGCTGATCGGGGTGGATCGGGTTGTATCCAGGTCATTCAAATATGGACGGCGAGGTGAGATAAAATTCTAGTTACCATCATTATTTTGGCATTGTTAACGATGTTATATGTTTTTATATCTTTTTCGTCCCGAATCAGTCAAAGTCGGCTTTCTCCCTCGCTTTGAACCTTTTGTGTCAGACATCTTTCGTGCTTACCGGAAATATTGCGCTTGCGCATTTGATTTTGCTGAATGAGTTCAACTTTAGGTCATTGCATACAGAAATAATGTCGGAAAAACTAAGGTACGGGAAGACTTAATTGCAACTGTCGTACAATTTTTACATTTAATGCAAAAAATACAACATGTCAAAAGTTTAATCGATAAAATCAGGTATTAGAAGGTAGATGTTTACAAAATTTCGATTAAATTTTAGGGACCCCAAAATAACAATTTTGACAGCTTATATTAAAACCATTGTATAATAAACAAGTAACAGTCAAACCATTATGTAACACGATCAACATATATATAGTATGAACTACCTAAAAATAACACATAGAAACTTTTATATATATGCTTAATTCTAATGGGGTCTTACAGAAAACCAAATTTACCTCATAATGAAAATGACAAAAATGTATATCGTACCTACTGGAGAGGCATGGTATAATATTGTTTTAAGAATGAAGATAATTAGGAATTTGAGCAGAAATGCTATTTTTATAACATGATATTGTTCAGCATTTAAATTACCTTAAGAATAAAAAAATATGAAGATAAATGGAAAAAATGCTGCAGCAAACTGAACTCTCCATTTTTTAGGCATTATGAATCAACAGGCAGAACTGATACGTAGTTCTTACCTACAGCAAGTTACAATATCATGACAATGAGTTTAGCAACAAACATTATCAGTAATTAATAACAAGGAATGTACAAAGAAAAAAAAATTAACAACTTGTAATTATTGTTGTCAATGAAAGTAAACATGAAAAAATTATGAAATCAATTGTCAATTTAATTTGAAAGTATTCAAGTTAATAAATTCATGTTCTGATACTGGCACTGGAAGTGACATGGTGTAAAGAATACCATTGCTCAATAAAGAACATATTACATCAACCTACTATTTGTTCACAATCAAGGGTTGACATGACATGAAAACTACTGTTTATTCTAACTGAATACAAGCACAATATGTATAACTTTCTAAGATATTACTAATTCTTTCTAAAAAAAAAAAAAAAGGCAAGTAAACCATCTTTGATATTTGCATGAATAAGTTTATATGTGGAAGCCTAAATATGTCTAATCTAACTGTTAGTAAAATTTCAAAACTCATCTGATTTGTAAAATGTGACGTAACCACACTAAAAGCAAGTTTTCCTTGAGATTTTAATTTCATAACAATTATACATAAAGCCATAATGATGACATGGTTTTAGCAAATGTTGCGTTGGCAGTCTATTTCTTATAGGAAATATCACCCGTTTCTTTCTTTGCAAGTAGGAATCTTTGCTGTTTATGGTCACTTTCATGACAATATACAACCTGTCATTGAATCAAATGCTGTCTGACAAGTTTCATATCAATTGCTGGGCCATTCTTTACACACTGATTTTAACTTCAGATTACTTCATTTACCTGATCAAGATATATAGGGATCACAGTGGATGTGATCAGTTGACAGGAGATGCTTCCTCCTAGGCACCTGATCCCATCTTTGGTATGTCCAGGGGTCAGTTTTTGCCCCACTCTTAATTTTGTTAAAAGATTGATCACTGTTCATTATCTTCACTTTTTCATGTGGAAAACCTGTGGCCAAGTGGTGTTACTGAGAACTAGTTTCATTTTGTTTTTAAATTTTAATAGGTCAGATTCTACATTGTAAAGTCATCATATTTATCTATCCCTCAATGTACACAGTATAGTGGACAGTTAACACCACATAAGAAATTCACTTTTCATGAAAATTCTTAAAATGACTTAGTGTTATTATTACAAACTCTGATATAAAGAACAATTGTTCTGGTTTGTTCAAAGTATGAAATGAACATTAAAAAATTATCATGCAAATTTTTGGCTATGTCATTGCACTCAAAATATTCAAATCAATTCAATTTAACCTATCTCACATCCAGTTCTATAAAGCTATATTGATTAATGGCTAAACAGAGACTGATAATGACCCCATGAATCCGAAATTATTCTAATTATGAAAAGATGTGTGGTACATAAGTGACTCAGTCGATATGAGTCGGTGTGAAGTTGTACTGAAATCTCTTGCCTGAGAGAGAGAGAGAGAGAGAGAGAGAGAGAGAGAGAGAGAGAGAGAGAGAGAGATGGGGGTATACCAGAAATAGTGAAAATGATCTCGGATTACACTCATAACTGAAACAAGTTAATGATACCTTGCGCCAACAAATTCATCACATTCTGGCATTCTCCTCCAGCGGTGAACGGCTTCAAACGGACCGAAATCTAATGTCAAACATTCCATTTTGAAACTCAATGGTCAATATTTCTGATCGCTGACAATAACGCGGGTGATAGATGTTTGATAAGTTGGTCTTTATCTTATTCCGTCGTAGACAACTTATCATAAAATTACCGCCAGTGTTATATAAGGTGTCAGTTATATAGTTATATGTTATTGATATTTACCATTGATTGCTGGTGACAAAATAAAATCACATTGATATCATTTAGAACAGTAGCAAAGTATGAAAATATGTTGTACGAATTAACAACTGCAAATTTATGGAAGACGTTGATTGTCGATTTCAGAGTCGGTAAAGAAAAGTAAGGTTTTATTTATTATTGCATGTTGTTTTTTTTTTCTTGTACGTAATTTATATGTACGGTAGTATGCACAGGGGACACAAATATTTTTACTAGCCTTGGTAAAAGTGATGCTATCGCGAATTCTCGACCTATCATTTAATCCGAAATTCCTCTTACCCATTTCATTTGGCTCAGATATACGAGTAATACTAAATATTAAGAACGAAAGTAAGAAGTCAGCGATACAAACTGGTGTCGCTACTTTGTATAGTTTATTTCTCTGACATAGCTTGCGAGATCAGGGTTTTGTAATCTGATGGTTATGATAATTAATGTTTAATTTATCTACAAATCCACTTAACGAAGAACAAAAGGTAGGAAAAGTAGCAACACCAGTTAGTGTCACTTAATTCCCACTTTTCAATATGATTTCTGCTTTTGAATCTCCCCCAGGGGGGGATAAGAGTTGGAGACATCTTTGATTACAAACCATGAAGTGAGATCTTCAGTACTGGACATATTCAATATTGTGAAATATGCCCTACACATTTTCTCGTACACTCTACAGATTTTCTCATACTTGATTTGTCATTGAGATATTATCTTGAGCAATGACTAATATTGTGTTTTCTTTTATTTATTAATTTGTCAACCAGGATGGATTGAAGTACTGCACAAGTATCATTTGTCTGAAAGTAAATCGATAGATTTTAGTATGTATTTAATTTATTCTTTCATCCAATTCTGGGATCTGTCAGGCATATAACTTTAGCATATAAAATATGACAAACAAAACAACAGGAAAAAAAGAAAAACAGTTAATGAAGTAAACTATCTTAAAAAAAATATGTATTGTGTATCCACACTGTATGATAATATATGATATACATTTGTAGAAATTATGAAAGAGTTATTGTTAACAAAACGTAACAAAAATACAACATAAATTTCCCAAAAGCATGATGTCATTGCAAATTTTAACCAAGTTTGATGGGAGGATTTTTTTTTTGATTTTTTTTTGTCATTATCACTGAAATGTAATGGAATAATATGTATCACCAGGAAGAGGAGAAAATTCTCTATCTAAATCATTTTGAATCAGAAAAAGCGATATTTTTCACTTTAGGGTGGTTTTTGTTTGAAGGTAATAATATACTAGAGTATTTGTACTTTTGTAACCAAAATTAACATTAGGTGATTAATTTCAGAAAAGTTGGAGGAATCTTGGATTAGGCGTTTGAAATATTCTTCTATACTTTCATCAACATAAAGTTCTGGGTTTCGTATTATATTTGATTTATCTGAAGTTTCTGGTGAAATGAGATTTTGATTGCTGAATTTTGTTTAGAGTGAATGGTGAACAAGTTCATGACACAGAAATTCGTATTTTTATTTTTTTTTTATTATTTTTTTTTTTAGGTGCATCATGGGAGACATGAAGCAGTTTCTATATGCCTGGTTGGGAAAGCGTAAAGCAACACCAGCATATGAATTTTCCCAGACAGGATCAAAGCACAAGCCAAGGTTCAAGTGTGAGGCAAGTTTGATTAGGATTCAAATAAAACGAAGAGGGATGAATTACCATTGTCATTGGTGATTCAGCTAAGGCTAGCACAGCAGAGTGCAAAATCCAAACAAGATTACTTGAAAACATGTCATGGATTTCATTGAATCTACACAAAATTACAGGTTTGATGACTAGCAATTTGGGAACATTCTGTAGAAAGGAAAAGTTATTGATAAAGAGAGATTCTTTACATAAGTGGTAGTACTGGTATCATACATTTTGAACTCCATGTTTATTCATATTCCTAGGTTTGGTAATTTACATGTTAAAAAAAAAAAGAAAAAGAAAAGTTGGAGGATAGATTATCCTATGTTTTCAAACATTGCAATAAACGTTTGCTTGACACATTACTCAGGTAATAATGAAATGATCCAACCAATCTAAAAATAGAATTTGAAAGGTAAAAGAAGTGAACAAGTTTCCAATAAAATTTGAACCCACTCTAACAAGGTAAGATTCTCTGTCATTACAAATCTCTGATGGCTAATACTTCTTGACTATCAAAGCACATACTCCAGTAGGCATTTACAAACACTTTAAAATGTGAATCAGGGGGAGATCACTCAGCTTTCTTAAACTCTCCTGTATTTTCAATGTGTGGCTTCTCTGCCATTCAACCTTGCAGCAAGGTAAACAGAGTTACCTCCTCTTTGTTAGCTAATATTTATTTTTTTTAACATTATTTTTTTAACTTCTAAAGAGTTAAACACAAGGAAAAAGCTTTAGGAAAACCATATTCAATCCTAAATTTTAAACCTCATACCTTTTATTCCCTTTGAGAGGAAAATAAGGAAAAGTTTACTGGATATAATGAACTGTTTTGCTGGTCCTGGAGGTTCACTATAACTGTGTTTTAATGTATAATGAATTTTGATCATAAACTGTTTACTGTGTAATAAAGATCGGATAAAACGAACTGTTTTTCACTGGTCCTGGAGATTCACTGTAACAGTGTTTTACTGTACACTTATTCAGTAGATAAATCCTGGGGTGGGATTCTAGTTAATTGGTTGTACATGTATTGCTATTTTGAACACTAGGTGAGAGCTGACGGCTTTGACTACCTCGCTGTTGGAAATTCCACAAATAAGAAAGATGCCCAGACAAATGCTGCCAAAGACTTTGTTCAGTACTTAGTACGACAGGGACTAGTTCAGCAATCTGAGGTTCCGGCGCTTCAGATGGTACAAATTATGTATAGTATCATTTAGTACAGTTTATATACATTATGGTTTAGTATTTCCAAAGGCTTTAAAAACAACGTATTTACTACCGAATGGCATTTAGCACTTTTAGTACCTCTGAGGGTTAGATGCTATTAAAAAGATAAGTTTAAATTTCATACTGCAGCATTAGATAACTGATTGAGAATAACTAATTGAGAGTGGTACACTTCACAAAGGTCAGTTTTAGACCTTATGAATGAAAACTTTTCTTATGATATTTATACCTGGTGTACACATTCATTTTGTTGTAAAATGAACTTGGATGAATTTACAAATTTAACACCTGTCATTAATGTCTTTAATAATACACTATGTATTCATTCATAATATCATGTAATATGCATCATTTACAAATTGTCACCAAACATAAGTGCCTTACATGGAGATATTTTACACATATGTCTTATATAGAGGATCTTGAACAAGTGTTTATGGTATATGAAATTTATGAAATGAGTTACCAGATTTAATATTGACAGAGCCTTAGTGAGGGAAATATTTAAATCTGGTAATGAATTTCATAAATTCCATATGCCATGAGCACGAATGTAAGATTCTATTTATCACACAATTATCAATATACGCATATTTTAGTTACTTTCCATTTCACATTTTTGTATGAGGGTGTGATTTTCAGCCTCTTTGCATCATCTGAAAATGTCTTTGAGTGAAAGAAATATGATCTAAAGATAAACATGCCAATGTGATAGCTAAACTGAAATTTCAATCTTAGGATTTTAATTGTTAGCTATGTCATTATATAACAACTACAAATAAAACAGGAATAAGTATGATTGGCTTGCAGAATGTTTGTAGTAAAAGTTTTGTATCAATGTCAGCACACGCTGACCTCGCATAAATAACCCTACATAATTTGCTAACCTGTGCTACGAGTTCATAATAATTTTTCCGAACTTGCGTTATGAACCCAGAAGCCATACTGTTGTGTGATAAAAATATATAACGGTTAATACTTTTATATTTTAGATAAAATGATTTCTCCTTGCAGCCTTCTGTTGGTCAGAATGAGGGAGAGCCAGGAACTTCTAGAGGTCCAGGGTTTGTGGGGCTGCCTGGAGGACTTAATGCTCCACATCAGTCACTGGGACTAGGTACAGCATAAAACTAATGTTTAATAATGCTCCGCATCAGTCACTGGGACTAGGTACAGCATAAAACTAATGTTTAATAATGCTCCGCATCAGTCACTGGGACTAGGTACAGCATAAAACTAATGTTTAATAATGCTCCACATCAGTCACTGGGACTAGGTACAGCATAAAACTAATGTTTAAAAATCTTCAAATCAGTCACTGAGACTATGCACAGCATAAATTTAATGTTAAAATAATGTTCAGGTCGGATTTGCAGACAAGCAATATATGTTCCATTTAGGGATGGGTTTTTCTCCGAATTATATTATTACATAGAAATTATGGGCCATTTTCTTCTCATTTGTTTAAATGTGCAGTGTTAAACTACAAAAGCTGATTAGTATCACCAAAAAATGTTTTTCCTCATTATTATAAGAGCATTGTTTTCATTATTATGAGAGCATTATTTTCATTTTTATGAGAGCATTATTATAGAAAGAAGTCTTGTTATTATCATGATTACAAGTTATTTTGCTCATAATTACATGATTTATGCACTATCCTTTTTTTTTTTTTTTTTTCGAAAAGAAAATTTAAACCATTGTTTTATTTTACTGATTGATTCAATTCCCCAACTTTATCTCAAGTTATTATGTAACTCATGATACCTATTTTACTGTACGAAAAAGTTGGTGGTTTTTGTTTGTTTTTTTTTTTAAAGTATTATTAAGAGTCGAAAAAGTAAGGATTTAAAAATCTGGTAAATACATGTCCAAATGTATTCAAAAAAAAAAAAATCAGAGAAAATTCAGTACATCTTGTATCATTCTTTAAAGGAACAAAAGAAAACATAGATTGAAAATTGGCTTTATTTTTGTTATAATCTATGGAAGGTTTTAAGTGGTTGTCAACACACATGGGGAAAATGTGCAAAGTGTAATCAGTGAATAGAAGTGATTGATTTCTGTAGATGGAAGTGGAAATGAAGGAGGGGAGTTTAGGCAGCAGCGAGAGGTGGCTCCATATGAGAGAGGGCCTCCACTGAGTTATTTGGAAAGAATTGCAGAAAAGCGAGTGTTAGAAGAGGTATGATAAAACTTCTCAAACACAGCAGAGCATCGCAAAACCGTGCTACAGTAAAATGCACTTATAACGTACACTCTTTTAATGAATTCACACATATTGCAAAGTGATAGTTATTCCCTTTGAGGGGAAAATAATGGAAATTGTATCAGATATTATATAATGAAGTTTGATTAATGAACTGTTTTTCACTGGCCCTGGGTTCACTGTAACCGTGTTTTCTGTATAATGAAGTTTAGTTATAAAGAATTCATTTTTGCTGGCCCTGGAGGTTCACTATAACTTTTTTACTATATGTATGGAAATTTTTTTGTAGTCAGAGGATGTTGATTTTAATGCGGACATTCATGGGAATTGGACATTAGAGAATGCCAAGAGTCGACTTCACCAGTTTTTGCAGCAGAATAAAATCCAGACAGACTATAAGTACAGTATGGTGGGGCCTGATCACAACAGGTGAGTCACAGTGTGTTGTGTACTCAGTTGTTTGATAACAACTTTATAGTCATTACCTTTATGTACACCTGTACGTCACACCTGTAATACTGAGTCGTGCTAGTCAGTGGTTACCAGCTTAAGAGTTGTGAAAATTTGAAGGAAAAAAAATTAATTTTTTAAGTAAAGGATGCAAAGATTTGTAAAAATCAAATAATTTGAAGAGAAAAAAAATTATGGAGGAGTAAATCTGCTTTTTTTTTTTTTTTAATGAGGATCCTGATAATTAACACAGAAGAGTTTCATTATTATCTCTTTGAAATAGTTGGAGCTGGAGAAGCATGACAATATGTACACAAGTCTGTATTGAGGTGTGTTTCATGGTCATTTATATGCTTGTTAGACACAAGTCTGTATTGCTATGAGGTATTTTTCATGGTCATTTATATGTTTGTCAGACCTTGTATGTGTAGCTTGTAATCAAGTTTTGTATTGTGGTAGATCTCTATTAGAAATGTGTACATACAGCTACATTTGCAACTTTACAAATTAGGAATTATCAAATAAATCACTGGAAACCAAGAAATTAGGAATTATCAAATAAATCACTGGAAACCAAGAAATTAGGAATTATCAAATAAATCACTGGAAACCAAGAAATTAGGAATTATCAAATAAATCACTGGGAACCAAGAAATTAGGAATTATCAAATAAATCACTGGGAACCAAGAAATTAGGAATTATCAAATATATCACTGGAAACCAAGAAATTAGGAATTATCAAATAAATCACTGGGAACCAAGAAAATAGGAATTATCAAATAAATCACTGGAAACCAAGAAATTAGGAATTATCAAATAAATCACTGGAAACCAAGAAATTAGGAAATATCAAATAAATCACTGGGAACCAAGAAATTAGGAATTATCAAATAAATCACTGGAAACCAAGAAATTAGGAATTATCAAATAAATCACTGGGAACCAAGAAATTAGGAATTATCAAATAAATCACTGGAAACCAAGAAATTATCAAATAAATCACTGGAAACCAAGAAATTATGAATTATCAAATATATCACTGGAAACCAAGAAATTAGGAATTATCAAATAAATCACTGGGAACCAAGCAGAGGCTAGAGGCCTGTCAGTTGTGCCTAACTTTTTTACTTTCATTTCCACTGAAAGTTGATGAGAGTAGGATTAAGTTGAAGTCCAAAACTCTTAAAATCTCCATTTTCCATAAAGAGCAGAGAACAAAACAATTCAATTTAACTCAATTCTTTTAAGTCTCCCATTTTCCGTAGAGAACTGATAACAAAACAAATTTTGTAGTTTAACCATGTTAACTCAATTTCCTTTTTTTTTTTTATCACTTAATACTATTTTACAAAACAAACTGAAACATACATATGTGACCTATATCTTGATATGAATATTGATTTCTTCCAGATGAATGACCACTTTGTACATGTAGTTTTTTGAAGGCAACAAGTAGCAGAGTGTATAATATTTTGACCTGTATGTCAGTTCATCAGTCCTGTTCTTGTCAGTGTAACTCCTCTGAAACTGACCAACAGAATTTTATGAAACTCAGTAGTAACTAAGGACATACTATGTAGATAAACATATTCACAGGAAATTTTAATGCAAATTTTTTTCTTGGAGTTGCAGTCCTTTTGAACTCACATGTTTGGCCTCTGTTAGTCCTGTTCTTGTCGGCACAACTACTCTGAAACCTGTTAACAGAATTTTCTGAAACTTTGTAGTTAGTAAGGGTGCACTGTGTAGATGCTGGTATTCACAGGAAATTACCTCAGATGTGTTCACCATACAATTAATGTTTTAACAGTATTCGTTTTAGGATCCATGAGATCGCATTTAGTTATCTTTACGCTTTTGTATTGTTTGTTTATTGTCTTTTGTGTGCTACCTTATTTTACTATAACACAGCCCAACATCTCTGAATATGTAAGTTATAGTTGTAAGTTATATTTGTTTATCCCAGTAATGAAATGATATACAGGGACTGTGTCATGTGCTTTTTTTGCCACTAGCTGAGAAAGAATTAGGTACATTGATTTTTATTTGGCTCTGTACAGTACATAAACTAGTGTGGGCAATGGCTGCGGATGACAGATTGAAACAGAAGGGAAAATACTTGTTTTGTTACATGTTGATGATGTCACAATTCTGCGTAAAAGACTTGTTTGCTTTAATGCTTTTTGATTTGTAACACATCCATACTGAAGTTTCATTTTACCATTTCAATAAAATTCAAGGATATTTTCATTTTTAGGACTGATAAATGGTGAAAATGTTCCTTTCTTGTTGGCATTCTGTTGAATATTTCTAACTTCATAATTTAGAAACAACATCGCTTATATCTTTTAATTTAATACTACATTTCTGATTTCATGGACTTTCAGATGATTGCTTGATTCCTTTGAAAACCTGAAACATCAGCAATTTATGTCTATTTATTTCAAATATCTCTGCTTAGCTGAGTAGATCAGTAGGTTAGCAAGTCAACTGTTAAACTGTATATTGTGGGTTTCAAGTCCACCAGAGGTTTTAAATTTTTTTCAGAATGTTTTCTACTAAAATGAATTTTTTGACTAAATAAAGTAAATTTGAAAGTTTTCAATCTCAAAATATTGTTGTACATATCCTCCACTTTTCATCTACATCAAATTTCTCCAGTGTAGCATTCCTCCTTAACAATAAATTACAGTACAAAATGTAAGTTTTCCTCTTGAAGCTGCATGACTGAAGACCCTGTATATCATCATCCGGTGTCCTGACTCTAATGATTACACAGACTGTGTATGTACAGTTCATGGCAGAGAAATGATCCTTGCACAACCCCTCCATAAACTTCTTTTGTTTTTGTTTATTTTTATTAACTTTTTCGTACTAGAACATATTGATTTATAGTTACAGATATTTCACAGCATGAATTAATCATATTTTATAGTTTCAGCAACACATGAGCATGGACCAGTTTATATTTGTTTTGATGTTTTACAAAATGAAATACAAATTTTATAGAGGTAGATATTGACACACCAGGGCACTACAATAGAAATCTGTGCTCCTAGTTTACAAGAGAAAACCATGGAGTTTAACCTGGTCAATTTAAAGTCATGTGCACGTGTCTGTTTCTTGACACGTGAAACATTGACGACACATGAATGCCAGTTGTTTAGGGTGACTTTTTGTTGATCAGCAATTGAGATATACTATGCTGTGACATCAGACTAGTGGGCAGTACATGTATTTGTTACTCACAATCATTACATGTCTACAGGGATACAAAAGTGCAGAGTCTCAGATACATGTATTCAAAAAATATGCCTTGTGAATGCGAATCTTATGTTGATATGCATCATGATTTATACCATGTTGGTGTGAATAAACAAACCGCATGGACAAGATCAGTTGCATTTCCACATGTTTACAAAACAGAAGCCATTGTTCAAAAAATTTTGGGTGGGTGTGGGGAGCTCACCAGATTTTAGGTGTGTATTACAAACAGGAGAGAATTAAAGAAAAAAAAACATGGCTATATTGGTGGGAAACACCTCTATGGCTATGGTTCAAACAATGGTCTGATGTCTGCATTTTCTGATCGACAAAAGGTTGCCTGGAAGTCATGGTGGAGCTGTATCACAAGTAGTGCTCTGGTTGGCTGATTCGGAGGAAGCTATTAACATGGTAAGTGGGCACGAACTGATGTAGACCAAGTACAGAACTTCACAAGACTCCAGTAATGCATGCACAAGATTTATTCACTATTTAAAATTATTATTAGGAAATGTCATTATTCTTGTGACTTTTTTTATGAATAAATTTGTAGGCAGATCTTGTCACTTCTAGCACTTTTGTTTCAGAATTTAGAAAAATGCCCTCAAAATGCATTACAATATTTTGATCCAAGATATCTACTTATTCAATATTTTCAGGAGCTTTATTGCTGAAATGAAATTTTGGAAAAATACTGTTTGAAATGTTATAAGTTGATACAATATATCTGATTATCATTCAATATTTTTCAGGAGCTTTATCGCAGAAATGAAGTTCTATGTGAATAAGATTCGCCAAAGTAAGTTTAATGTTATTTAACAGACTTTCTCATGGTCATTTATACAGAGGATAATGAATTAATGGATATGAGAGAAATAGTATAAGAATTCACGATAATTAGAGATTGACATTTTATATAGACATTCATGCTCGAGAACATGGATCAAACAAACAGGTAGCATCAAAGTCCTGTGCTCTGTCCCTGGTGCGTCAGCTGTATCACATGGGGGTCATTGAGTCTTACACAGGGCAAACCAAGAAGAAAGATCAAGACAAGGTCAGGTTTCATAACTCCTGAACGGAATTACTTTAAACAATACAGTATTTATTATGTATACATACATGTACAATAAAACATGATTATTACAGAATTTGTTTTTTGTGAAGAAATATTTATTCTCCTACGAGAGGAAAATAAGGAGACTTTTATTGGGTATAATGAAGTTTGGTTGTAATGAACTGTTTTTCACTGGCCTTGGAGATCTGCTATTATAACCATGTTTTACTGTAATTAGACTGAACAGCAGGCAAGCTTATCTTCTAGTGGTTTTCTAGTTCTGAAAATATCTGTTTTACATTAATTTGTCATTTTGAAGTGTTGAAGTAAAAACGGTACTGTTGATGAATATTTGTCATAACAGTTGGAGCTGTATGAGGTGTCTGTTCATCCTGATGCCCTGGAACTGGTAGACAAAGCATTACATGAGTGGAACATTGAATCTGTACCTCCAGTAGGTCAAAGTTATTAATATTCATACTTTCAGTAAATTAAAATTATTAATATTCATTCCTCCAGTAGGTCAAAGTTATTAATATTCATGACTCCAGTAGGTGAAAGTTATTAATATTCATGACTTCAGTAGGTGAATGTTATTAATATTCATGAATTCAGTAGGTCAAAGTTATCAATATATATTCTTGAAGTAGGTCAGAATTAAATAATATTCAATCCACCAGTAGATCAAAATAAATTAACATTCATAGCTCAGATAGGTCAAATGAATATCCATACCTTTAGTAGGTCACACGTTTTTGTATCAAGTACAGTGCAAGATAAAATTAATACCCTGAATTAGTTAAATTGTCAGAAAAAGTCAGTCTTATTTGAATTCAGATTCAATTTTTCTTAAAGTTATATACTGTCAAAGATATAACAAAGAAAGAAGTATGTAAAACATTATGTTTACCAGAATAGACTTTTACATATTTGAATGGGAAAAAAATCTCAGCTAGAGACTTCTTTGATGGTAGATCCACAGGCAACTGTTACAACATATCATGTTAATTCATCAGTAGGAAGTAAGTAATATCAAACTTTGTTAGTGTAAATAAATAATTGAATATTTATTGTTGCTTAGATGTGCATACCTGGATAATTCGTGAGAGCGTTAGAGCTTCAAGTGAAACTGCATTCGCATTTCATTGCAGGGACTTTCAGCCTTTCAGAAACTTGTATCAGATAATATCCCTAAAACTTCAGAATGTCAACTTTTTGCTTCATAGCTTACTTTTATACTTTCAGGGTCCTGACCCAAGTCAACCACACTCTCTAGTCACACGAACCACCCTAGAGGAGTTTGAGCCTCAGCCAAAAAGAAACACATCCGGAGTGGTACCCTGGTCCCCACCCCAGGCCAACTGGAACCCCTGGTCTGCGTGTAACATTGATGAAGGGCCACTGGCCACAGTATGATAACTAAGGCTTTCTAACCTTGTAGCACACTGTTTATTGATGTGATCATTATAAATGCAGAAATTTAATACGATATTGTAACATTGTTATACAGAACAGTATTGAAGGTTTTTTTTATTTACTTTGGATCAAGGGAAAATTTCTGACGGAACTTTTTTTTTTTTTTTCACCTGTCGGTTTACTTGTCATATTCTTGACTTCTCCAGAATCATTCTTCTTGGTTCACTAAAACAAAGCTCCCTTTTGTGAATAGAATTAACCTTCATTCAGATGAAGCAGAAAGGATAAAAGAAATACTGTTAATTGAGTTCATTCTGTTAAAATAGAGTTTGGTCATGTAAAAAAAATCTTGAAGTAATGGCAAAAAAAAAAATTATGTAGTGTATATTTGAGTTTGTTCAAACCATGGGCCATAGCAAGGGTGAAAATTGTCCATAATTTACACAAAAGTTAACACATGGGTGATAACTCTTGTTTACATCCCTTTTTTTTTCTGCGATAGGCCACCATGCCTCAGATCAGTGAGGATTTGTACAACAACCAGGAACAGGCCAGGGAGCATAATGAGAGCCTGAAAGTGGTAAAGTTTAGTTTTCAAATCATTTTCTAAATTTTCAAGAAAAATGCAGACTTAGATTGTATTAGAATAAACTTTAAAGACATTTTGTTGATTTTTCAGATGATGGAAGAGCGTGCTAAGCTGCCGGTCTATCAGTCTCATGACCACATACTTCAAATAATCGAGGAGAGTCCTGTTACGTTGATCCGTGGGGAAACGGGGTGTGGCAAAACCACTCAGGTAAATCAGCATCTACAAGAAAGGTATTCAGTTTATATTACAGTAAATCTCGCTTATAGCAAAGTGCTGGGGACTACGTAGTTTACAGTATGCCTTTAAAATTCACTTCACTGTAAGCTCGAATTCATTATAAACATGTTTGCTCCAATCATGTTTTACTGTAAGTGTGAATTCAATGTGAACACGTTTGCTGTAACTGTTTTAACCATGTTTTACTGTATACATGTCTATACCTGTGACAGCAGGAACAAAATACTATCAAAAAAGTCAATTTGGTTAGAATTTGTGGTTTGAGGATTGCAAGCATATTTTGGTGGTACTTAATTTCATATGTTATTATCATGGTTCAGTATTTCTTGTTCATGGAGATTTGAAAGTTAAATCCTGAGGAAAATGAATGACTGTGATGGTATATGTTAAGAGTTGTATTGTAGGTCCCTCAGTATATATTGGACAAAGCCATGGAAATGGGGGTGGGAGCAGACTGCAGTATAGTAGTCACTCAACCACGCAGAATCTCGGCTGTTTCCATTGCTGAGCGTGTTGCTCAGGAGCGTGGAGAGGAGCTCGGAATCAGCACTGGTTACAGTGTGCGATTTGAGTCTATATTCCCAAGATACTATGGATCCATATTATATTGCACAGTGGGTAAGGAATTTGATTCAGCTGTCCAGTTCTGTAGAAGAATAAACTGTAGTGCTGCATTTATTGGATGGTCATTTTATATTTTTTGATTAGGAACTTTACTGAGGAGATTGGAGAATGGAATGAGGGGAATCTCACATGTGATTGTGGATGAAATCCATGAAAGAGACATTAATGTAAGTGTAAAGAAGTCTTCATGTAAAATTATAGACTGTATCTTCCTAAATATGTGCAGGGAATTTATCACGTAATTCCACAAGAAGTGTTACTCGCAAATCAAAATGAATTGCTTTTATTTTTATAATGCTAAAATACATGTAAAGACAGAGCATTTCCGAATTTATGTTCTCTTGATTTGATGTATACAAATTAAGTACTCACGTAAAATAAGGAATCTACAGCATCTAAATCATAATTTAACATATATATATATATATATATATATAGTTACGAAATTCCAACAGAACTATTGTTTTGCTGTCAGACCAGATATATATATATAGATAGATAGATAGATAGAGCTTATGGTCAGACCAGATATATATATATATATATATATATATATATATATATATATATATATATATGTTTGTATGTATGTGTGTGTGTAAATTTGAACAGAAGTATTGTTTTGATGACAGACTGACTTTCTGTTGGTGTTGTTGAGGGATATGGTACATGCCTATCCCCAGCTGAGGGTTATTTTGATGTCTGCCACTGTCGATACCACTCTATTCACGGAGTACTTTGGCAGCTGTCGGGTGGTAGAAGTGTATGGCCGCACCCATCCTGTCCAAGGTAAGAAAACTCCATGCATCCTTCAGTCAGTAATACACCTAGGTTCAACAGATGAGCAGGTCATGAAATTGTAATTTGGGAATCATGTTTTGTTATAAGGCTGTGTATACCACTATACGGCAGAATTTCATATACAGAGGTTAGTTATATTGTGTAATTTTACATTTGCTTTATCTAGCAAGTTGTAATGGTGTACATACATGTATCTGTGAGGCCTGACAGAAGGAATTAAATATGAAATACTACAACTGTAGGTGTTCTATATGTTTCATAACTTTGAATTTTTTTCCTCTGTCTTTATCAGTGATCTAACTTCATGCATAGTTACATCTTGTTTAAAAGAACTAACTTCATGCATAGTAACATCTTGTGTTTACTTGCATGCAAAATACCTTAATCAGCTACGATAAAGCTATAGTTTTTCCAATGGGCAATATACACCACCTATACATTAATAAAATAAAAACCCTGAAATTTTGATTAAGCAGGTCTTGATATTTGGGGGATGTGTGCCAACATGCATTCTCTTTTTAACAGTAGTGTAGTCGACGGATTTTTATAATATAATAATTTGCGAGGGGACGGTCAAAGTTTTTAGAAATTGTGTCTGATGCCATTGTAATTGTATTACAATAATAAAAGAAAAATTATTCAAACTTTGTAATCGTTAGCGTTATGGTTGTGGGGCTTTTGTCACATTAAGTGAGAGTCTGTATTTTGATGACTAGTATTGATAAGGCATCAATTGATGATTTACAGAGTACTACTTGGAAGACTGTATTCAGATGGTGGGCTTTATTCCACCCCCAAGTGACAAAAAGAAGAAGAAAGACAAGGAAGAAATAGGAGAGGAGGGTGACCAAGAGGTGAGATCCCATTACAAAGCATTCTTCTGTTGGATAAGGACTGGTGTTAGGGATTAGAAGATGAAATAATCTTACACATATGTATACACCTTGAATGTTTCTTTTTAACAGGAAAACTGTAACTTGTTAGTGAACAGCGAGTACTCAGAACAGACAAGACGAGCCATGGCCATGTTAAATGAAAAAGAAATGTCATTTGAACTGATAGAGGTCAGTTGTGTTTTTTTTTCTCTAATCAATGTAATACAACTTGTAACATGTTGCAGTATGTATACAAGTTTTTTCTTGGCTTCATGATAAATGAATTGTATAATTTTGAAGGGATGATGAAGATCTAAACCAGAGGTCTTCTAGAAAGCCAGTGTGCAAAAATGTCTTTTAAAATGTGCAATTTGAGCCCATTTTGTGTTTCCCTCACATTAGAATTTTCATACAATGTCAGCTCTAGTTAAAATTCATTTTGAAATTTCAGGCCCTTATCCGATACATCAAAACCTTAAAAATACCTGGAGCTATTTTGGTTTTCTTACCTGGCTGGAACTTGATATTTGCTTTGCACAGATACTTAGAGACCCACCCAGAGTTTGGTAGGTGTACTCCTGTATTTGTCATTCATGAATTACCATCTCAATTATTCAAGGATGACAATCATCTCCAGCAGATTATCACACAGTGTTAATAATGATGATCTAAGTGTAGAACGAACCTTTGTTGCGTATTGCTAATTGGGGTCCAGTCTCAATGATGCAGAAGCCCGATAGTGTTTACTTACCTTGTTCATCCAGTAAGTTTGTAAGATTTTTCTATGGGTTAATGGACTGGGATATAATTTTTCACAGCAACTTTCATTTTGTAAGATGAGCATGGTTCCAAAGTAACAGTTTGGTGTTTAAGGACTCTGACTCTGTCTAAATAGTATTTTGTGTGTAATTTCTTGCATGCCTTGTAATAATTCAGGACTGATTTTATAGAATCACATGAACCTTTAAAGCAATATAGTAAATAACGAGGAGCTGTTGTGGTAGCCTAATGGCATTTGCTTCACAACCAGGAGTACCCAGCTCTACATCAAACTTGAGATGTTTAATGCAGTAGTGACTGTTCCCAGCATAAGTAGTGAACGTCAAATTTTCTTATAATACTGATGGCATGTTTGAAACTGCAGTAAAGTTTTACTCTGCAGATCATCACCATGCCATTTTGATTGCTGTCCAGTGTCTTGTTGTGTACAATTTCAGTTGTGTGAGTGTTAGAAATTTTACAAATTCAGTGTGCATGTGATGATGCAAGCATACTTCAATCTTGCAGTCATCTTAAGTTTTAAAGCAACATCACAACTAACTAGAACATTGGTAACTATGCTATAATTGTTAATGAAAATTTGGGGTCACAATGGCTAGGCCTAACTATGTGTAATGAGACTTTTATGATACCTTTCAAACAAGGTCATTGAGTGACAAGGTCGAAAATTCATGAATTACTAAGATGACCACAGCTGCAATGTAACACTTGTCAGGACACTTGTTAACTGGTCATTTCTCTAGTACTGATACTGAATTAATGCTTTCTTGTCTTTTGTAAAGGTGGCCCTATGTATAGAGCTCTGCCCCTCCACTCTCAGATTCCCCGTGAAGACCAACGACGAGTGTTTGAACCAGTCCCAGATGGAGTCACAAAGGTAAGATACTGGCTGGCTGAGCTTTGTATGACATCATGACTATATTGAGGCAATACATGTATAATGTGAAGTTAAGAATGTTACATAGTATCACTTGATGCAGGAAGGTGTACATTTGATATTTGTTGATATGAGTACTTTTCTGTTATTTTGGATATCAGTTGATAGGAGTACTTTTCGGGGTTGGGGGGGGGGGTTGGATATCAGTTGATGGGACTATTTTTCTGTTTTGTTGGATATCAGTTGATGGGACTACTTTTCTGTTTTGTTGGATATCAGTTGATGGGACTACTTTTCTATTTTGTTGGATATCAGTTGATGAGACTACTTTTCTGTTATGTTGGATATCAGTTGATGGGACTATTTTTCTGTTATGTTGGATATCAGTTGATGGGACTACTTTTCTATTTTGTTGGATATCAGTTGATGGGACTACTTTTCTGTTTTGTTGGATATCAGTTGATGGGACTACTTTTCTATTTTGTTGGATATCAGTTGATGGGACTACTTTTCTATTTTGTTGGATATCAGTTGATGGGACTACTTTTCTATTTTGTTGGATATCAGTTGATGGGACTACTTTTCTGTTTTGTTGGATATCAGTTAATGGGACTACTTTTCTATTTTGTTGGATATCAGTTGATGGGACTACTTTTCTGTTTTGTTGGATATCAGTTAATGGGACTACTTTTCTGTTTTGTTGGATATCAGTTAATGGGACTACTTTTCTATTTTGTTGGATATCAGTTGATGGGACTACTTTTCTGTTTTGTTAATATAAGGTGATTTATTGTTTTCAGAGAATTTTTATATTCTGTATTCTAGATTATTCTGTCTACTAACATTGCGGAGACATCTGTCACAATCAACGATGTTGTTTACGTGATTGACTCATGCAAGTAAGTGCACCGTAAAACAGTGTACACATTTATTTATGTTGTGTTTAATGTAATTATGAAATCAAATCATCAAATGTCATCATTTAAATAATACAGGAACAGGGGATAATGGTCATATACATGTCATACATGTAAATGTACTTCAAAAAGTGATGAAATATGTTTTTGGTTTTTTTTTTACATCTTTTTTCTTCAGAGCTGCTAAATCTGCTGAGAATACTTTATATCCAACATCTATACACTTTCTTGACTGTAATTCCTTATCTGTTTGTCTTTTTTATTTTTAGAGCCAAGATGAAGCTGTTTACGTCCCACAACAACATGACTAATTATGCCACTGTTTGGGCCTCCAAGACCAACCTAGAACAGCGACGGGGCCGGGCAGGACGTGTCAGACCGGGCTTCTGTTTCCATCTCTGTAGTCGAGCCAGGTTTGAAAGGTCAGTCAATTTGCAGAATGTGTCATCTCTCAGTTTCCAGATTAATACTGTGTTTGAATTTCAAGACATAAATTCTGTTGACCGATAATTAAGCAATTGATAGATTCACTGCTGTGCATTTGTAAAGGCATCGCCATATGGCAGGTGCCCCTTAGTGATCACTCTGTCCATCCATCAGCACTTTCTATGGCATGCAATGCCGTAAATTTCTTTGGGAACATGTTCATAAATTTTGTACATAATTATATATTGAATAAGGCTGAGGAAGACCTCTTCCGGTTTTCAGATTTACCAGCTTTATAATTACAAAGGTCTGGGACTTAGAAAAAAAATTTAATGTCAGTAAAAGGATAACATTTCCTATGGCAAGCAATATCTTGAGATTAAATGAGAAGTCGGATTAGGAAGAGGAAGACCGCTTTCAATTTTCAGATTTATCGGCTTTGTTGATATGAACTTTCTATGGCACACAATAACTTGAGATTACAGGAGAAGACTTTTGCATCTTTTGTACGTAATACTTGATGAGGCAGAGGAAAACCCCTTTTGATTTCATATTTTTGTCCCTCCATCTGTTCTGCCATCAGCACTTATGGCATGCAATGACTTAAGATTCCTTGGGAAAATTTTCATCTGTTCATTTTTCCTCCAGGCACCCTTTCTGACTTGTCAGTTTTCTAGTTCTTATCAAACTTCATTCATGCATGTCTGTATATGTACATGAAAATTTTGGTATTTATAAAGGTGAGTTTCTATTGTTTTGTTATTGTGTAATCTTTGTGATGTTTCTGAATCTATATTTAGGTTGGAGCAGCACACCACTCCTGAGATCTTCAGAACTCCTCTCCATGAGCTGGCCCTGGCTATCAAGCTCCTGAGACTAGGGTCCATCGGCTCCTTTTTGACCAAAGCTGTGGAGCCTCCTCCAATTGATGCTGTCATTGAAGCAGAGGCCCTGCTTAAAGGTTGGCAGAATTGCAAGACTTGCATGAATTTTACATGTATCTCCACTAGCATTTGAAACTGATGTTGAAATGGTTGTGTACAGGTGTACCTTAGGTAATGACATGTATGTTATGTATTTTCCTTTCATAGAGATGCGAGCTCTTGATAGCAATGATGAGTTAACTCCCCTTGGAAAAATTTTGGCAAGACTTCCTATTGAACCAAGACTAGGGAAAATGATCATCTATGGCTGTATATTCTAGTAAGTAACGTTGTCCTTTTGGGACCTTTATATTCTAGTATGTGGCAAGATCCCACTGGGACTGGAATAAATTTTGACAACTTTTGTTTTCTTGTCTGGATAAAATAATTTATAAATTATACCCTACAGTCTATGGTATATAAAGTACTATGAAGTACACAGTGTCAACAGTTCATGTAGTTCTTTTCATCTGTTACTACAGCTGTGGTGATGCGATGTGCACCGTTGCTGCCAGCACCACGTTTCCTGAGCCCTTTATTACACCAACAGATCGAAGACGTCTGGGTTGGGTGCACAAATCACTGGCCGGAAATCGCTTCAGTGACCATGTTGCACTTCTTAATGCTTTCAATCTGTGGGAGGATGCAAGGTAAACAGAAAATCTTATACTACTGTATTTCAATGAACATTATTGGAATAGTGGTAATTCTAGCAACACACGTGTACTGTAGTTCGCTTTTATTTCAAGATTTTATTTTCACGTGTATACAATAATGTATTTATTCACGAGGCATAACTTTCTCAAATCATTATTTATCGTGTAAGTCTTCTATAATGTAAGAGTTTATTTGCACGAAATAAATTTTCATGAATGGTAGTCACAAATTACATTTAAATAATGTGAGCACAAATGAAATGTAACTTTCGGTACCTTCCAATTTGGGCCTTGATGCGAATAACAACTTTAAGTTGACAGACAAGAAAGAAATATTCACACATATAGTACGTAAGAAAGAGAGAAGTGAGATGAATGTAAATAATTTATTCATATCTTTTTATTTGGTCAGTTCCACAAAGTGCTAAATGTACATAAAGAATATAGTTTAAAAAATATTGAATGAATTTATGTTTGGAAACATCATCCCCCCCAACATAATGGGTATTGTACATGTGTTGATCGTGCTGTGACAGGAGCGGGGGAGAGCAGAGTGAGATGTATTTCTGTGACCAGAAGTCCTTGTCCATGCAGACTTTGAGAATGACATACGAAGCCAAGCGACAGCTCTGTGATATCCTCATCAATGTCGGCTTCCCTGAGGAATGCATGACTCCTCTGGTCTTCAACTTCAATGGCCCAGACAGAAATCTAGATATGGTAATACATTATATGATGGTGCTCTGTTTTTTGAATGTGGTTTATTTTGGTAAATCAAAGCTGTGTTTACCAAGCTCTATGAGTAATACATTTTATGCAAGAGATGCATTTTAACACGATTGGATTAAAAAGTAATCGAATTTCATATTTATTTATATGTATTTATTCTCAGTTGGATAATAAATGCCCCATTTAGAAATATCTATGATCATATATCATCACAAGCTGTATTTAGAACGTAAACAACAATATAGTGATGCAATAGCCTGAAGGTCACGAAAGGTCAAACAGACAGGAAACGGGTAGAGAAAATCAAATGAGCTATGGAATTATGGGGAGTGAATATTTTTTCATGTTTAACATAAAATCAGTATGACTACGTACTGTAAACAAATACTCCTTTCCATGCACTTGTGCATATCCACTACAAATGTTAATCCTTCATTAGAAAATTATTGCATTGAATAGACCAGTACTTCATTAATGTATATACATATTAAGAATTTGTTGAATTGTCAGTAATTACCATTTTACATCAGATTTATCAGACTAGTTTCCAACAAAAACCATACTGTTTAATCTGATAATAGATTTAAAGGTTGGGTGGACGTGAAACTGAATTCATCACTATAAAAAATACTAATGGCTACTGACATCTTATGCTTAAGCTTACAATCAGTTTTGTTAATTTTGATATTATTCCATGTTCATGTGAAGTTCACTTCTACCTCATTCCATGCTACAGATAATATCTTTGCTGTGTATGGGTTTGTACCCTAATGTGTGTTATCACAAGGAGAAAAGGAAAGTTTTGACAACAGAGAGCAGGGCAGCCCTGGTTCACAAATCCTCAGTCAATTGCTCCAACAAAGAAGTAAAATTCCCATCACCATTCTTCGTATTTGGTGAAAAGGTTAGTTTCAAAAATTGAAGTTGATACAAGTATATTTGAGATGTACTATTTAAAAAGAATTCATGAAAGATGTCTAATCTATGTACATGTGTATGTGTCAGTGGCAATATTTACGTAGCATGTCATATGTAGAAAAGATAGGTAAAAGCAGACATTTTAATTACCTTCCTCGTGAGAAAAGATATATTTTGTAGTAACAAGGCCACTCATGTGTGGGTGAGTTTGCTCAATTAATTGCATACGTGTACGCAATATTTCTCAGTATTATATAATTTTTTGTGACAATTCATGTACATTTCATTTGCATTCTATCTTGTTTCTACAAAAAATGTTGGGGTATATTGCCATGTCTGTTTTACAATTAGCATATTTTCATACTTCCTGGTTGGTGGAAGTAAAACTGTAAATTCAGCTCTGATGTATAAATGGGCATTACCATAGTAAAGAAGGAGAGACAAATCTTTGGAACAATTGGGTTTTGAAGCCAAGACCCTTGCATTACAAGCTAGGTGACCACTGAGCTACCTAGGGCAATATACAAGATTTGGTAATATTACTACAATATAAAATTGAAGTCTATTTTAAAAAATCTAACAGAAACTCTTCATATTGATGAGATGAAAAAATTAATTTTAGAGAAAATGTCAGAAGCATCAAATATGTCCTTATTTGTATCTTTGTTAGCAAGAGAGAAAGAACCTTATTGAGGTTGGGGTCCAAAGGTCACTACTGAACTTCATAAAACAGGCTTGTAAACACTCTACAGGCCACATGTTTTGCTTAATAGATTTGATGCTTTACATGTAGTGTTTTTTTATCTATAGAAATTTCTGTGAATTTTGTATAATTTTCCTCAAGATCCTTCAAATGAAAACACAGGGATATGTCAAAAAATATATCTTTATTTATATATTTAGCTTCAACCAGTCTTTAATATTGTTCAGACAAGTGTCAAAAAGGTGTATGATAAGTATTAAAGTTTTGAACACAAGTAAATGCAGCCATATTGTTTATGGCTGAACCACTTCTGGTCAAAGTAATGTTGGGCATGTGTATGTAAAATCAAAAACTTTCTTTAGAAATTATTAAGGTCTTTTTAAAATTTATTAATTTACAGCACACTTGCCACACATGCCATGTAGATAAAGAAAAATTTAACCTGTGATGTTCTTCAGTGTTCTAATTTAACACCTTTCATCATCAAACATCTTAATAATCATTGTCATACTTTTTAAGACACTTGTGATATTTTTTTTTACTAATCTAGACAATTTTAAGTGGGAAAATAATTGAAGAAGTGAATTTGTTGTTAATACCAGTCAGCTGGTCAGATGTCTTAAACATTTTGAACACTGCTAATGACTCCGTCATAGTGTTTAGAGCGTAACTTATTGTCATATTGGTGAAATTCAATGTAAAGGTCACCTAGAAATTAACTTCTGTATAAATGAAGATTTCTAGACAGTCACACTTGACAAAAGTTTCACATGCCATATAAATGTGTCCCAATTTATTCCTAAGGTCACTTAGACAATATCAAAGTCACTTGCAGTAAAAGTTTGTAACATTTGTGTTGGTCATATCTTTGAAGCTGTAGATAGTCTATTTTTGAATGTAGAATCTTTAGTTTCATTTGACTGCTAGGTGGCTCTCACCCAAGGTCAGTTATAAGGTCATAGGATATTTTATGACATTGCTTTCTAGAACATGGAATTTTTTAACATACTGTGGAATCATTAATGTTCGTGGGGGCCAATGTTCGCAGGTACCTAAATATTTACTACTTCGTAGGGATGTAATTTCGAGGGTTAATGTTATTTTGAAAATATACAACAATGTACTATAGAAACTATTGCAAAGAATAACCGGTTCATGGGGGACGTAAATTCGTTGGTAAAAGGTATCCAACATTGAGTCCCCATGAACAGTAATGATTCCACAGTAATTTACATTGGGTCTAGCTGATGGCTATCTCTGTGAAGGACTTCCAGATATTAAGTATTAAAGTTCAACATAACAGACATACATTCACTGTTGAGCTCATGTGACTTTCTAATCTTTGCCTATACAATATTTCAAGATGGATAAGCTATGCAGAGATTTTAGTGCTGTTAGGACAGTCTAGTTAGTTTTGACTGGTTCATTGTCAGGCAGTAATCTGTAACAATGTATTCTGAATTTTTTTTTTTATTCCAGATTCGTACAAGAGCTGTATCATGTAAACAGATGTCTATGGTGTCCCCTTTACAACTGTTGATGTTTGCAGCAAGAAATGTTACACAAGAAGAGGGCAACATAATCCTGGATAAATGGTAAACTGATTTTAAAGAAGAATTCTTTGTAAATTTAAACCTTGTAAAATAAAAATATGAGTAAAGATATATTCTGTCAATTGCACCCCCCTTGACATGTACTTGATCAAATATAATGGGACATTTATGGTAAACGTAAAGGTACTCAAAACTGGCAAACTGTGGAATTTGAGATCAAATTTTAACAAAGGATTTTTCCTTTTATGTATCATCCAGGATCAACTTAAAGATAGAATATGAAGCAGCAGCTAAAATCATAGCACTGCGTCCAGCACTAGAGGCTCTCATGGTACGAAGTACTAATAATCCAGAGGGTGTTCAGAATCCGGGGCCTCAGGAGGAGACTCTGATGTCAGCCGTCAGATCTCTGTCACGACCCAGTGCAGGGAGGTTCAACCTCAGCAGTGAAGACACTGGGTAGGTTATCAAATAGGAATATTATAAATACTTACCAAGAAATAAGGGACAAAAAAAATTGAATACAAGTACAATACATATATTTTGAGCTCTTCTGTGTTGGAGGAGCATTTTTTGCTTCTTTGAATGGCTAAGTGAGACAGACTGCACCTGCAGTCAGTGAGGAAGGCAATAAAAATATGAAAAACAGCTTCTGTTTAAAAAATATTAAATGAAATGTTTAACTAAAATGAAAGAATAAAAACAATGTTGTATTTGCAAGTAATACTCTTGATATAGTATGTATGAGAAATGAAAAATTGTGATGTGATAAGAATTTCATGTGTTTATTTATTGCCTAAATACTTACAGTATTACTTACATGTACTTCGTTTGTGTATCATTTGAATTTGGTTGATAACGCTGCGCATGAGAAACTAGAAGTGTATATTCACTTATAGTGATAGGTATTTGTCCCACCCCGCGTGCAAACAAATTTGTTTCACATCCGACTGAGTAAGAGAGTTTTTTAAAGGTGAATAATTTGAATGCATCGTGAAACTTGGGTATTGTCATGTTCCAAAGTTTCACGAAATACAATTTTTGAAAAGCATAAACATAGGTGCTGATATTTTTTCCAGTAGGTTTTCATCACCAAACAAGTTACAATACCCTCCTTGAAGAATTTCATTAATTAGAGATTGATATCATATATTTTTTCTATTGTAGAGAACCACCTTTTAAGATGGCTCGGTTTGATGGTGGTCCATCTAGAGGAGGCGGATATAGAGGAGGTTATGGAGGGGGGATGTCTAATTATGGAGCAGGAGGAGGATATAGGGGGTTTCGAGGAGGACGGGGAGGATTCAACAGGGGTGGGGGAGGATTTGGTAATTTTCTGGTTTTATTTTGCAAAAGGACAATTTTGTGGTAAAAAAAACACTCGTTTAAAATAAATTGGTCATCATATGTGTATTGTAAATTATTCTAAAGTTGAAAAGGGAAGATTTTGATGATAAACAGAAATAGCTATTTCTTAAAATTTGGATAAGATTTAAAAATGTCACCATCAAAGTCTATTGATTTTTACTTCTTTTATCTTTCAGGAGGTGGAAGAGGATATGGGGGAGGTGGAAGAGGATATGGAGGAGGTGGAAGAGGTTATGGAGGAGGTGGAAGAGGTTATGGAGGAGGTGGAAGAGGTTTTGGTGGAGGAGGAAGAGGTTACAGTGGAGGAGGAGGAGGAGGAGGAAGAGGTTTTGGTGGTGGAGGAGGCTTTGGAGGTGGAGGCTTCAAAGGGGGATACTAAAATCAGCAAAGTGTTAGAATGATTGTTTTATTATTCAGTGACTTTCAACTTTTAATCATGACATTTACAGATATTTTTTGTCAATAAATGTGCAATTGTTGTATGTTAGGTCTTACAATTAATGATATTCTTTGAATAAAGAATTTGCATTGGGCCAATTTGTCACATTTTTATTTATGTGCAGCGTACCACAGTATCCTATATACCTCCCCATTACATTTTGTATTTCAAGTTTAAGGCTAGAAAGTCACATTAGTTTCGACATTATCTTTCAGTGTTAAAATTTGAATAGTAGTTTAAACTTGGAAATTCTTCACAGAAATAACCATCAGTTAGACCAAACATGAATTATGGATTCAAAACTTCGATGCGCTAAATAGCAACATGTTAGAAAAGGTTCCTTTGGCTTTATAATGGGGTCATGACACACCTAATGGTCATAATGAAACTTAACTCCATCAGTATTGCCGAAATACTACAGCAAAGATACAACCTAGACAAATGTTATACACCTTATAGTTTGGTGTGATGCATATTTAGCATTCTGATCCTGGTGTAAATCATCTCTTGGTATCATGTTGTCCCTTTTTATCTTATCCAGTTACCTGAAGCACAGTTGTGTATTGTTAAATCTGAGTATAAAGATATCTGGGAGGGGGGGGGGGGGGGGGATTTGCACCTGTTTCCCTCATCAACTATTTTTTTTTCTCTCCTTTAAATGAGTGCACATACAGGTCTTTAACATTTGGGTTAATCTCACGAATTAAAATTTAAATAATACTTGTTGACAAAATATTTTGTTGATAAAGAAGCTCTATTAATTTCAGTGCATGGTAGCCCCACTTTTCAACATATTTTTTTTTTATGTCAGATAATAGATCTGTAAAAGTTGTTCATTTTCAAAACTTAATATTTACATTTCCAATTCTTTGCCTTCGATATCTTTACAAACTGTAAAGATAACCATTTTAAACCATCCCAAATTGTAATGATAACCATTTCCTCATGAACATGCTGTATCAGTGAACAATGCATGTATGAATAGCACGTCAATTTTAATAAATGGGAATTCAGACAAAAATGAAAGAAGAAATAAATTTCGTGTTTGAAAATGAGCTTCACTCCAGAATATACATGTACTGTTGAATTGTCATTCTTCAAACTTCAACCTTGCTCATAATATTTAAGTGATGTGTGATATAATCTCATATTAAAATATATGCAGTCCTTTTGACAAGGCCTTTGTTTTGACACCAAAGGTTTTGACCTATAAAACATTTGTAATAGGAAGGGAGAAAATTAACGAACCAGACCAGAGCCCCTGAATCTTTAGTCAGATGCTCTACCAACTGAGCTATCAGACCACTGGCAATTGTACATGTCTAACTGCCAAACAGTTAACGTGGGCAATATTTCCTGTACTATCTAAGGTAGGACTTTCATATTTTGTAATTCCTTATGACAAGGTCTTTGATTTTGTGACCTTGGAGTTTGGCCCAAATTTCAAACCAACAACAATTACATTACTCAAGACAACTTTTGAATGGTGAATAACAGAGCTGTATCATTTCATAATGTGCATTCCATGTGACAAGACTTTGATACCAAAGGGTTTGGTCTTAACCTTGGAGTTTGCCCTACTTTTAAGAAAAGATACCCTATTCAATATCTCCTGAGCTACGGCTTTCATATTTTGTATATGGCTTTCTTATGATATGATCTTTCATTTAATACTGTGATTTATGACCTTGACCTCAGATTTTGACTCAACTTTAGCCTTGCTCATTATTTTGGAATGGTGAGTAATAGAGCTCTCGTATTTCATATGTACATTCATCTTCTTTTGGTACCAAAATATTTGACCTACTTTCTGAGAAAAGTAATCTATTTCTTATCTCCAGAACTATCCAGCACAGCTTTCAGGTGAGAGAGATAATAACAAGACCTTTGATTTGATACCGTGATTTGTGACCTTGGTCTTGGAATTTTATCCAAATTTCAAAATGAAGTGTAATCCACAACATACAACACTGAACAGAAGGCAGATGGACAGACATACCCAAATTAATATCTTTTGTGTTAAACAGCAGCCCAAATATTTTAAATATCAATTTTAATGCGGTAGTCTGCGGCAACTCAACGAAAGCGCGAACCGCACCTGATGCAGATGTAATCGGTTCCGTATGCTGATGCAGTGAAACGTTCATGTTTTAGAATCGGGATCGAATGTCAATATATTCTGAACACGTCGCATAACTATGGCTGAGTAAGACAAGATTCTTATTTATTATATCTGTATTTAATTTGTACTCATTTCTGTATTGATTTAATACATGGGTATTGAAAACTTAAGAGGCATTTATAGTTATCGATATGTAAGCTATACATTTTTGAAAAAACAGTATACTACAGTCGCGCCGGAGATTCGTGTACTTGATGAAGACTCATCATGCGAATTCATATAGCAATTATCTAGCCGAAAATGCCCTTACATTTTAAAATGCGAGGCATTCATTACATTATATATTATTATTCATTTTATTAGTTCCAATTGATTTCTTGTAGATGTTGTAATATTAATGAAAAAAGTTCAAAGTTTGCATTTTACAAAAACATTTGTAAATTTTGCAAGAACTTTTGATATCTTTCTATGTATCGGTATTCAGTGATTTTTTTTTCTTCAAAAATTTTGACCCATTCTGTCATTATATAAAATCTGGAAATCATAATTGTAAAAGTTGTGTACTGATTTTAAACAATGTGTTAAATTCAATTAATGTTCACAGTAGAGTGGTTGAAAATTAAGTACTGGATTTAATAATTTCAGCGAAATAAAGCGTAAAGATGCTCAAATGAGAGCCACCATCAACCAGAAATTGGTGGAGACCGGTGAACGTGATAGGTGAGTAACAGAATTGAACATGAACGTAGTGCAGCTGAGCACAATAGTGACTAAGACTCAGCATTAAAAAAAATATATATGTATGTATAATTCTACTAGGAACTGGTGGAGACAGGTGGACATGATAGTGAATAACAGACTGGGACTCAAAAATTTTATATACAATCTTTTATCTCTACATATTTCAAACTTGTTCAGAAGAGATCATATTCATTTTGAAATATCAACAATTGACAATAATAATAAATTAGAGTTCATATGCACACTGAGCTAAATGTCTTGGCCTAACAATACTACAGCACTGTTATTAGCAATAAGATATGTGATTCTAATTGTAGATTAAAGGAATTACTGAGAACCAGACTGATAGAGTGTGGATGGCGAGATCAACTCAAACAGCACTGTAAAGGTACTAAATAATCGAAGTGACAGACAAAACCTGATGTTAGCCCAAATTGTAACAGGGAAAATCTAAATTGTAATAGGGGAATTCTCTTTTATATTTATGTACTATTGATGTTCTCAAGAATCACTGGACCGTGATTATTGTAAAATAGTTTGCACCCTATATACCTCTAAATGTGATCTGAGCTAACAATAAAAACTTCTAAACTTGTAAAACTTGAAAATCTAAAGGGATATATCTTAAACCATTCACCATGTTCTGTATGCATACTGTTGAATGATATTGATTTAGAACTTGATTTCAAAGTGCAAATATAAGGAATTGAGGAAAGTGATAAAATATTAAAAATCATACTAGGAATTCATTGTGTATCCATGCTGGAAATACTTTTACAGTATTTAGGTCTTTGATGATCACATAAATACATGTTTATAAATAGTTGAATAGAAGTACAACCATATATGATTATTTTTTGTGTGTGTTTTGTGATGATAATACACAGTGATGTGTAAAATAACAGCCAGGCAATATGAAAATTTGTCAGGACATTTTGACTTGCTATCAGGGCAGTACACGTTCAAAATTAAAAAATTTAACACTTACGTACAAGTTGTGTGATATATTTCATATTAAATATTGTAATATACCATTTCCTAGAATTCTGTGTCAATAATGAGTTGTGGCAGTCTTTAAATAGCCAAGGTTAGTTCCTTCAACTGGACAAATTGGCATCATGATTTGGAATGCTATTGTTACCGGTGGCATTTTAATATCATTGTGATGTTTATTTGGGATAGGAGTCACACATAATTTTAGCTTATTAAACCAAAAGCTTGAGTGAGTTTTCTGATCAGAATTTGTTAGCCGTCATCATTTACTTTTCACATGTGAACTTTTTCAAAATAACTGATGGTCCATTTTCAACCGAACTGGGCACAAAGCATCTATGGGTGAAGAGAATTCAAATTCAAAGTTTATTCAAATGTAGGGCCACACCCTCTTCAAAGGGTAGTTAAGTGGAGAATTAAGAGAAATCCAATATTACATTTTTTTAAATTTTGTTCTCAAGAATCACTGGACCAATTTCAGCCAAAGGTGAAAATTGTGGGCCACACCCTCTTCAAAGAGGAAATGAGGAAATTATGGCACTAAGTTTCAAAGGATTTTAGAAATTTTGGAGTTTCTTATTGTATTTTAATTATTAAATCAGGAGTTTATGGACATGACCATGATAATTCATGTCTCCAAACCTTTAACAGAAATGTGACATGTATATAGTACTGTATACTGTGCAGAGTTTTTGTATAGTACTGTATACTGTACAGAGTTTTTGTATAGTACTGTATACTGTGCAGAGTTTTTGTATAGTACTGTATACTGTACAGAGTTTTTGTATAGTACTGTATACTGTACAGATTTTTTGTATAGTACTGTATACTGTACAGAGTTTTTACTGCAACAGATAGGAAGTTGTTTAAATGCAGGAGCAAAAAGTTATCAGAAAATTGAAGAAGATCCACATGAAGAATTTTCCCAAATTTTATGTGAGTGGGGTGGACAGACTGAAAGGGGTCTACTTGTCACTTCCTTCTCTGTCCATTTGCTCCGCCATTCCTAAAACACTCCTTCTCCTGTCTCGTTCTCCCCACCTCTTTTACCTTGTCCACACTCGCGTGAATCATCAGACAGAAAATATTACAACCTTTTCTGTTATTTACTTTCAGATGTTGTTAAACAAAAAGGGTTGGAACATATAACAGTAGATGACCTAGTTGCAGAAATTACTCCCAAAGGCAGAGGTAAGTTCTCATAAAATGGTTATTTTATATGTATATTCACAATGTGGTCTTTGTGTTCTTTGAACTGAATTAACTGGTCTAAATACCGCCAAAATCCAAACCTGATAAAACAAAATTCATTTTTACAGCATAGATTTAGAGTAGGTTGCATTATTTAAGGAGTTATAATGCATAATCATAATGCTGACTTCCTTTTAAAATATGAATGAAAATATCAATATCAGCAATTAATATTTGATGTATATTCCATTTGAATTTGACTGCCTAGCTGGGTGGTTCAGTGGGTTATCATGTCAACTGCTGGTCTGTAGATCACGGTTTGGAGCCCATTTTAATTTTTTTTATTCAGGTTATTTTCTAAAACTGCATTTTTTTCACTAATTAAAGTAAATTTGAAAATTTCTAAATTTTATTGTACGTGTGTACCCTCCACTTTTCCTCCATGTCAGATTTCTCTGGTGTGTTATTCCTCCTTAATCGCTTGTTTAATTTCTGACTAGTAAAATAATTATTTCATGAGTGTATGCTTTTCCTTACAGCTCTGGTGCCTGACAACGTTAAAAAAGAATTGTTACAGAGAATTCGGACTTTTTTAGCACAGCAGTCTGATATTTGATTCTAGATTTGTGGTTTGTGGCATTCTGATTTATGACCGTCCTAAGGATACAAGATATTGACAGCGACGTCACAATCACTAACATGGCATTTCCTGTAGTTGATCTAGAAAAATATGGAGAAAGTTTGTGATGTTAGAAACCTTTACATGTCTATCTCCTCCATTATTGTGTTCCAAAACTTTTCTGTATTTCTTTTCTATACAAGATTGTTGTTTTTTTTTTTAGAAAGAAAACAATGTCCTTGAAGATTCCATTGCATGGCCTTGTCTATATATGTTATAATGAATGGCAATTTATGTGTACTCCTATTTAATTAAAATCACATCTCTTTACACTTGACTTCTCTAAATCTGCTGTGTGAAAGAGATCTCATTTTAGTTAGATTGTATTCATAAAGTCTGTTGTCAGGGTTATGATACTTACTGATATAGAATATATCACAATTATTATACTTTGACTTTACTTATAATGTTCACTAGATATGTGTATTGTATGACTTGATGAGATATTATTCAGTATTAACTGATAAATCTATCATAATGTATTAGGTAATGATTCAGAGTACATTGGAAGGAAGCAATAAATAAATCACGAATATATATATTTGTGTCTTTGTTTGTTAGGACTGTAGCAGGCAGTATTAGAGAATGCTGCTATAAAACATAATTTGTTATTAATGCCGTGTTTGTATGGTTAGGGGTATAGGGACTCTGGACATTACCTCGATAGCCCGGTGATCAGGTCACCTCACAATGTATGCAAACATTTTCTCCTTAAAGTCTCTCCTGTTACAATTGATGTCATTCTTACAGGTGAAAGTCTTGTTAGTGGCAAAAGAATCTGGGTTGTGTGTCTTCAAGGATGAAGACAGGTTAAGAAGGAAGGTCTAGTGTTTTAGGCTAGATATGAACTGTGGATATCGGCCTGGATAGCTCAGTGGTTGGAGCACATGTCAAATGACTTGAATAGCAATGCGTGGTCCTGGACCAACCATAAATTTTTTCCTTTCCTGTTGCACAATTCAACGGGATCTTTTATACCCCCTCCCCCAGTACAAATAACGTCAGAAGAGGGCAGTCTGATTAAGTCGAACCTCGCGTTCATTCTCTTGAGTCAAAGTGAGAGTCAGCTGATAGAAAAAATGTTCATTTAGCCTGTGAAAACTTAATTAATGTTGTTTTAAAATGAATCTCTCTCTCTCTCTCTCTCTCTCTCTCTCTCTCTCTCTCTCTCTTAACAGCTTTCTGGATAATGATCGCGAAACTGAACGGTCCCTTGCACTCTTCTTGGTAACCGTGACGTCACCCATATACAAATGGCGCGAGGTCGCATTAAAATCGCAAGTGTTAACATGGCTGGGAAGTAAAAAGCCACGCTTGACATTATATGACCCTTCTGTAATCATGTTTACGAGTGGCTTTTCGCCAAATATGTCGTTTTCTGAGATGGTACAATAATATTTATTCGAAAATGATGGATTCACAGAGAAGTAGTGGTAAGTTCACGATGAGATTCCAGATAGCAGACGATCGCTATCATTAAAAAGAAATATTTTTTAAATCGGATTGGAAATACAGATAATGTACGGGTGATTTATTGGCGCATGCCAACCTGTTAAATAAATGGTATCGTATCTGGCGTGTCTTAAGTGCCATAAAAGAGGAACTCCTGGCACAAGTTCGATTTTTTTGTTCATTTGTTCTGTTATAAATGTTGACATTTTGTTATCTATTTTAGAAGTATTGATTAACTCTCTCGCGTTTTATAGGTTGTTTTAAAAAAAATAGAATTGATTTATATGCCATTATTTTCTTAAAACTTACACCTAATCCAGTTGTTTAAACTTGAATAAATTGAAATTGACACCACCTTTACGGGCTTTAGAAACTTTGTGTTGAAATACATGTACTACAATGGATAAGTATGAACAGTCTATGTACTTTCATTTGAGAAAGTTAGATGGTAATCTTATTTTTTTTTCCTTTTAATTTCATCTGTCTTTCACATTTTATAGAAAATAATATTTCAGTTGTTTTCATTGTATAAGTATTGTTCTCATGCAGTGTACATGATTTAGATCAGTGTTATTTATTTTCAGTATTGTACACAATTGCAATTATGAATGATGTGCAGTATTTTTCTTTGATTTTATTTATGACATTGCTGTGATGATATTTAATGAATGATTTAATTCACAAAATGCAGGATTGAATTCTTATATAATTTCAAAACATTTATATTCTTGTTTAACTTGTCCAGATTTTCAGGCCACTGAGAGAATATTTCGCAAAGTAATTCACCCTGGCTTGGATTCTCTTCGACTCGTTGACAAGAATGGTATCCCGATCAATGCTCCACTCAGCAGCATGAAACAGAAAATGTTTATCCTTAGTCCAAGAGGGGTTCCAACCCGCGTGACAAATCATGTCTATAGTGGCCAACCCATGCGCATGTCACGACCCTATTCTGAAGGGGTAAGCTTTTTACAAGCATAATTCTTGGTCACCCTGAGTATTATAGCTAGCACGGCTAGTAGTAGATATTTTGATTTTCTTAGATGTTGAAATGCTTTTATTTTGAAAAGAATTCGTTGAACAGATTGTAGGATTGAAAAATCTGTATTCTCCATCTGACTCAATAGTTCTCAGTGAACAACTTTATTTGGTAAGAGCAAACTTGGTTTGGGTTTCTTGCAATGTTTGTGTTCATTTGATTTAATTTGTTGTCTGGGTATGCGAGTGTGTATGTGAGAATGTAGATTTCTGTGGGTTCATTTTCCTCACTTCCACAGATTAGATATGAATTATATAGTTCTTGTTGGTGTTAGAATTTACTATGTGTGTCTGTGTATATAAAAGGTGACAGGTTTACCAAGTACTTACACATTGTTTATTACCAAATTTTATATGGTGTAGATAAACTTACCATTAGTTCTAATGCAACATCAGATTTGCCACTCTAGTCAGCAATATTTACCAATCTGAAAACTTAGTCAGTATTAATATGCTAATACATAACAGCAAAAGAACATCAGATCTTTGTAACTTAAAGTATACTTTTAGTTTACCTAAGCAATAGATTCAGTTGAGCTACATTTATTTGTCCTTCATCTGCTGTTGGTGTTGTCATTTTCAACTTATTCTCCAGAATCACTAGATAAAGATCTTATATAGTATAGATCCTCCAAGCTGTGGGATCATGAAACAAGCAGAGCAACATAGGAATTTCAAAGTTTTATATATATATTAGGAATATTTAGGGAAATTCTTTGCAGAAGAGCATAATTTGTCAAATTGGTTTGCAAACATTTTCTTGTGTAGATTCAGTATGTTTACAGCATAACCTGCAGGGCCACAATAAAAGTTCATAGTTTAACATAAAGATGTATAAGAACAATCTGTAGAAATTAAGAAAAACTAGATACAATTTTTTTCTGTTCAATTAATATGCAAGTATCCTTATGTAGTGTAGATTCAAATTTGCTCTCCATAACCCTGGCACTATGGGGACCAGGACTGGGTAGCAATAGAGGTTTAAAGTTTACACCAAAATAGTATTGGAAAAAATATTTTCATACTTTCCAAAAGGGTACAATTTGTCAAATAAATATATGCAAGCATCTCGTCTGTCATCTTGTAAATGCTGTTGGGATGAAAATTGCATTGTGGTTTTTAATTTTAAAATAACAAAATATGAATTAAAGTACCACTTATCTATAATACTACAGTGATGGGAAACTGTATTGATAATTTGATGGGTTTATTTTCAGCTCTCTCGTATAGAGATTCCAGATTATTACAATGAAAATACTTATGAATCTTCATCATATGGGTAAGTATTGTAAGAATTGGCTAGATGATCAAAACACTGTTGATTAACAAGAGTTAAAACAAATAATATTGTTGTGTTTGATTCTAGAAATTTTAAAACAAAACATTGCAAGCTAGGGTTTGATTTTCACAAAATATTAGATTTGGTAGAATCTAGACAGGTGTGCCATAAGTTTGTAGTCCTAAATAGGGATCACACAAGAAGTTCGAGAGTTGTATGTAGGAATATCTTTGTTTTTGTTGTCTTTTGGTATCTTTATCAAAATTTAACATGTAGAATTCAGCATTTGAATGTTTAATGTTTTACATAGAAATAGGAAATTTTGAAAAATAATTCTTTTCTAGAACTACAAGATGTAATATAGGTCAATTGATATGCATGTAAGTGTCCATATAAAATGTAGGTGTAATTTTGTTTTTGTCATGATCACTGGGGCTAAGATGGAGTCACAAAGGTGGTTCAAAGTTTTTCTTCCAATTCTACTACTGATGTTTGTTAAACCAAAATTATTAGTATTAAATTACATGACACTTTGTATATTTTGAGGAGAGGAACTAGATGTTGTTCTAACTTGTTTTCAATCCTTTTGATTTACCCAATAAAGCATGTCCAAAAGAAAACAAAGGTTTACATAGGATTATATAGGAAAATTCTGTTAGTAAAAGTCTTTCTAAAGAATTACAAAGGCACAGTATGACTTATCAATATGCAAGCATCCTATAATAATAATGATATCCTTTATTTACCCAGGATGACACAAATTAGCACACAGCTAGTTTTCATTGTGTGCTTTAGTATAGATTCACGTTCCTTTATATGATGATCCCTCTGGTTCAGGTCAGGACTGCAACAAGGGTTTAACATTTATAGGTTATAGACTTTGTATGGGAAGATATGATGACTAAGTTTTTTGGCGCATAGACAGACCAAGCTTGTGAGGTCTGTCTGCAACAAAAAAACAAGGTCATCATGTTTTCTCTTACATTTAGTCTGTAAACATTTTATTATACACTTTCAATTTCAGTTAGAAAGTAACAGTAAATTTACTTTTAACTATTTCTTATTGATTTAACTGAGTAAAGGAATAAAAACACAAAGAATATGAAAATTAACGACGTAGTAATTCCACGTACATGTATGTACTATTGTAACGTCACATAACGCCAGGAAGTTTCCAGGCATATATTGTGATATATGCCTGCAAACTTTTAAAGTAAAATGAAGAGATGAAATTGAAAGTATGTAATAAAGGAATATATGTATGAATTGTAAAGAACTTTTCTTTTCAAGAACCACAAAGGTACATTTTTTTATTCAAATTCCCATATAGTGTAGATTCAAGTTTGGTCACTCCATGATCTCGGGGTTCAAGGTAAGAGTCAGAAGAGGGGACTTAATTAGGATATAATGTTTTATGTGAGAAAATGCATTAGAATCGGGTAATCAGTGTGGTCCATGGCCACTTGATTCCTTTATGATTTGTAAATTGTTGCATGGCTCAACAGCGGTGTAACATGCTTAGCTCTACAGTTGTCTGACATGCTTTATACCAATTGTTAGACTGTTCTTGGCATGCTGATTCTGACTGCAGATTATTCTGTTTATCTGATCATGAGATAGGGTTCACAGTGGGTGTGATCCGTCGACAGGGGATGCTTACTCCTCCTAGGCACCTGATCCCACTTCCGGTATGTCCGGGGGTTCATGTTTGTCCATCCCTCTGCTTTGTATTTTCTATAGGAATTGTATGATTTAACACTGTTCATTACCTTAGTCTTTTCATCTTGATATGAGTAAAAAATTCTTGAAAAGATGTAAAACAGACAGATCAGGTTTAACTTTCATCAACCAGACATGCAACCTTTTGCCTAAAAACAATCTCCCATATTTTCTTCTGTCTGGGTTAGAGACATCCTAAGATACAATTTTTGAGCTGCCCTATAGTCATTTCTCTTTGTTGAACTCTTACACATGGTGAGATGCAAAATATGTTTTTGTACATGTGCGATGGGTACAAATACTGATTACTGCATTTATGTGATTACTAAGTGTCATACAACCACCCAAACTGCAGGAAAACAAATTTAGTAAGTTTATGTGTCTTTGATAATAAGATAGTTCAATCACTATCATTCTCAGGTAAAACTATCACTCATGTTGAATAGGAAGTAAATGATAATGACATATTTAATCTAATGGCTTAATTCAAACAAATTATTCTTCATATGGTCAGTTTTATGTATACAAATGGCTGATCAATACAAACAAAATTTATACACTTTCAAAACTTTTATCATTATCTACATTATCAGTCTATTATATATGTATACATCTTGTACCCACTCAAGCTTTCATTAGAATACTGAACATACCTGACCATCACAGAAGAGCTAGCTGTTATCTCATAAATTGCATATTAGAACTTACAATCCCGAGTGTGAATTTATTTTACTTAAATCATAGCTCCTTTCACAAGTTAAAAATCTACGCTTTTTTTAATGTTGATGCAACATTTACTGTGACTTTTCTTGTGAACACAAGCATATTACTAAGTTATATTTTTATGATTGACCAAATTCTACATTTAAGAACTGTGCATAAAATTTGTTTTCAGCAATTTAAAGATCTGGTAGATAACAGGTATTGCTGTAGCAATACTATCAGAATGTTTATATAGTATTAATTATTGTGGAGTTACAATGAACTCCTACATGTTCTAAGTTAGGCTACTACCGTATTTCAATTGCTAGATGTTTTAAGCAAATATCTGTGTATGAATATTATCTGTGAAACTTGTGTGATTTACATTAAACTCTAGAGCATACTAAATTGTACATAGAAATGGGTGATTCATATGCTAAAACTTAAAAGGATTAAGTAGTTTTGACTCCACCTCTGTTGTTAAAGCTCTCGTTGAAAGATTGTTGTCAGAGCTTGAAACTTGGTGTAGTTAGGAGGCTAGTGAATAGTATACCTTGTCCTAGCTATATATAATTGATTGGACCTTGATAGATAAGCAAATAAGTAAAAGTATACAGATATATCCACAATCTTTAACCTTGTACAATAGGCAGATCAACTTGACTATTATGTATGCAAGGCTGGTTTACTGAGGAACCATTTCTTCTTTTATTTCGATTTTTTAAAAAACCCCAAGGCTATAGAGGTCTTAATACCTTTTCAGTGTAACACACTGCTCCAGTAGCACTCATATTCAGCCAACACATAAATTGGTTTGTTGTCAATAACATGGAATTTGTTGGTAAACATCAATAAATTGACTACATGATTAAAAGAGCTGATTACCAGTCCAGGCTTGGAAATGATTCAATACTTTTAAAACTCCAAAACATTTGTCCTAATCAGCCATCCCTTTGTGAAGACTGAGTCTATATTAGCAGTGTACGTTACTTGCCTGAAGTGCAGTTAAATAGACAGACAATATTAAATAAGTTTAGTTGTGTATAAGCTTGTGTATTTAATTTCACAATAGCATAATACCCCATGCTGTATTATGAACTCTATGAATTGAATGTCGGGGGCTAACATTCATGGAGATATTGATATTTCTTCCGAATACAGAAAGATATCAATATTGGCACATAATGTGTATGCCAGGCTGAAAAAAACTTCGAATAACCCAACATTTGGGGGCTGGATCCCAATATTTATTTAATTATTAACTATGGATGTACGCTCAAGCATGTAAGTGTTAAAAAATTTCTCAGTTAAAGAATATCATAAAATTAATTTATTTATTTATTCATAATGCTTCTTAAATTCCGAGAGAGTAAAAATTTTAGAATTAGTAATAGATGGTACTGAGCTATGAAATCTTGGTATCTAGCTGAGAAAGTAATCCCCATGCAGGTATTATTCATATAGAATTCATTATTGTAACTGTGAAACTTATCTTGTAGTAGATTCTTTTCAAGTGCAGTACCATGTTTAAACATGGTATTAGAAAGCCTTAGATCAGTGGCATTGTTTGGATGATGTCTTAAACTCAGATTATGTATTTGCAGGACACCCCAGCCTATCACACCATACAGTTCTAAAAGGAATGTATCTAACTTCAGCAGGGGAAATCGCCAAATGGTCAAGGCAAAGAGTGCCTCCAGTCGCGGGTATCTGGTAAGTACAACTTGTAAATTATCTTAGTGCACTTAGTTTTCTAAACTTATAAATTGATCATGATACACAATTTATAAATAGTTTGAATTAATGCTGTAGGATGCACCCCACGAGATATGACTGGCATTCAAGCCCAGGTCCATTGTAGTCCAAATACTGCATTCACTTCAAAACTATAGATAGTTCTGAAATAGCTGAAATCAAGGTTGCCAGCAGCAAACATTTAGGTGACCAAGAAAACTACTGTCAAACCATGAAAATAAAGGAAAATCAACAAACTTAAAGATACTGACTCTTTATGGCTGAATTCTGTGAAAATGTGATTCAGTGAAGGAAATTTGTGTTGTCAGATTTTGGTGGGTTTTTTGGCCCACAGTGGCACTTGTAACCAATTTTTTTAACTCATTAAGCAAAAATGATGTTGTGTGAATGAAAAACACACAATTCGGAGTTCTGCCCTTATTGATATAGGGAAATGGGAGACTCTAGCTTACACTGAAATGCAAATGTTTCAATTCATATCTATAAGCCCCTGACATGAAATTTGACACAGAAACATTGTGAGAATATCCAGGTCAAGTTCTTAAATTTGATTCTGGTTGGATAATTTTTGACAGAGTTTGTTGTCTATGCACATTATGTCATTCATACATGGATATTTTAGATAATAATTTGGGATATACATGTAAATATATCATAAGAATATGCAAATCAAGTACTTTGTTGCCAGCGGAAACATTCCTATTGCTCCAACACATCTAGTTATTTAGTATATTTACATAAATTTTCTAATATTTTGCCAATAAGAGCCCTTTGCTAGTTCAATATGCATATAAATGTACATCCTTTTATGTATGAACTCTTATAAAAGTATTTACGTCACAGTGAGGACTGTTCAGTAATGGAGTTATTTGGAGCATGATTACGTTTTTTCTATTTTACAAAATATAGATATATGGAATATCATGCTCATAATATAGATATATGGAATATCATGCTCGTAATATAGATATATGGAATATCATGCTCGTAATATAGATATATGGAATATCATGCTCATAATATAGATATATGGAATATCATGCTCGTAATATAGATATATGGAATATCATGCTCGTGATATAGATATATGGAATATCATGCTCGTAATATAGGGGATATAGATAGCAATGAAGGCTTGGAGTAATTTCTGTATAATCAGCTTTGCTTGAAAGTTTGAAGTTTGTTTGATAGTAAATACCAATCTGCATCATTTATACTTAGATGTGGCCTTAAGAGGTGGGGTTTTATTGGCTTTAAGATGGGTCATTACATTAAAATTTTATTTGATGCCTTTTTTGAGCACCTTGTATGAAGCATGATTTCACCATCAAAAAATGATACAAGCTCTCAATTATTTGAAGAATTTTTGTGATTTTTTTCTAGAATGATAAAAATATGTTTTGCTTGCAAATGAGATATTTTAGAGTCCAAATTTTTGCTGTGATTTGATGCATGACATGAACATCAAATAAAAGATGCCTAAAAGACTTAGATATTTGTCCTAAATTTTTAAATAAATATTTTTTTTTTTAATCATACAAATGTATTTTAAAAAGAAACTGAGATGAAATGACCAAATTTCAGAAATATTGCTTCTTTTTTTTTTTTTAGATTTAATAAATCAAATTTTAGTGTAGTGAGCGACTTAAAGAAGTGCCTGCTAGATGTTGGAGTTTCTAGTGAGCATACAGACATGCATGTTGTATAACAGACACTATAACTCTAAAATCTTTGTAGTTTGTATTATGGCCCCAGCCCTGTTTATAGATTTATGTATCAAGTAGTGTGGTGTCAAATAAAGAGAGCTATAAAAGAGCTGCAGTTTTTGGTAAGGTCAGTAAGGTTACATGTTAAGCATTATGTACCTTAAGTTATGTTTAATGTGTTAAATCTTAATAACATTTAAATGTAATTATGTTTCATTTGAGTATTAATATTTTAATTAATACAATGAACTGCTCATTGTAGTATACATGCAAATGGTAGCTTAGATATTACCATAGGAATGCTTGATCCAAAATTCAGATTCTTCAAATAGTGATACACACTACCATCTCCTACCCACAAGAATACAGATTGGTTTTCTATATAATTTTGTAGCCCGAATTCAGAAAGCACTTGAAATAAGAAAAGCTCCAACAAGGCCTGTGCATTGTCACATTCATCAATAAATGTGTTTTCCTTTTATCTGCCTAACTGCCTCAGATAATACCTACAGTATTTAAACATATTGACAGTTTGCTTTAATATATTTACTTCTTGATGTCTGAAAGATTAAATTGCCTTGTAAGGCTATTGAATTTGTGTACCTGGAAACATTTTGAAGAAAGTGTTTGATAGAATCCGGGTTTGTTGGATTACTTGCAGATCTAGAGCAGCACTGTAGGGAAGTTATACTTCTAGGTAAAATTTCTGTGTAATATTGTTTTATGTTGCTATGTGAATGAGAACTATGTATAAAAAAAATGTAGATAAATATGGTAATTACTTGTTGGTATCTCATATGTTTTTTACTTTTTTCTTCTTTTTTTTTCGTAGATAAAACCGATACGAACAATAGGTTTTTTTCTCTGTATCTTCATCCATCTTGATACTCATCTGTTCTGACAACTATCTGTGCATCTTGCTTTTGTTTTCTATGGACTCTTTAATAATTGCTTTAAGGTATTGAATCAGATATAAAAGTTGCTATGTATATTTTTTATGAACATCAACATATCAAGTTGGACTTTTGTCATGTAAACTGGAAGCAAACTTAAAATGGGCTTCAAGGCTTCTACCAACATGGTGAGATTCACAACTAATAGGGCCAGGATGTTCCAGCTCCAAGGTGGGGCTGTATGATTCATAATTAAACTAAAGGTGCATTAAATCTTTATTTCTTCTCTGGAACATCTAATTCATGATATTTGCCTAGAGATTGCTTAATGTGACCAGAAAAAAAAAATTTAAAACTATCTGACCACTGATAATAATTTTGTTACAAAGAAACATCTGAATTCATACATGGCTTAAAAGTTATTTATGTGCAGATAATTTATACTTGAATTGAACTATGGACATCTGACCAAGGTCAAAAACACTAGCAAACTGAAATACCTCTCCAAGCCACAACTTTGTAATGGAGATATTTGACATAAAGATTGCTTATGTCCATGCATGCAGTGTTTCCTGACCCTGAACTTAGATGAGGTCACAGTCACTGATACAAAATATATTGAGCAGCATGTAAGAAACAGAGATCAATCTTCACACAAAGTTTGCTTTTTCTCACCATCAATGTGCAACATTTCTAATAAAGTTGTGTGTATGGACCTCAGGTGACTAGTAAAGCTCATGGGCCTTTTGCTTTTCACAAGGTCAGAACTCTGTGATTGGAGAAAAATAATGTGTCCATGGGATCTTGATTGAGGGATTTTCATTCTTTGTGGTTGTTTACTTTCTCCTGATCCTAGAGGATTTGCGGATGTGCCAATTCCAGACAAAGGAGCAAAGTTAGATCCTCCCCTGAAATGTACCGATTGATAGCAGCATCCGTCATCGTCTTCTAAATTTTATAAATTGTGTAGTCATCCTACTGTAATTGTGAATTAACAACTTAGTGCATATAATTATCTCTTTATCTGTAGAGCTGTAGAATTGGGGATTAATTGTTGTGTAATAGAATGTTAACAAGTAATGTTACATTTAGGTAAGTTATCTGTCTTCCTCCAGTCTAACACCACTATTTATGATTTGCAGGAGGTTAAGCTGCTTTACTTTGTTCAGATCATTACCTTGCAATCCTTCTGCTCAGGAAAATAGCAGATTATATTCTGCACCAATCTGCCTGTCCACTCACGAACAGTTGGGTGAATTCTTAATTACTAGTCTTTGAAAAAAAGTTACGGATTATATATCATTATTTGTGTAGTAACGTACTTAAGAGAATATGGAGTTAATGTTGATTTCAATAAAGAAAACAGGTATTAGTACTTCTGTTGTATTGTGTGCACAGTTTTGATATCAGGAGACTTGCGTATATTAAAATTTTCTTTACATAGTAAACAAAATATTTTACAATGTGAATTGGAATCGGTTTGTTTTTGGTCTGCCTGCCTAAGTCTCTGTTAAGCTGTCTGTTTCTAAATGTCTGTCCACAGCTTTAAGCATGGTCATAACTTTTGAATGGTGAGTGTTAGTTAGGGCTCTCATATTTCTTGTGGTACCTAAGTTTTTAACCTTTTGACCTTGGAGTTTGACCAACTTTTAAAAAAAATTAACCTAGCCAATATCTTTTAAACTACTTAACTTTTGGCTTTTATATTGTGTGTATACAGATAGATTTGTTATGGCAAGACCTTTCAATTTATAAAATGACCTTTAACCTTGGAGTAAATTTCAGAACTTTGACCAAAACTTTATCCTTTCTCAGAATGTTTGAATGGTGAGTGATAGGGCTATCATGTTTCATGTACATGTGCTCTCCTTTTGACAAGACCTTTTCTTTTGGTACCAAAGTTTGTTTTTTAACCTTATTTCTTGTTTCCTTGTTGCCATGAGGGTGTAGTGCTTCACAAAACATCTTGTTTCACACTGATTTTCTTACAGAAAACAAGAAGCAAATCCATAGACAAAGTTATGATGCAAAAAATTATGTCAATGAAAATGTGTAAGATGCTTAAGAATTTCCTTCTCCACTCTTGAACATGTAAGAAAGAAACTTTAATTGAAATATGCATAAGATGTTTTAAAACCTGAACTTCTAGCAGACAATCTTTTCATAATATTTATGAATATTTTGCTTTATTCCTGAATATCTTCAAAACAAACTTCAGTGAATATATGCAAAAGATTTTTAAAATTTTTTAAAATCTAAACTACAATGAAAATGCATAAATTGTCAATAACAAAACATGAGTGACTGGCAACCTAAAAATGTTACAAATACTACATACAGGCCTCAACTATGTCATGGATGGACAGTAGAAACTCATTCTTTGCTCAAACATTGGGTATGACCAGACAGTGTACAGCGTCATTCCTCAGAACCAATCAATTCTTTAGCTAGAAACTACATGATAATTGTAGAAATTTCTATTTACTCAAAAGAAACTTGGTTTCCACATACCTAAAATATATTTATAAAGATGTCACTTAGCTATGAAGCAATGACCTTTATGTGCACTGATGATTCAATTAATTCCTATTTCATCTTAAAAAAAAAAAAAAAAACTTCAAAATTATTTGTGAAGGCTAGCTCTTATGTATTTGCAGAGTGGTTTATAAGCTTTGCAGAGTGGTTTATAAGCTTTGCAGAGTGGTTTATAAGCTAGCTATAGTTCTGTATAGTAAAGAAATTGTTGTACATGTTCATGCTACAAATCTGTGACAATTCTGCCACAAGCTTGTAGCATTTAACATTTATAGATTTGTTCATTTGATGAAATGTTTCTTGTCCTCATATGTTTGCCACTAGCTGCAAAAGTTACAGCTTTTAGCATTTTTCTTCTTTTTCTTTTTTTTGGGGGGGGGGGGGGTGTAGGGGGGTGGACAGCAAACTCATAAGAACTAGACTTGTTCACACAGAGATTGAAACAGACATTAAAGCCCATATGTTATTTAGAGGAACAATTGTAAATTGAATGTAATCACAGGAAGTTTGCAGGAACAGTAAATATAAGTACACAATATAAGCAAATCAAAATGCAGATTGACAGTTTCTGAGCAGTTTAGATTGAAATAAGTTATTGTACAGTGTATAATGAGCTGTTTCTTTATAAAATCTTACATATAATATACACAGTATAATCATGTAAATGGTCAGATTTTGATTTGATGTATGTCTAGCTGCAGCTCTGTTTTTGTTTTTGATTTTTTTTTTTTTGTGGTTTTTTTTTGGTTTTTTTTGTTTTGTTTTGTTTTTTGTTTTCACAGAGAGCTGCAGTTAATAAATGTCATAAGACATATCCCTTGCAAATTTATTTTCTTGTGTTCATGAGTTCTTCTAAAATATCATAGACAATTCATGAGCTGTTCAACATTAATTTTAAAAACCAATATCAGATTTGTAGAGCCATTTTTATGGCGATAGTTTTGATTTATTTGTAGAGCAGCGTAGCTGATGAGAAGCGGTACCTGCAGTCAGCCAAGAGCACCCAGAGTTCTCGATGGAACTGCAGCAGCCAGGGGCTAAGGCTTGAGAAAGAATGGACTGACCTAGCCAACTCTAGATCTCTTAAACGGAATTCAGAGGTCTGGCTGTTTCTGTTTACAACTAGAGCAGACATAAGAGAAAAAGACTCAAATAGAGAAATTAATTATTCCTGCTCTGGTACATTAATTTATAAAACATACAAATTTTAGATGTACTTTTGGCAATTTGAAACTTCATATTGTTCTTCAAATTCTGAATGGCATCTACATTTAGTGACAGTGCTTGTTAGTGTTTGGCATCCAATATGTGAATCAAAAATGTTAAGAAATAATATATGACCTTAAAACGAACGTCCCCTGTCACAACAGGCATCAACACATTAAAGAACAATCACTGTTAAATTTGTGGTTCTTCACTTACAACTGGTGACATCTCAATTTGAGTGAAAAATTCAAAACAACTGTATCAGAGTAAGAAGTACCTGTTTCAACAGATCAAAATCAAAAAATGTACCCCTTTTTAGTTTCAATATAGGTCACATTAACATTGTGTTATTGAGGTAATTTTAATCTTACTTTTTACAAATCAGTGAAATCTGTAATGTAGAAAATTGATGAAACCATGAAAACATGACAGTATGACTTCGAGACATCTGATGTTAATTTTGTACAAACATAAATTAATTGTTCTCTAAGTGTTATGGTATATTACTTATTCCAACAGATCGTAACACACAGAGTTGACAAGATGTATTTTATGACTGGGAACTCGATCAACATTAAGCCCAAGTATCAGGTAGATGAGGACGAGTTGAATCACCTGAGAGAGCTTTCCAAATCCAGGCAGTCGTCAAGACGACAGAGTCGGTATGCTTTTAATTTAGTGCATCAGATTTTCTTTTAGTGTTGTGGAAAGTGTGTAGTAGTTTGCTGCTAACTGTGTTGTGTTAATGTGTATTGACATTTCAACTTTACAATACATTGTCACAAATTTAAACTTCAAATATTCATTGCCTAACCTTTCCTTATTCATCATTCTTTGTATTTCTCTCATTGATGTGGCTGGTGCTACACATTCTTACCTCTGAACTTTTAATTATGCTCCTGGATTTGAAGATTCAGATTGTGTAGTTTTTAGCCTGTATTCCCTTCTGTCTGTATCAAAAATATCTTTAACATTACCCATATCTAATGGACTTTAAAAAAACTGGAATTCGAAATTCAGTTGGTGTAATCCCTGTTCCAATGATGTCATGATTGAAGTTGTATGACCTTGATTTTAAACTTTGAACCACTGATGAAAGAAATCCTTTCAACTTTTGAAATGTAAAGAAGAAGGCTTCGATATTTAGATGGTGTAATTTTTCCTTCTGTGCGATGTTGATGACCTTGTGATCTTGACCAACTTAACAAAAACTGTTCAACTTCTTTAAATTTCTGAATTATATGCAAGAGATCTTATATATTTACTGGGTATAATCTGTGACACTAACTCTCTATTGGTGCCATGTTGAAAAGCTCTTGATATTTGACCATGTTCTTAAAACTCAAAATTGCATTGTGGGTATAATTGGTTTTTAAATCGATGTTCTTAAAACTCAAAATTGCATTGGTGGGTATAATTGGTTTTTCAATCAAGGCAGCCAACTGGCAAACAAGTTGATGTTACAGGGGTTTCAACAGTCTCGTTCAAAGTCAGCATTTCACAACTTGTATGGTTGTTATCATGATCTAGTTTGCCAATACCATCTGTCATTGGGTGAAATGCTGTCTGACATGTTTCATACCACTTGTTGGGCCTATTTTGACTACAGATTACTCCATTTACCTGATCAAGATACAGGGATCAGGGCAGGTGTGACCAGTTGATGGGATGCTTACTCCTCCCAGGCACCTGATCCCACCTCTGGTATATCCAGGGGTCTGTGTTTGCCCAATTTTTTATTTTGTATTCCTTATAGGAGTTATGACGTTGATTATTGTTCATTCTTCACCTTTTCATTTAACATATGAATTATAAGTGAGAAGGCTTCCACATTTATTTGATGCAAAATCCTTTCCAGAAGTACTTATAATAATAGCAGTTGGCAATCTTAGGCAGTTCTGTTGTCGGGGGAATTCGTGTCACACAAACACATCTCACTGTGACTCTTAATCTTTCTCTCATCATTTTCCCCCCTCATGTAAGGCATGGTCAATATCTGGAACCCTGTATGGAGGAGGAATCTGTGTGTGCATGGCCTTGTGAAATGCAAATAAAAGAAATCGTCACTCCAGAAGTCGATTTAGATCTTGAAGACCCATATGTCAATGTCAGCAGACATCAGAGCACTCAGTCTGTTGTTTTAGACAGATCAGGAGATTATACAAGGATGCAGAGTGCACTAACATTCCATATAGGACCTACAGTTGTGGGTCAGATCAAAGACAGGAGAGTGGAAAATGAAAATATTCCTGATATGTCACAGGAAAGCACAAGCTCTGTGACATTTGGAAGCAGCCATTCAAATGCAATAAAGGAGCCTCTTGAACACATGATCAATGAGAGTGTGATGATTGACAGCAAGGAAAAAAATGCACTGACAGGAGGCTCAAAGAGCATGAAAAATTCAACTGATGAGTCGTCAACATCTAATCTGGCCAATACTAGTCATACTTTATCAAAACAGTTGTCTCCAAATAATAAGGATTCAGGAATTGAGAATGATCAAGACAAAAATGTTAATGAAGATGAGGTGTCGCAGATTCCTGTTGAACCAGCGTTTGGAAATGATAATGGTGAAAATGAAGAGAAGATAACGTTTACTCGTTGGATGGTGGATTTTGACAATGTCTCTGTTGCAGACTGTTTAGTTTATGGAAAAAAAGGCACCAGTAGTGACATTGAAACAATATGTCTGAAAGATTCTTACTCCGGTATCAAGAAACCTCGCTTTGGAATCAAAACAGGTACTGAACTACAAGCAAACTTGAAAAAGAAAACAACTAAAAAGCAAATCAAAACATTCTGGAATAAAGAGAGCAGGCCTTGTCTAGAAATGGCTAATGTGAGGACATATGCTATTGAAAAACCTTCGAGGAATTTCCCAAACAGGAAAACGAAGTCCATCGGGTACAGGTCTCTCCACCTTCAATCAGTGAATTGTGGATGTAGGGAGAACAGAAATATCCACAATACTCTGATTATTGAAGGAACATCTGCTCCTTTCTACAAGTATAGCCAATAAAGCAGTGGATGGCTCCCAGTTTCGTAATTCATAGAAATGAAAGGGCTTCAAAATGAAAGTGAAAGTTGCAGTACATTGAGTTTAACTTAAATTAACATTATTTAAACATTTGTCCTGTGTATGGTTTGATATAAAGTTTTACTGAGAATTAAACCTGTTTTCTGTCTGTATATATTAGGGTCATTCATATGCCTGCGTGGTGAGTATGGTACTGTACGTGTACGTCTATTTTAGTGCATTTACATTTTAGCACCTTTCATAGCCTGAATCGCAGGAGTGCTAATTTATCATTTTGGTTATAAAACATCAGCTGTTATTGTGCCACATAGTCACATTAATTCTTGCATAAGTCACACAGTGCAAACAGCTCCAGTTGAGCTAAAATTTAAGTATGCTGAAATTAGTACACGTATGGTAAGTCATTTCTGTGACAATCATATAACTTTATAACATCAGTATCCCCCTACATTGGGAAAGGCTAATTGTATTACAACACCCCCTTAGGTGTCTGTTTATATATGAGGTTTATATAATCAAAGATGTGTTTAAATTTCATTTTCTAACAATGATGTAAGTCTTATCCCAAGTATTAAACTGTTACTCTACTAATACTTGATCTTTCAAATGCTATTTGAGCAATTTTTTTTGTAAAGTATGTAGTAGAGAATACAATGATAACCATTTTTAAGTAAAAGTTAAACACATCTGATTATATAGTACAGAGGTAATATAATTCAATATTATGAACTTCATTCTTGATGCTTTATTAATGTACAACAATAATATTCTTGAGATACTTTGTCAAATGTGCAACAGTGAAAAAAATGGCTGCAACATTTAAGCCAACAACAATGTGATAAAAACAACTTTTCAACAAACTGTAGATATAAAATATAATCCTTTGTTTTAGTACTTTAAAATGTTCTTACCTATCACATCATAATAGGCACTGACTACTTTCTAGTGACAGGGTTTAAGTATTTACATGGTGTCATGATACACATGTGGTCAGTAAACCACGTGGAGGGGGGTGTATTGACAAGAGACATGATATCATTGTATAATATTGGTTTCAGCCAATGATATTTCAAGATTTTTATCTGAGGTAGGAACAAATTCCATATCACATATGAAACTCTCCTAAGTTCAGAGGTAATATGATTCAATATCATATTTAAAGTAAAACAGATCTCATTATATAGTACAGAGATATGGCATTATTCATTACATATAACTGTCTACTCTATCTGTCTGTCTGTGTGTGTGTGTGTGTATGTGTGTGTGTGTTGCACAACTACATATTTATTTTCAAATTCTTATATGCAAGTCTAGCTGTAAATGTGTTCTTGTAAATATGCAGTAGATATGTAGTAGTGCATGTGATCAGAACGTGTATTATGATAGAAAACACCCCAACCAACACAATGCACACAAGTGCAAATGTAGTGGGAGTTTTTTCTGCAGCAGTCTATACAAGTAAAATGTTTGGCTGAAAATAATATTGGGGTTTTGGTTTCAAGGTTTTTGACATGTCCTAATATTAGAAATTATGTTTAAATGTACATTGTAATTGTTATTTTGTGTGCATAATCCACTTGGATCAATTCTGGTAAAACCAACTGTAGCTAACAATTGCCTGTATTCCCTTGACTTGCAGTTGAGATTTTTGGCAGTATTATAGGGTATGCATTGTTTTATATGGTATGGAGGTATCCTGTACATTTAAGCTTTGTTTATTACCCAACTGTATGATATCCTTCTTGATTATAATTTTCTGTGCTATTAAGCGCTGCTTGATGATCTATATGTTTGGGTGCTGGTCTTGTAATCCATGCCTATAATCAAGTTTCATTGAAATAATGACTATCATAAATTTACACAATAACTTTTTTTTATTATTTAAATCTAGATGACTGTAAATTCTGTATTGAAAATACTTGTTCAAACTAATTTTTTTTATATTTTTCTTTTCTTTCACACTTTTTCTTTATCTTTTACCCCTTTTCTCCCAAAATCTTGTTTGTCTGTCATTTCTGGCTATCTTGCCACCTCCTAGCAACAGCCGAAATTCAAAGAAGGGACAGCATTCTCAACTAGAGAAAGACTTGAAGGTACAGAAAGCACTTCAGATATCACATTTATCTGATTACAGTAAAACACAATTATAGTGAATCTCCAGGGCCAGTGAAAAACAGTTCATTATAACAAAACTTTGGTATATCCAATAGATCTTCATCATTTTCCTCTCATAGGGAAATAAATAATACTTCACAATAGGCATAAATTAGCTATAGACATGTTCATCATAAGGGTGTTTTACTGTATTGCGAATATAGTAATTCTCTACCTGTATTGTAGCATCATAATTGTCGTGTATGAGTAATGAGTATTCATTTACGAGAAGTGTTAAGTTGCCTGCAATCACTGATTTATATTTGATTACATTTAATTTGATTTACATTTAAGTCCTTTGGAGTATAGAACTCCTCTTTTACATTGTTACACGTGGACACTGAAGAGTCATTTTACGCAATTAAGCGCTCACAGTACCACAGTATTCAAAGCAACGACAACTGTCCAGCAAGTAAAACAAGACTGGATAAATTTAATTCAGATTTTATCACGGAATTAATTTTAACCAAATTAATGCAGCAAAGATCTTGGTGTTTGGATATGAGGTTGATGACGTGAGCATCTTATTAAATTTTTGTTGTGTAAAAAGAAACAAAAAAAACAAAAATAAAATCCCCTTCAGTTTAAGACAAAATATGGTCTTGACATACAATGCAATAGAATCAACTTCCACTTCTCTCAACCCTTGGCTAGGAAAGATGGGCTCTGTGGTGTATTCTGCAGTGATTTCTGAAAGCGGGAATTGTTTCTCAAGAATGATGCCAATTCATTTTTAAAGATGTTTAAGTTTTGTGTGTGCTCCATTCATAAGATTTTTTATTCTCCTAATTAGGCATTATCTGTGAAAGAAGGAAACGGGGACACAGATAAAAATGAAAATAATGGTGAGTATGATCAAGTTTCAGTACTGAAATATTTTTATATGATGACAGACATTTCAATTTATCTATATCATTTACAATAAAGAATATGTTTCTTCCTATTTGCAGGACTTGAAAATTCCACAGAAGTAAGTTTATTGCATTTTATAATTTAATTTGTACTGTAAGAATGAACATAAACATTCAACAGTGGACTGAAACAATAATTAATACTTTTTTTGTTCAGAGCTGTAATTCATCATTTGTTTCCAGAATAATGAAACCAACAGACAGAAGAGTCCCCTGGCAGGCTGGTCACTAACGGAAAACCCTGCCGTGGAGCCTGACCCAGACCAGAAAGAGACTCTCAGTCGTCTGTCACTCCATGAGGACCCAGAGGGGAAATCCCCAACAGAGGAAGCACACAGTGTCAGAGACAATGCAGACCAGGTGACAAATGACGAGGATGATGGATTTCATGAAGAGGATATGGAAATGAAGGGGAGGGCAGATGGAAGACAGGAAATGGAGGATGCGCTTGATCCTGACCCAGGGAATGTCCCAGAGGACACAGCAGATAACGAAGTGAAAGAAGAGCAGTGATAGTGGTCTGTTTCATATTCCTATGATGAGATTCTCAATACTGTACAGTCTGTGATAGAAGCAAACATTTAGTATTGTGGAACTGCTGATTGTCTGGACGGGAAAGATGAACATAATTAAATGTTTCTTAGCAGATTGGATTCTGTGCAACCCAAAGGCATTTACTGTAGATAATATAGACAAAGTTTATTTTGATTTATTTAAGCAATATTGAAATCCATGTGCCTTTGAATATTTTGTCCCTGTGGAGAGTGTTTAAACTGGAATCTGAAAGGGTTTCTATGTCTCCTGCCTAATTCCATTATTAGAATTACGAAGTAATCAAGTACTTGATTTCTTATTCTTTTGTCTATGACCATGGTGTTTTATTCAAACTTTAATTGTATAGTTGTGAAACATTTTGTGTTGACTACTTTTTGCCTTTACCCTTTTCATTGCATGTTTTGAAATGATTGTTATATATACACTTCATTGGTTAAGGTCGTTTAAAATGACCATTTCAGAATCTGTGTTTTCCTGATTTTTATAATCTTGTTAATAAGTTTGCATTTGATGTAATGCCAAGATTTAACAAGAAATATATTTTCTACTCGTGTTGTGATGATCGTGATGTGTTATTCAATGTTTGTTTGATGTATTTTTCTATTGTAAAGTTTTTAATCTTTTTCTTGTGTCTTTGATGTACATATCTGGTCACAACAAAGAAGTAAGTTCATTAATAGTCTATTTTAGCCCTAATTCTGAATGTAATTGCAAACTACGATAAACTACATGAAAAGAAAAAGTGTTTGCAGAAATTTGTTGTAAGACAGGTGAGAATATATACAAAACTGGTTATAATTTTAGTTTTGAACTATGGCATTGCACAAGGTCAAATACAGTGCATACAGCCATTTCTCACCATTTTCTTTCAACTGGGCAAAAACACAATTTTTCTAGAATGTTTGACTTCAGAATGCATTGGAGTGCAAATTTGACCATGATCGAATCAAGATATATCATTTTTTATTTCTTTATGTGCAAAATAAATGAAAATAGTTTACCCGATTTTATTCAAATACTGAAAACCAGAGAAATTGAAGATTAAAATTTCAGGGCCGAAACGACTATTTTCACACTTAGTCCTTTGACAAGAATTTGTTTTGTTTGTTTGATCTTGTGCACATACTTTGTATCATTTGTACAGTAAATGTAAATGTTGATATATTTGTATATTTATTCCTTTCTTGTATACCAAAGAAGGATTTTGCTAAATAAATACTTTTCGCAAATAAATATAATCTTTGGTTAATATACTCTCACAAGCCATATAGAAGTTTAATACACACATGCTAATAGCTGATTAACATTAAGCAGGTGTCTATAGTACAAGGATATGACTTGTTTTAAGATGCCCAACACAATCACAACAGTGGAAAGGTTGGAAATGACACTCAAAAACTGTCATATGGACTTTTAAAATATCCTTTCCTTGTTCCAGTAATCAATGTTTTGTGGAATTTACACAAGAGTCAGTTTTGTCTGCCTCTCCATCCATCCCGGCCCCGTATCTGGAACATGACTAGCTCAACCGCGACACAAAGGTTGCTGAATTGTGGCCGAATGATTAGTCGTGACATCTGAACTGACCGCGGTATGTCTTGTTGCCTTCACCCCCCCCCCCCCCCCCCCCCCCCACAATCAACCTGCCTCATTTCGATATATAAAAAATAATGAGAAAATCATTCCTGTGTAACTAAGAATTTTGACCCGGGTTGAAAATGGACCCACCAACCCGGGGGAGGGGGACATTTTTCAACGTTGAATATTGAGATCAAAGGTGTTGGATTTAAGCCTTTGTCCGTTGAAAAATGAACCGCGTCGTGGAATTTTGATCATTAAACCGGTGTTGTATAGTGATACTTCCCCCCGGAAGACTGGCTATATAGTGAGACATCCCCCCAAGGGAAAGAAGTCTGGTTGTATAATGTTACTATAGTGAGATTTCCCCCAAATTATCAATAGTGAGCCCCCCCCCCCCCCCCCCCCCCCCATCTGGATTTTATTTTTAAATTGGCTTTAATATTTAATAAGTCATTCCCATTATTTAGTGAAACTTCTACTACAATATATCATACATCCGTGGCTGGTTGCAATTTTATCAAAATTTTTGATATGATAATTGAACTGGTAACTTCTTCCATCAGTCGTTCAACTGCTGAATTGAATGAAATTATCAAAGATCGTTATTTTTTTTAATAAAATGTGTCATTAAAGAAATTAAATCCCAAGTGAATTAATTATATCATGTTATTTTAAATAAAGATTTCTTAACATTAATAAAATAAATATGTCGTACACTGAATTGAAGATATCCTGAATAATTCAATTTCTAGTGGTGCGTGCCATATTTTAACCGATGTCATCATTAATTCACGCAATTATTGCACACTACACGAGTAACTGAATGTATGATATTTATTAATCAATTACTGATATCTTAATGTAAACCAGCTGATGTTTTTATCCCACGTTTTGTTTCTGTCTTTTTTTTCCCCCAAGTAATTATATCCACAGGCTAGGCTATAATTGAATTAGAGATATCTATCTTATAATAAACTGAGTACTTTCACCTAATTAAAGGAAGCTTTATAAAAGAAGTGCAATTAAGGGCGTTTAGTTATAAACCTATTCTTGAGAGCAACAATTGAATTGATGATATATTCAAATAAGTAAAAATATCTTTATGTTACTTTGCGCTCCATGGAAACCACTCCTGATTGCGTCCCGTGATAGAACATCATAGTCTTATAGTTGACTTATGATCACATGGACGATTTATAATGTGACACTTCAAACTGAGGTTGTCCTAGTGTTAGGGTAAAATACAGTACAATTATAATCAAACCCTCATTAATTTTTTTTTATGTTTGCTTGTCGCTTCCACATGACAATAAAAATAAAGAAAAATCTATTGAAGGTTTAATTGTAATCACATGGGTTTAAAAATGAATATATTCATTGTTAACACAGCCTTATGCACTGACCAAGAAGTCATATCGATTGATATAAAAATCTGTCTTTTTAAAGTTCCTAATCTCCGGACATTATGCTGTGGTAAAATTAAATAAAGCATGAAAGAAATTTGCTTGTATTTCAATTAATACATGTAAATTATAGCTAAAAGAACTATTCCGGATACTCAAGGAGAGAGAGAGAGAGAGAGAGAGGGGGGGGGGGGGGGGGGGGGGCTAACTATAAAGGAGGAAGCCTCACTATATAATGAGACAGCATAAGGGGAAGTTACATCGCATCGCATTCACAGCACATCGGGAAGTCTGGCTATATAGAGAGACTTCCCCGGGAGAAGGCTCACTATACAGCCACATTCCCGGGGGAAGTCTCGCTATATAGCCAATCTCAATAAAAAGTCAGTCTTCTGCGGGAAAGTCTCACTATATAGCCAGTCTTACGGGGGGGGGGGGGGGGTGGGGGGGGGGGGGGGGAGTCTCACTAAAAAGCCAGTCTTCCGGGGCAAGTATTACTATATAACACCGGTTCAACATAAAAACACACATTAATGAATTGATATTTACAACTATGGTTTATTTAATTAAAATTTACAATTAATTCATATTTATTCTTTAGATTGACATGTTTACATTAATATCTTCAATTTCAAATGGACATCTATACAAAACATAAACCATTTTAAAGGTGAAGGTCTCGAATTATCCGAAGAACCCTTAAAATATGAAAGTACTTTATTTATAGTGATCCTTTCACGTGTAATTGCAATATTTCGTGTGATATTTATATTCAAAAGATTGTATCTAAATTACAACATTAGAATATATGATTACACGATATACTATTTACTTCAGAAATGCGTTTGTTTGTATTTGCTATAGGCTAATAACATAACCGGGTTCTTAAGACACACACACACACACACACACACACACACACACACACACACACAGATATATATATATATATATATATATATATTATATATATATATATATATATATATAAAGTAGCTGAAAGTGATCTTTCTAGGGTTTTCATTTCCTAGTTCATCAAACAGTCAAACATCGAACTCCGTGACACGTACTTAGTTTGTTAAGTAGAGGATCATACGTGGGGGTGGCGGACCCTCCCTTTTTCGGATTTTTAGAGTTTCAAATCTATTGTAAATAATACCCTTCAAAGTAACAAGGATCCTTTGTAAGTGTAAATAGTCCGTTCTCAAAAATTTGAAAATAAATAACCTTTCTTGTAGCAAGAGAATCTTACTTTGACTGCATCTTACCTCCCTCCCCCGACATAGAGTTTGTAGTCAACCAATAGCTGGTCCCCCCCCCCCCCCCCCCCCCCCCTCTTTATACTTTTGGAATCCGTGGAGTTTTTTGTTTTCGTGTTGTTGTTGTTGCGAATTTGCACCTTGAAATAAGTAATCTGTCCTAAGAAGGAATGGAAATAGATAATCTGGATCAAAAAACCTGCCAGCGCCCTCAATTCAGAACAAATGGTTGTCCTCTTAGTTGCATGAACACAATTTAATAACAGGATACCAAGTTCATCGTCAAGATGATTGTTATCCGACAAGTCAACATAAAAATCTGTCAAGTTGACATAAATATCGGACAAGATGGCACAAATGTCTGACAATTTGAATTGAATATCTGATAAAACAGTTGCAATTTCTTAAAGATATGCCGCCATAAATCTGTCCTAGGTATTCAGTAAGTAAGCTGTTAATCACAACAGACATAGGAAGTAGACAATAAAGGGGCCCTGTAGATCATCATTCTTGTAGTTGATCTTATCATTTTACAAAAGTTTATAAATCTAATACTAGAAATACTCTAAAGCACTGTACAGTAAAATATGAATATGAGGAACATAATTTAAGAATAAATAAATAAAATTTACATACATGTGTAAGAAACTATCACATGTTTAAAATAAATAACGGTAAATTTACATACACGGTAAATATAAATAATAAATGCTATGAAATTAAAAAAGTGATATCATAAGTAAGATTTTCATGGATAACCGTGGCCTCAAATATGAAAATAAGATAATCGTGTACTGATGAATAACACTGGATGATCTCTAACCAGTTCTGGAACAATGACCATTTTGAAACTGATATTTTAGTAAGTAGATACAAATAAATCGCGTAGAACAACTTCCAGATGAAAGACAGTTCAAAACTCTGTAGTTGGGGGGTCAGTATTCAACAAGGTCAATTTTCAACGTGTTGAGGTCATCAGAGATTAGCTATGAAGCTGTTGAAATATGACCCCAGGTATAAGGGACTAGATAGCCCCCCCCCCTTTTCTTGAAAATTACCCATGTGTAAAATTACAATTAATGGGTCAAATATTTTAATTTTTGCCCTATCTTAATTACTATAACCAGAATAGGTTTTGCCCAAGTTTAGCAAGATATTGTGCTCCAATTTCAGCTTATTGTAGAAAATATATAGAAAATGTCGATTTTTAAATATCTGTATTAAACTTTTTGCTATGAGCAAAAACCTGAACCACGACGAATTTGGACAATAACTCGTCTAAATACCAAACATTTTTCTATATAAAACTTTTGTGGTTCGCAATCTTGCTCATATTGAAAATTAATAAAACAGTCGTATAAGTTTCACTACTTTTCATCTCAGTTTTCAAGAAAAATCACCCTCGGATCAATATCAATGTTGAAAAATGAGGTCCGGGTCAATATTCTTCGTTACACCGGCCCATTTGTGGGTATATGGATGGGGTAGGATTGCGAAGGTTGAACACCCATTACCTTTGGGTTATTTATTTATTAATATATTTTGTTGTTGTTGTTGTTGTTGCCATTATGGGGTGTTCAACCAATAAAGATAAAGATACAAACTTGGGTTGTGTCCCTCCCCTTCATCTCTTTGAAATTTTCTGGATCCTCCAGTGCAGCCTCTTAAAAAAAAAAGGTTTTTTGTCGACTTGACGGAAATGACAGAGCGATACATAGACTTCTTCGAAGTACGACTTCTCCACGATCCACAGTTTGTATGCAACATGGAATATGATTGGTTTACTGAAGCCAACAGTTCATTCATTGGCTATTGGATTTTTACACGATTTTCAAACCGAAGACAAGTCAAGACAGCTCTAGGAGTTTGTAAATAAACCTGATATGGCTACACAGAATACTAATCCTTCAGCATCAACAATAACAAGAAGTAAAGATATGTCTAAATCTTCAGGACAAGCGCGAGATAACCACTCAGTTAGCAAAAGGTTTGTTTACCGACTTTTTATCAATATTTGTGATATGTAAATGTTTGGACCGCAATATGGACAGTATGGTTAATGTACACAAGCCGAGTAGCACAGTATGTCGAGTCACAGGGAGTATTGTTGCATACATTTATGATAGTCATAGACTTAATGATATAGCTATAAAATATATGATACATGTACAATGTAATAAATGTACTATTTTAATAATTAGGCGTAATACAATAGCTCCCAGGTCCAGTACAAATTAACAATCTACAATTTAGCTATTTGAAATAACTTGATTAAGCTAGCTTAGATTGAATTTCTTCAGTGTAATGCAAAAAAGTCAATTATTTTTGGAATATATTTATAATTTGAGCTAACCATAACGCCGCTTTTGTTGGACATGATAACATATGAAGAGAATTTCTTTTGTGTTGTCCACTACACTGTGTGCGTTCAGGCATAGATAAGTATGATGACTCTCTGTTGATCCTCATTGACTTTTATGCAACGTTTAGAAGATAGGATAACTGTAGCTTAACAACTTAAAATAAAATCCTAACCATCATGATCATTTAACCAAATTTCTCCCAAAGGAATGTAATTAAAAAGTACATTATGTTTACTTTGTGTTTCTGTGGTTTATTACCAACTGCTATCAAAAGCAGCATAATAGTGTTTTAATGATACGCTGAGTTATATACATAGCTAAACCAAGTCATTGTAATAACATGTTATTAGGAATATTTTGAGAGGTTTGTTATTTTATATTATAAACAAATGAAGGAATCATGAAATTGTTGGATCTAAAAGTAACTTAGTTGTAATGTCTTTAGTAATTTGTTTCATATACAAGCAATATAATTAAAATTAAATGCTGATGTATGTGAACAGATCTAGAATTTAATTTTATACTGATATACAAGTATAGGGAGAGTATAATTTTGATAAATGTGATCAAGATGTTTGCCATGAAAGTAGGTAGGCACTGAAAACCATACAAATTTCAATACAGTGTGCAGCAATTATGTAATATATTTCATGTATGATTTTCAGACTTCAGCAGGAGCTGATGACACTATTGGTAAGTGTTGGGAATTCCTTTACATCATCTATGATTACATAATAAATGAGAACTTTTGTTAAAATTTTGAATGTAGATTTACACAATAAATTACATCCAATTTAGATATACATTAATTTTATACATCATCATTTTGAAGACTTTTCTGTTAGTATGATGGAAAGTTAAAACAATTTGATTAAGCCTCTCATGTTATGACTTGACACTAATATGAAGATGATAGATCTAAACGAGCAAAATCCAACAAGAAAACATTTAGTTTAGGTCCAAGTTTTACTTGAGTCTGGAATGTGTTTATGGTCTCAACATTTAAGACATCCTTGAATCTCAGATGAATTTTCTGTATCCGGGATGCACATTTTTGTGTTAGCAACATTCCTTGCAATATAAAAGTCAAACTTCTTCAAAAACAATCCATCATGGAATGATGCACTCTCGCTCCTATCATTCTGTAGCTGTAATTAAAGAGGCACTACAGCTCATTTTGTAAGCAGTAATTAAAAATTTTACAGACTAAAGGAGATCCAGGTATATCATCATTTCCTGATGGAGACAACTTATTTAAATGGATTGCTACGTTAACAGGACCCAGTGGAACAGTAAGGCTTTAAAAATCAACCAAGTCTCTTCATACAGTATATTATGATATTTCTGTCAACTTATTTTATATCACTGCAGTCCAAATTGGTAAAACTAACAGTGTTTTCGTGTACTGAATTTTCAGGTTTACGAAGGACTGAAATATAAGCTAACCTTAGAGTTTCCCAGTGGATATCCTTACCAGGCTCCAACAGTGAAATTTGATACCCCCTGCTATCACCCTAATGTTGACCAGAGTGGAAATATCTGTCTTGACATCCTCAAAGAGAAGTGGTCAGCTTTGTACGATGTTAGAACAATACTCCTGTCCATTCAAAGCCTGCTTGGAGGTAAAGATTACATAATTTTCACCTGATTCAGGGTTGTCATTCAGATTTTTTCAAGGCGAGTCTTACGCTCGAGGCTTACTCCAAACATCAAACAGAGCACTGTCTCGCACGACCATTTGAGTGGGAGAGAAATTGCTGTTCATTTGCGAAGTAATAGGTGAAGGCCCTTATAGGAAAATTAATTTTCAGAGGATATTTTACTGGAAAAGTACAAAGGGCATTTTTGTGTGAAGCAACTGTGTAAATTCACTTTTATAATCACAATTGGATAATAGTTACTACAAAAGTACTTTGACCAATGCTGTTGATTGTAATGCTGTTGATATTTCTGTCTTCACAGAGCCAAACAATGACAGTCCCCTGAATGCGGATGCTGCTGCTCTGTGGGCTAACCAAGAAACCTACAAATCTGTTCTCCTAGAGAAATATGAAAAAGATGTTCGTAGTAAACAGTCTTAGCAGAAATCAACAAAACCTATCAGTGCAATACCCATATCCCAGCAGTCAGAGACATGTTCCATGAAACTTTGATGGTGTTTATATCTTGTTTTTTTAATACTATACGATAAGCTGTGTTTAAAATTTTTTACAATTTAGGAAATTCTGTAACGATAACTTTTTTATGATGAAAAGTTTGAAAACTATACATGTTTGAAAGCTATAAAAAAAAAAAAATAATCAGTCTTTCTATAGATGTTTCACTGAAATTTTTTATATGGAACATAATTGACCAGGTAAATTTCATACTTGATCTTCTAATGAAATATAGGACACATGTTTATATATGTATGTCATGTAAACATACTAGTTTTATATTTATGAACTATCATAATTACCCTGGTACTTTTTCATAGATAAGTAATATATATTACAAAGCAAATCTTCATATAGAAATACTGTATCTGATCTTGTTTAACAACAAGTTCTAGCAGGTTTGACAGAAATGCAAGAGCTCTAATTTATGCTTATGTTAAGATGTATGAAAATTTCTATTCCTCCATGAGAATAAGTACTACATCATAATTACGTAAGACATTGCATCAACCCCGACTGCAAATAAATTTAGATGCAGTAAAAGTAGTACAAATACAGTATCTTGTGCAGTCGTATGCTCTGAAGATTAAAGATTAGCACGTCCATTTACAAATACTTCACCTTAAAAAAAGTGAACTGAAAGTCCATGATCAATAAAAGTCTTGTTTTATACTGGGTTTTTTTTTACATGACTTTTATGAATTTTTTCTATGCAACAAAAGAAAGTTTGACTGGTTAACCAACACTTACATTGGTGTTGTGTGATGCATAATTTGTTGATGTGATATAGAAATGTGTGAATGATGTGCAGGTGTATATACTTATTATTTATCATGCAGTTAACAGCTCTCAATGTTTTTCAACTTTTACCCATCTCATTTCCTCCAACTGTAAATTTTAAAAATTTGTCCAACTGCTGGAACAATGAGTAGAGAGCAACCTTCTTCTAATGGTGCAATTCATTACACTCTTCTGTGGTTGTACAGTAACTTGAAACCCTGTATGCAATGGTATGTGTTGTTTGTAGATGTGTCTATATGGAAATGTATGAATGTTGTGTATTTATATCTTTGTAAAACTGTTTCTAGAAATTTCTCCCTATCCCTCATTTTTCTCCTGTATTAAAATTTGAACAATACTGATGTCCAAAGTATGACAGCTGCAAGATAAATCAAGTGGCAGACTCAATCGACTCAGCGTAAAACTAACCATGTTCCCTGCTAACTCAACCACAAATCTATTTAGTTTATCACATCGTGTACATAAAATAGTGTACAATGCAGGTGATGTTATAATTTTAAGTATTGACCTTTCAATGAAAATTCCTGTACAATATAGTAAATAAAACGGAACATGTACAAGTACATGCCAAGTGTTTATTTGTTATTTCAGAATGGGGTTATATACTCCCTGCAAACAAAATTTGTCTGGGGATTTATAGGCATCATTATGTCCATCTCTCTGGGTAACAATGAAACACAATACATTCATGGTTATGCTTCAAATTTTGTACCTGGACCATAATTTTTGTAACTGAAGCATTAAGGACTATCACAGGTTTGATTTTTTTTTTTCCCCTCTGCACAGGGAACTGTCACTTATGTCCATTATCAACATAAAATGTAACATTCTAATTTTACGTGGGAGGGACTTCACGTCCTATATTTCGATCAAATAATCACGAGGGGGGGGGGGGGGAATCCATGATTTCATACATCGGCAGACAACTGGTTTTTATATGCCTTGTCTTTAGATGGGATGTATTAAGGTATGACGATGTATGTTCGTCTAGGATAAGACATATCAGGGCTGGGGTAATTGAATTACATTTTTTGAAGCAATTGGATGTAATTGAAGATTTGTGAATCCCAAGTACTTGTCATTTAATTACTTGATGAAGTTTCCCTGTAATTCCAATTACTTGTTCAACTGCATTCCAGGACCATGATATTTGTTTTAGCATATATATTTATTTTTAATTTCATATATGACTCGATTTTATTTGATGCATGAAAGGAAAATACATAAAGGACTCAAATTTTTTATATGCATATTTTACAATACAAAGTTAAAAAATTCAAAAGTTTAAAATTTATTTTTAAAAACAAAATACTGTTCTTTCTCTTTTAGGGCATTGTGTGTTTTTTTTTAAGCTGACAAAACTCAATGACAATATTTAGCAAGTGAATTCAAGCTACCTGTTCAGATCTCAGAAAACCAAGTAATATAATTGTTATAAAAACAAATCACATCATTTGCAAAGCCATGTTATGGATGTTACTGAACAAGGAAGATGTCTACCTCCAATGTGTTTCAATATTTTGAAATCCCCAAAGATTGTGGAGGCGTAAACTTCAAAGCAAAGTGTACTCTTTGTTCATCATACATATCTGGAAATTTGAGATATCAAACCCTGATTGCAACTTCTGCCCATTCGAAAGATTATTCAGTGTTGCTGGCAAGGTTCTTTGTTCAGACAGATGCTGTTGAAATGACAGTACATTTAAGAAACTCTTGATGATAAAATGTAATAAATTAAATAAATGAGCCAGTAACCTGACATATGTATCAATTACTCATACAAATGATTATTTATGATTGGTTTTCTAATAAAATTAGAGAAAGTAACCTTTAATTTAGTTAATTACAAAGTAATTGTAATTTAATTAATTACATGCTCTAAATATGGGTAATTGTAATTCAATTGATGAAAATAAGGAAGTAATTTAATTGCATTTCAATGTGATTGACCCCAGCCCTGGGACATATTAAGGTACGACAATGTCTTGTTGATTCCGGGTTTTGTTTCTATGGCACACATCAAGCTGAAACTTGCTGTGTACCTGCTTTGCTTTAGATCACGTTATAATTTTAATTCATTTTGACTTCTCGCAGGAGTATTGCTCCCATTTTTGAAATATAATTTTAAATGCAGTATACATGATTTATCTATTTTCAAACAATGACCTTTTGCAGAGTGTTTGTATGGGTATTGTGGATGTGCATATTGCAAGAATTTAATTTTCTTCAGTTTTTGAGAAATTATAGGTTATTGGTCAGGAAATTCTACACAGTGAGTACAACTGACAATCATATTGCTTGGGTTCAAATTTACTATTAAAGAGTACTACAGGCTCAAAATATTTTTACAGTATGTGAGTCAAACAATACTAGCAGATATAGAAAATTATATTCCCGAAAATGTATGTACAATATATAATGCCCAATAATACTTTCCACAACAAAATGACCAATGACATAAATTTAAAGTACAGCATAAAAATACATTGTAATTTTTAAAAATAATTAAATGCTGTTTTACATTAGAAGCTTTCCACTTGAAGTCATTACTCGGTCCACTACTTTCAGTGCATCTAAATCTTTCAGACCACATGTTGAATCCAGTCTTATCTTTGGAATAAGTTTTGCAATCATAAGCAGAGACAAGACAAGTCTCATTTTGTCATTGTCAAGGAAATCTGTGTTTGATTTCAAGAGACCATGTGATCCTGATTATCTTGATGAAGTGCCATTCAAGATCTATTCAAAGTCAACTTTAATGCCTGCACTTTTCCTTGACACAAGAATTTGTTTTTGATTAGCTTGCATGACACCTTACAGAGTTTTCATAACCATAAAATAATTTTCTGACAATCTCCAAGCAGATTTCTTAAATACTGAAAAATGTGCACACCATACCAGAAATTAAGGACACATCAACACAAGTAAATTGATCATTGGGAATTCTTGATAAACCAGCATCAAATTCTTTGTACATTGATTGATTGATTGTTGTTTTCCGCCACACTCAATTTTTCAGTTATCTGGTGGTGTCCAGTTTTTATTGGTGGAGGAGAGAACCCTGATACAATGTACCCAGGAAGAGACCACTGACCTTCCAAAAGTAAACTGGCAAACTTTCTCACATCATATATTGGCGCAAGCAAGATTCGAACCCGTGCCGACTAGAGGTGAGAGGCCTTGTGATTTTGAGCGTGATACTTTAACCACTTGGCCATGGAGGCCCCTCTTTGTACATATTAAGATCATCTGTTATAGATGTGCAATGCTGGAAAAATCCTTTGCTGTGTAAGTTGATGTTTTTTTCAACTAGTAAATGAAGACATTTTTGACAAAGAGATAGAAACGAGGCCGTGGGCCACATCACTAACCTGAGTCACCTTGGTCTATACGTAAAGATTTTAACTATATTTTTGGAAGTAAAACTTTGACTCCGTATTTTGGCCTAACCCTACTCCCAGGGGCCATGATTTTAACAAACTTGAATCTGCACTATGTCAGAAAACTGCCAGGTAAATTGAACTTTTCTGGCTCAGTGGTTCTTAAGAAGATTTTTCACCATATTTTTTCATGTAAAACTGATCCGCTATTGTGGCCCCACCCTAACCCCTGGGGTCATGATTTTAACAAACTTGAATTTGCATTATATCAGGAAGCTGTCACATAAATTTGATCTTTTCTAGCTCAGCGGTTCCCAAGAAGATTTTTTCCTATATTTATTTAATGTAAAACTTTAATCCCCTATCGTGACCCCATCCTACCCCTGAGGGCCATGATTTTAACAAATTTTAATCTGCAATATGCCAGAAAGCTTTCATGTAAATTTGAACTTTTCTGGCCCTGTGGTTCTTGAGAAGAATTTTAAACAAATTGCACCCTGACCTCGGCCTATTTTGCATTTTATTTTTATTATCTCCTCTTTGAATAAGATATTGGTTCTTCATTTGAACCAGCTTGAATTTCCTTCACCCAAGAATGCCTTTCGTCAAGTTTGGTTGAAATTGGCCTGGTGGTTTTAGAGAAGAAGATTTTAAAAATTTTTCAATGTTTTTTTATTATTTTGCTATTATTTCCCCTTAAAGAAGGGTGTTGCCCTTCATTTGTAAAAACTTGAATCCTCTTCAATCAAGGATGCTTTTTGCTGAGTTTGGTTGAAATTGGCCTGGTGGTTCTGGAGAAGAAGAAAATGTGAAAATTTGACAATGACAACACCAACGATCGACAACAGAAAGTTCTGATCAGAGAAGCTCACTTGAGCCTTCAGCTCAGGTGAGCTAAAAATTGGTTAAGTTCAACATGCTTAAAATCACTGCAATAATTTTTCAACTTTCACCATAATAAGAAGTGCACATCTTCAGTATGTATACAAACACTGTGCAAAGTTTGAATAATATTGGTTGGATACCTTTTGAGTTTACACAAAGTATGTACCCATAAGTGTGACAACCATACGGAGTGGAACATCTACTAGACTTGCTGTCACCTTTGGTGATGCAGGTAAAAAATACTAGGACATGTAAAGCTATCACACATGTAGTCCTATTTAATGAACAAATAATAGTGAAAATACATGTTACACAGAGACAAAAAGGAAAGAAATATCGAAATGTATGTCAAACCAAAATAAAAGAGGAGACAATAATTAAAAAAAATATTAATAAATATGTTTCCATGTGAACAATTTAATAGTTAAAATTGGCTGATGTAACTTTTACGACAGAAGTAATTTATAAAAGATGCATATAAGCTACTAAAAAGAAAAGTTTTGAAATTTTTCTTAAAAGTTTTGACAGTGAAGGCATAGGCAGCCTGTTCCATTGGGTAAGTGGCATCAATAAAACAGTATTGCAGGGATTATATGAATCAGAGTGGTGCTATTTTAAATCTGCCAGTTTGTACTAATTGATGCGTGTGTGTGTGTGTGGGGGGGGGGGGGGGGGGGGTTGTCAGTTCTATCAGGACAGCCCTAGTTTTTCTTGAATTCAAGCACATTTAAAATCATAGTAAATTGGTGCAAGGCTTTCTACTGTCTGGTGTTTCCATTTGGAGACATGTTCACTTGAAACTTGTTCCTGTGGTCAGTGAATCAACAAACGCAGTACCGCTAACACAGTGGCTCCCGCAGTCAAAGCAGTGGCTGAAAAATGAAGAGATATCATCTGGTTGAACTTTAAACTCATCACCTATGAGCAAATGCATTGAGAAATGTTCATTCTGAGTGTAATAAAGGCAATACAAAGTCCCCTACTGGTATGGTAATTCAGTCAAAACTAGGTCAAGCTCAACGAAACTCTAACTTGATCTGTAACTATCCAAGACAAAGTCACGTATAAAATTTCTGTTGAATATATCCATCCAATGTAGAGAAAAGTCCAGAAAACCTCAAGTGAAAAGACAGACGGATGGACAAGAAGACAGATCAAAAGTAAACTAATGGTCCCTTTCAGCAAAGTTTGTAGTGGACTAAAAAATTTTCAACAGGGTCCTATTGGTCACATGCTCATGTGAGTTACTGTGTCTTCCAGTGTAAAACATTAAATCCTAATTATGCTGCTCAACCCTTGTGGTGCACAGTCTTGCTTTCACTGTAGTTTTATTTGCATTGGGGGATAAATCTGTGAAGTTAATGAACACAACTGCTAGAACTCTGTATATTCACAATGTTGCATGGAAATGAATACCCTCAATTAATCTCGACATGATTTGTCAAAGCTGGATATTTGGAGTGAAACCTTCCGAATCTCAGACCAGTGTGATGTAAAGTGATTCGGGAAATCTTGTCTGAACTTTGGCCACTTGTTGCAATTAAGGAAGAATACCGTACCAGTGAATTTTTATTTGGATGAAAAGTGGAAGATATGAACAACAATATTTTGAAATTGAAAACTTTCAAATTTAATTTATTTAGTCCAAAATGCAGTTTTAGTGGAAAGCACTTTGAAAATAATTTAAAACCCCTGCTTGACTCGAACCTGCAATCTAGAGTTTAATGGTCAACATGCTAACCTACTGAGCTACTAAGCTAGGCAATTAAATCTAAAAGAAATAGACAAATATTGCTGATATTCATACTTTTATCAATGTTTGAAAAGGAAGTCAGCCATTATGATGCTGTAGGGCATCTCCTTAAAATGGGCCACATTAAATTTCTCTCCTGCTTACTATTTGACTTGGACATCCTATTAACTCCATATTACAATAAGACTTGCATTTTTGCCTTTACATAGTGTAAATCACACAGAAAATAATGTTAGTAATGTTTTAGTCCATTGCAAATGGCCACCAGTTGGCATATGCACAAACGTTGGGATGATCCAGACTAATTAAATAGTGGCCTAAGAAATAACCAACTTTATTTACTGTGGGATTTACACTATGCAAGGCAAGAAATGTAAGTTTTATTGTAATAAGGAGTTATAAGATGTCTAAGGTGAAAATTGAAGTGGGCGATAAATTCAGTTTAGCCCCTTTTAATCGCAACAAGTGGCCAAAGTTCAGGCAAGATTTCTTGAATCACTTTGTGTGACAATAGTCTGAGATTTGGAAGAAACATCAGTCCAAATATCCAGCCTCAATGAACCTCTCCATTATTAATACTGAATTTAAAAGAAGTGAAAACACATTTTACTCAGAAAACAAAAATGGCATTACAACTACACAGTATCACTGTATGGTATCGTGGCATCACAGATATATACAATATCACGGTATGGTACTGTGACATCACAGCTATATACAGTATCACTGTATGGTACCGTGACATCACAGATATATACACTATCACTGTATGGTACTGTGGCATCACAGATATATACAATATCACTGTACGGTACCGTGGCATCACAGCCATCTACAATATCACTGTATGGTACTGTGACATCACAGCTATATACAGTATCACTGTATGGTACTGTGACATCACAGCTATCTAGAGTATCACTGTATGGTATCGTGGCATCACAGCTATATACAGTATCACTGTATGGTACTGTGACATCACAGATATATACAGTATCACTGTATGGTACCGTGACATCACAGCTATATACAGTATCACTGTATGGTACCGTGACATCACAGCTATATACAGTATCACTGTATGGTACTGTGACATCACAGCTATATACAGTATCACTGTATGGTACCGTGGCATCACAGATATATACAGTATCACTGTATGGTACCGTGACATCACAGATATATACAGTATCACTGTATGGTACCGTGACATCACAGATATATACAGTATCACTGTATGGTACCGTGACATCACAGCTATATACAGTATCACTGTATGGTATCGTGGCATCACAGCTATATACAGTATCACTGTATGGTACAGTGACATCACAGATATATACAGTATCACTGTATGGTACCGTGACATCACAGCCATCTACAATATCACTGTATGGTACCGTGGCATCACAGCTATATACACTATCACTGTATGGTACCGTGACATCACAGCTATATACAATATCACTGTATGGTACTGTGGCATCACAGCTATATACAGCATCACTGTATGGTACTGTGACATCACAGATATATACAGTATCACTGTATGGTACTGTGACATCACAACTATATACAGTATCACTGTATGGTACCGTGGGATCACAGCTATGTACAGTATCACTGTATGGTACCGTGACATCACAGCCATCTACAATATCACTGTATGGTACTGTGACATCACAGATATATACAGCATCACTGTATGGTACCGTGACATCACAGCCATCTACAATATCACTGTATGGTACCGTGACATCACAGCTATATACAATATCACTGTATGGTACCGTGGCATCACAGCCATCTACAATATCACTGTATGGTACCGTGACATCACAGCTATATACACTATCACTGTATGGTACCGTGACATCACAGATATATACAATATCACTGTATGGTACCGTGGCATCACAGCTATATACACTATCACTGTATGGTACCGTGACATCACAGCTATATACAATATCACTGTATGGTACCGTGGCATCACAGCCATCTACAATATCACTGTATGGTACCGTGACATCACAGATATATACACTATCACTGTATGGTACCGTGACATCACAGCTATATACAATATCACTGTATGGTACCGTGGCATCACAGCCATCTACAATATCACTGTATGGTACCGTGACATCACAGCTATATACAGTATCACTGTATGGTACCGTGACATCACAGATATATACACTATCACTGTATGGTACTGTGACATCACAGATATATGTGGCATCACAGCTATCTACAGTATCACTGTATGGTACTGTGGCATCACAGCTATATACACTATCACTGTATGGTACTGTGACATCACAGCTAAGTACAGTATCACTGTATGGTACCGTGACATCACAGCCATCTACAATATCACTGTATGGTACCTTGGCATCACAGCTATATACAGCATCACTGTATCGTACTGTGACATCACAGATATATACAGTATCACTGTATGGTACCGTGACATCACAGCCATCTACAATATCACTGTATGGTACTGTGACATCACAGATATATACAGTATCACTGTATGGTACCGTGACATCACAGCCATCTACAATATCACTGTATGGTACCTTGGCATCACAGCTATCTACAGCATCACTGTATCGTACTGTGACATCACAGATATATACAGTATCACTGTATGGTACTGTGACATCACAGCTATCTACAATATCACTGTATGGTACTGTGACATCACAGATATATACAGCATCACTGTATGGTACTTTCACATCACAGATATATACAGTATCACTGTATGGTACTGTGACATCACAGCTATCTACAATATCACTGTATGGTACTGTGACATCACAGATATATACAGCATCACTGTATGGTACTGTCACATCACAGATATATACAGTATCACTGTATGGTACCATGGCAACACAGCTATATACAGCATCACTGTATGGTACCGTGGCATCACAGATATATACAGTATCACTGTACAGTACCGTGGATCTTTCCACATAATCTGTGAAAAAGATTTCAGCTACATTTCTTACAAATATTTATTCAACAAACTTACAGAAAAGATTGCATAAAGATACAGGTTTCTACTGTTCTAGGATATTAAATGTAAAGTGATGGCCATTAATGAAGTCCCACAATAAGACTACTCTCTTTCAATCCCCCTCAAAAAATAATTGCATACCAAAGAGTTGTGATGTTGATAAGGGACCACTATTGAACATTCCCATTCAGCAGACAAACAAACAGAAGAGTAAATAGGCAAATGGAAGAAGGGGGTCCTTATTAACAATCTTCAATAAATAGCTCTCTCTCTCTCTGTGTATATCCTGATGTTGACGTAATGATTACACCTTTTAACTTACCTATTGAGTACTTGAAAACATCATTTTTGTAAGATTCAAACAAGGTCCGGACATTTGCTACATCTGTCTCTATTTTATTGTGGAGCATCTGGAGATTCTTCTCATTTTGTGCATGCTATAAAAAATCCATCAAGTGATGCTCAAAATCAAATTGTACAAATCAGATTTGAAAAATATTATTTAAGCTTCAGAGGAAAACATGTATTTTAACACTTAAAGAGTCTTGTGAACATTTCTGGAAATTCAGTAATTGCCAGTATTTCCCAGTAATTCAAGGGAAAACCTCAGAAAATTAAAAATGAAATTTCATTAACAGGAAGAACTTATAAGAAACATCATTTTAATGCAGTGTTAACCTAATGTTTTCAATACGGTACATTTTATGTAAGGATCTCCTCTTTGGAGCACCATATTAACATAAACTCAAATCATCAAAGATATCTTTAATTATTCAAAGATATCATCAATTCATTTGTTGTGCACAACAATTCAATTAGAGACCTCTTCAAACAATTAATGACATCATCAAATCTAAATTATGGTGTGAATTCAATGAATTATTGATAGCATTAATTATCATGCTGAATTGATGCATGCTGCATATGTTTCCAATCTGATTAAAATCATCTCCTTGATCCACTCCTTTACATGTGTAGTGACAACATAAAAATAAAGGAGCGGATCGAGGACCTTTATTGATGATATCAACAACTGAATTGCACACTAATATTCAACTGCAGAAAGAAATAATTAATGCAAGCATCAATTTAATTAATGTGTGCCTCAATGCAATAGCATTATTTTTCTCTTCAATTGAATTATTGCATGTATAAATTTAATTAATGCACACAATAATTTAATTAATGTGTGCAATAATTGAATTATTGCCCTCTTTAACTGAATTAATGATACAGGTATCACTGATTCTATAAATGTGCACAATAATTAAACTGATGCGTACAATAATGAATTTGATGTACTCATCAATTTAATTACTGCCTGCAATAATTCAATTAATGTGCACATCAAATAAATTATTCTGTGCAATAATTCAACTGATGTGCACATCAAATCAATTGCTGCATGCAATAATTCAACTGATGCACAAATCAACTGAGTTGATGAGAACAATGATTGATTTGATGTGTGCATCAATTGAATTATTGTGCACAATAATGAATGAATAATATCTTCAGTTATTTGTGCTCATCTTAAGGTGCTTCATTCTTCTCCTTACCGCTTCAGTTGCGCGACTTTTCTCCAGATTGATATCCAGCCTCACGTGTCCTTTAAGCTTATCCAGTTCATTTTCTAGAGCTTTTTTAAGCTGGAGTATTTCCATAGTCTGTTTCTAGAAAGTGATTGAACCTAATTTTAGTTTTGAAGACCACATTTTGAAAAAGAAAATTTGTTCCAGTAAACATGCTATTGTTCATTAGCATTATATATCCTAGCTAATAAATACATGTATACATAACACGACAGAAATATCTTCACTACTGACCTCCAGGGCTTACCTCGTTTTCATTTCTCAGCATGGAAAACTCGCTCTTCTCCAGTATAACCATGTCTTTTTTCACTGAGTTTATATGAGTCATCATTTGTTGAGTTGTTATTTCCTAAATAAAAAAAAAATGGTTTAAGAGAGTGTTATAAACCATGCCCATTATCTTAGTTCACACTACGTCTGGATAGGTACTCTCTCAGACTCAGTAAACATGACTAGTGACAGGTTTTACCCAAAAGTTGACCTGTATAACATGTGGACATTTCTCTAAACAATTAGCTAGTAGCTTCTAGGTCCAAAATAGAATGGGGTCTGTTATAGAAAGAATGTTCCATTTTTGAAATGAAAGACATTCCCTGGTAAGGGAACTGCGACAGTATGGCAGGACTTGGGTTTATAACTAGCTACTTCTAAGTTCAGCATTCAATGTCAACTTACCAGTTAGTTTGCACTTTTGTACCTTTGTGGGAGTCAATTCTTTTCATCTTCCCAAGTTGAGGGTTTCTGATCCACTCCATATTTATATGGTGCAGGTGGATCAGAAACCCTCGACATAGGAAGATGAATTTTTCTGGGACATGAATTTAAATAAATGCTCAACGACATCCGATCCATGAATAACAACAGCTTCCAAAGCATGACAGAATAATCCATATTTATTTGCTGTGAAGAAAGCTGTAGCCATGTTCAATACACTTCCTGTTTTCTTGAGTTATCTACATTTGTTACGCTTTCCATTGGTTTAGTATTGTTTACCCACCATTTGCTCCTTTGTGACAAGGACCTTTGTCTGATGATCTATGGAAGTATGAAGAACTTCTTGAACAACGTCTTTTATTCCTACTGCTTGCTTCTCTGTAAAACCTTAAAAAAACAAAAACAAAATTTACTATACCGATTGCTTAGTAAACAGTTGAATCCATTAAAATTAATGTATTGTACCAAATGTATAATTTTGCTATATACTGACCCTCTGCCATAAGTTTCTGTACAACTGCTAGGGTGTCGAAGTAATATACCTTCGATTGTATGTTTCCAAGAGGGTTGATATTTCTGATTTCCGACACATCAGGAGGTTTCACGGTGCAGTATGCTTGCTTACATACTGTAAAAGGGAAATTTCAGTGTAAAATATACAGTGACGAATCTCGTAACCTGTAAAGAATCCCAAAATTCTGAGTAGGGCAAAATAATACTATAAAGTAACATAGGTCTTGGTTTTAACATGGATACATAATAATAGTTACTGCTGTTTTAATTCTAGTAGTTCTGCTATGGCAGTAGTTTTGGTAAATAATCAGAATTATTTATTTCAATTACATCATCCTTCATTACGATCAGCAAGTTATATTCAATTTGATCCATTTCAGCAATATTATATTATGCTGCCTCCCACTTATTTAACAGTAGGTCAAGATAAAAAAAAATTTAAAAATAAATAAATATTCTAGATAGCTATCCATGTGGTTATAAATAATCGATGAACAAATGATGTAATCTTTATTAATAGTCTAGCATGTCTATTCAAGATCGTTAAACCTCGTTTATCATGTCCATGGGAATCTAGAGCCAATGAATTAATAAAATTATAATATGAATAAGATTTATTTCTCTTCATACCCTTATCTTAGAATGAGAACCAAGGCAGTACCGTGTCTCAAAGGGGAACTAACAGCAAAATCAGAAATATGGTAACACCACTCAAGTCGTCCAGTCTTCCAGCATTTATTCACATTTTTTAAAGATTTGAAAGCTCCATTCACATTTGAAAATCGTCTTATATTCTTAGATATACAAAATGTACACGAAAGGGCATCTGATTTCATTATCATCGATCTTGAATAAGATAAAACTCCATGCGAAACGATAACCATTGTATCACCTCGGATGCGAAACTGAAAATAGCAGACTACGGATGCATGGTAAGCTGTACAATACATAATTCGTATTATAAACGAACGTATTTTTTTCTTTAAAAAAAAACAAAACCCAAAAAGAAACCCCCAAAAAACAAAAAAAACAAAACCCCAACAAAACACACACAAAAAAATTTAAATCATTTCTGGTTATAATTGCATGAAAAGCTGAACCATTAAATGAGTTTTCAAGTACGTAGCTACAGAGAGAGAGAGCAGTAAAATGAGGACAAATTTTAACCATTTGACAGAAGTTGTGCGAGGACAGAATTACACTTTGAGGACATCCTCTCAATTACATCCTCATAAAAGTGACCTACAACATGTGAAAGATGTTGATACAAAACTTTAACTTAGAGAGCTCAAGTGGTGTGGGGATACTTACTATAATATTCTCTCTCAAAACCATTATTTCCATAACTTAAAAGAGAGTTTAGATAAACTTTTATAGGTGTCCCTATAGCTATACTTAACATTGTACTTTTTAGCTTTTACAATAACATGTATTCTCTTCTAGACATTGTGAGGATCCTCACTTTACAGGTTTAGTCGAAGAGAGAGAGAGAGAGAGAGAGAGAGAGAGAGAGAGAGAGAGAGAGAGAGAGAGAGAGAGAGAGAGAGAGAGAGATCTGCCATCTAATAATCTGTGTGAAAGAAAAGCATGAAAAGAGAAACATTTTTACACAATACGAATGGAAATACCATCCTTCTGTCAAAGATGGGAAAACCATTCACAATAGGCTTTCAATTGAAAATTAAAAAAAAAATTACAAAATTTACGATAAGTACGCATGCTATGTCAAAAATAACTTTGTACGATATAGTTCTGATTTACAATTTAATCAACATCATAATGTACATTAAATTGAATTTAAAGTCCTGTTTGAATTTTAAATCATCAACATCATGTTGAATATCACCTTGATGTATATCACATATTTCTAGTTATCAGTAACATTTACTATATATACCAGTTGAAAACAATGAAAAAGGTGGACAACACTGTTCATGATACAAATGTATACACATGGTGAGTTGGCATTATAAAACACTTTAGAGAATAATTTCATGATTTTGTTTTTTTTGGTGAGCGAGAGAGAGAGAGAGTCTCAACTATCTAGGCAAGCCATAAAACCTGTCGACAGAATTCTTGCCATGCTGCCACAACACGCTATACAATCATTGAGAATAATTATATATTATACACAATTAACAATAAAAACAAAAACTGAATTGGAATGTAACTTACATTATATGTATCTTGAGATATTGACAAATATGAAAGACAAAGAAATAATTTTACCTAAAATTTAGAAATCTGAAATTGTTTAGCTATAAGGATTTAAAGTACATACATACCTAATGTGGCTCATGTGCATGTTCAACTTTTTACCAAAGATAAAACTTTTAAAAATACATCTACAATATTTGTGATACTGAAGGAAAAATCAATGAACAGTTACTAAATCAATCAATGGTTCCTAAATCAATCAACAGTTACTAAATCAATCAACAGTTACTAAATCAATCAATGGTTCCTAAATCAATCAACAGTTACTAAATCAATCAACGGTTCCTAAATCAATCAATGGTTCCTAAATCAATCAACAGTTACTAAATCAATCAACGGTTACTAAATCAATCAATGGTTCCTAAATCAATCAATGGTTCCTAAATCAATCAACAGTTACTAAATCAATCAATGGTTCCTAAATCAATCAACAGTTACTAAATCAATCAATGGTTCCTAAATCAATCAACAGTTACTAAATCAATCAATGGTTCCTAAATCAATCAACAGTTACTAAATCAATCAACAGTTACTAAATCAATCAATGGTTCCTAAATCAATCAATGGTTCCTAAATCAATCAACAGTTACTAAATCAATCAATGGTTCCTAAATCAATCAATGGTTCTTAAATCAATCAATGGTTACTAAATCAATCAATGGTTCCTAAATCAATCAATGGTTCCTATATATCTGTCAGGTTTTTGTCCTTGACATTTTTACAAAAAAGTAAACCAAACTGTCAGGTTACCATGGGCATATAATATGCTTTATCATATGCACAATATTTTGCTATATCAAAAAATGTACATGTATATGTATGAATGCTATGCCAATTACAAAACAAAACCAATTAATATTATATTTAATAAATGTCTCAAAACATTCTATAAATTGCATCTTAAAATGATATCTAATTAATGTAAATATCACAGATATCTCGTATTACCATGGCATTGTCAATGTTAAACAGGTGATAAATTGAGTTTAAAGCGAAACTTTTGGTTGACATCCCTCTTCTCAAACGGATACCAGAAAATGAAGTTTACATCCCAGATGTTGTTGTACAGATTGAAAGCCATTCCATCCACTGCACTTATTGGTTTTAACGGGAGAGGAATTACACTGGGTCTGCTACCAGGTGTCAGCACATTCACAACAGCGACATCTGGTGACTCAATGGTCAACCCCAGGTTTCTACTGTCTGTATAATACACACCCTTGTCTACAGCTGTGAGATGATAAAAAAAACATGAAATTTTACCTTTCATCAAGTCTTTTCATAATAAATTTCTTTTATTTGAATTTGCATGTCTTGAAATTTACTTCACTGTACAGATACATGCATCATAGAAAGCATGTTCTAGAAAACTAAAAACTCATAATTTACATGTAATCTATAACCCTTACAAACTCAGTATATTTTAACATTTGCTTTTATCTCAGAATGAAATTACTTTTTGATGATATCACCCACCACATGAAAATATGCAAATCATTTAATCATTTCGATGCCAACACAAATAATTATGGATTGTCAATTATTGAGTACATATGTCCCAGTGTATGTACATTACATACGGTAGAGTCTGATTTGTTATTCATTCATAAAGTCAAATATCATCAAAAACCATGTCTATTGTCTCTATTCACTCCACATACTATCAAGCTCAGTAAGCATGGCTAACAGCAATGAAATTCAAAACGCAGTCATGATCTGAACTAAATCTGTGTATTTGCATTCACATGTCACATGCATAGTACAATAGTACCTATAGTAGAACCATCAAGCAACCACTGTAAGTAACAGTGCATAGCTAGATTTAAAGAAACCAATAAAACTGGGACATGTTTGAAATTCCACAGATCTGAACACCATATTCACGTAAGTTTCTACAATCCCTGAAAAATCTTTTGTTGCTAAGTTATGACACAGACACACTGTACAGACAGATGAACAAAATGATTCCTATAAAATGCACACACACAACCATTACCACCCCTGGGCTTTGTTTGTGGAGAGAAAAATGAATTCATGTATATTATTACTACAGTAACTTTATCCAAAAAGTCAGATCACATCAAGTTGACAGGTGCAGGTTATTAAATCAAATGAGACTCGACGTGATCCACTTCTTGAAAACAACAATGTACTAATCCGGAGATTTAGATCACACTCTGTGAAATCAACACATGAAATAACGATGCGTATATAACAAAGATACTTGGATACATAACACAATATGAAAGCACAGAAATCTACAAAGAGGTCACATGTCACTTTCATACTGTGAATTGTACAAATTGATGGAGAGACATGTAAACTGATTCCCAAAATATCCACTCTGTAGATGACACAAAAATATAAAGCTACACATCAGCACCAGTCATGATCCCGTCCCAGATCTTCTCTGATGAATTAAGAATGAAAACATTAATTACAACTCACCGTGAAGAATCTGACTTCCATTAAGAATGACATTGAGTGGATCAATAAACTGGCCGACTTTGTGGAGTTTCCAGGTCAGTTTGGGATTGCTGATGGGTCTGAACATAAAATAAATGGACTCCGGCATCCTTGTTGGAGGTTTCTGAAACCACTGAACTTCCACATCTATACCTGAGAAAATTCCAGGACATAATCTCTTAAAAAATGTCACAGATTTCAGTTACAAAGTACAGCAGTGGTGATGCTATAAGGATTATTCTTATTTTAAGATTTTGTTTTTGAACTTTGATCACGATTCCATAAGAAGGTTGAACTCTTTATCAGTGATCACAATGCCATTAATTTTGGATGAGACATCGTTTTTCAGCCCTATAAATAAACAGTATCCATGACTGCAAAATATTTAGCAACCCTTTCTTTTACATAATATCTTGTACTTGTGTCAAAATGAAAACACATACAGACCTGCTGTTAGTGGATCAATACCTCATCTGGGTTCATCGATAGTGAGGTGTATTTAAAAGTCTGTTTGAGTGTCACATTCATACAAACACTGCAGTCCCTGCATTGCCTGGTTACAGACCAGATTGATTCTAATTGACCTTGACAAATGACATTGAGTCAGGGACAAGACATGCTATCTGGTCATAAGCAACTTTTGTGCCAATTATATCCACCACAAAGCTATGGCCCTAACAAAAATATCAAACTTCCTTTTCCAACGACCTTGACCTTAGACAAATGACCTTGTGTCAGAGTCATGACACATCAACTGGCCATAAGGAACTTCAGAGTCTTTTAACTGTTTCCATTACCAAGTTTTGGCCTTGAAAAAAGTGAAATGTTTTTTACTTTTGACCTTGACTGAATGACCTTGAGTCAAAGATATGACATATCATCTGGACATGAGCAAATATGTGGTAAGTATGTGTTTCTTATGTCCCTCCATTGCAGTTTTATTGTCCAGTCAGAAATACAGTAAAACACGATTACAGAGAACACGCTTATAATGAATTATGCTTACAACAAAGTGGATTTCATTTTGTAGTTCTAAAATATATAATGAATTTATTGGATATAAGGAATTACATTTATAATGAATCAAATTTATTTGTCCCAAACATTTTGCTGTAAGCACGTTTCACTGTAGTAGGATGAATAAACAATAATAATGATCTCCTTCTCTCAATCTCTCTCTTTCTTTCCAACATTGTCGTGTGTGTGTGTGTGTGTGTGTGTGTGGTGTTTCTATATAACACTATAGAGGTACTTACTGAAAATTTGTTTGGGGGAGGTGTTTCTATACATGTATAACACTATAGAGGTACTTCTTAGGGATTTAGGGAGTGGGGTGTTTATACATAATAATATAGGGGTATTACTGGAGATTGCTAGGAGGTGGTGGTGGTGTTTATATATAAAACAATATAGAGATACTTACTGGAGATTTGTTTGGACATGCCCACACCAGTATACTTAATGTATATCACAGTTGGAGCACCATACTTGGACATACTCAATGAATCTGACATTTGGAGATGAACAATAAAACTGCATCCCTCTGTAAAAATATGAAGTCAAATATTCATATCAATCCAATACACAATATAATTCAACACACAACACAATCCAACACGTACACAACACACAACAAAATTCAACGCACTGCACAACCAAACACAACACAATCCAACACACAACACAATCCAACATGTACACAACACATACACAACTCACAACACATACACTTCACACAACAAAATCCAACACACTGCACACCAAACACAACAGAATCCAACACACAATACAATCCAACACACAACACAATCCAATCCAACACACAACACAATCCAACACATACACAACACATACACAACACAATCTAACACACAACACAATACAAACTATTCAATAAACTGTTAGAAACAACAGTCACAATCCAAAACACAAAATTAAAGAAAACTTTTAGAACAGGAGTCACAGTATGGTTGTCAATCCAAAACATAACATTCATTGGACTCAGCTGTTAGCAACAAGTCAATATATTGTTATGAATCCAGTACACATCATTAATTCTGATAAACTATCACAAACAAGTATTATTACGAATTCAGTCCACAACATTTAATAAACTTTCACAAACAAGTAATACTATGAATCAAAAATCAATAAATTGTAACAGGTTTAAAATCTAGAACATTACCTTTACTTTTAAACAAATCCATCATGGTGGCTTCCCAGTAAGCACTAGTGGCGTTGGATTCTGAAATGTTGGGTTTTCCTATGCCTAACTGAAAATGTGGAGAGTATGGATAATGCTTATTGAAGAAATCAAAGTCTGTCTGATTTAGAGTTTGGTACACAAATTTTCCTAGTGGGTGGTTGCTGTCTGCCCATACTGCCTGTGTAAAAAAAAAAAAGGGAAAAAACTTGAAAGATTTCCATTTGCATGAAATAACACCTGCAGTAGGTATCCTTGACTGATATCACCTTCTAAATTGATTTTGAACACATTACGAGAAAACCACGAGCCTGTTAAAGCCTCACCTGACTTGCTGGATCTTTCAAATGTATCAGAGAGCCCTGTTTGTCAAATCCAAACTCAAATCCATTGGAACATTTCTGGATCTCTGAGGGTGTGCCGATGTTGTCGTACCCTGCCATGAGAGAACTACATGATAATAAGACTCACCACCAGTCACAAGTTAATTTTCTCTAAGAATCTATAGTGACTTCCTGCTGCATATAGACCCAACCCTGGGACAATGAATTTAATGCACTGGAACTTATACTTTTTCATATAATATTCATTCATTCTTTATCTTCACTTATTTCATTCAAATGTAAATCTGGATCCATATGATAACTTCTCTTTGGTCCTGGGGCAAAATTTAAACAAAGGAGAGAGTCAGATAAGGGCCATATATGACCCCTATTGTACAAAGTTACAGTGGATAAAACTGTAAATCATTACTAACTAACCCAGATCATGTCTATCTCAAAATAAAAATAAAAATCAGTTTTAACATATGACATATTCCAGGTTCACAGAGAGTTCACAAAGTTAATGAAAATTTCCTAACTTTTGACCCAAGATTGACAAATTTGTATATTGGTTGAGAAAATATAGATCACACACTTGTCCATCTTTCAAACTTACATATTTTGTGCACCTGTATCAGCTGCGACTTTAGTATAAAAATAGTACTTAGGCAAATGCGTGCTCCATGTGTTCTATAGTAAAATGTACATACAATTCATTTTCTTCTAAAACCTTAGATTTGCTGAAATCTGTGATAAATGTGGGGCATTAGACACTTACATTCATGAGTGTGACTATATATGTCATGATTATATTACATTTCTAATCATCTTGGAATAAGTTTTACTCGGTTTTATGGTCGCAAGTCTATTTTGAAATTTATGAGAAAATGGAGGCTACATGGGGCCCTTTATGTTACCTTATCCTATTTATCAAAACTGCCTGTCTCTTTGGCAGTTCATAGCCTTGTCATTATTGAATAAAATAGTGCTTAGGAGTTTATTTTTGTATGTAGTATCTGTACTTTCATTATTTATTAATTATATACCCTTTGGAATGAAGGGTTGTTTTCCTGTGTTTGTTAAAATCTGAATCACCTATACAAGTCATCTACAAATGATCTTGTGGCTATGAGGAACATAAAAAAAATTGTGAAAGTTGAAATTGTGAAAAGTTGATTGAACCTAAAAAGTTGAAATTGTGAAAAGTTTAAATTGTGAAAAGTTGATTACCAGTAGACCAAGAGAAATTTCAATATGATGACACTCAGAGAAACCAACAGAAGAAGTAGAACACTGATCGGAATAGCTCACAGAAGCCCTTCATCTCAGATGAGTAAAATTTCACTGAGGTCATAAAATACTCTACTGAGTCATGGTCCACATCAGAGAATTGGCCCTTTTTAATTTTGATGAATTTCACTTTTCAGAATAAAAATATTTTCAGGCTGCATCATGTTTTAAGATCTAACAATTATGACAATGTAAAAATCTCAAAGTAATTTCTACATATTCATGATCTCATAAAAATTGTGTTTCTTGAATAAATATTAATAATGCTTGTTATTTTTCTTTTTCAAGGGAGGATTGTGGACTGTATAGTATTAGGTTAATATCTGCATGGAATTAATTGATTGATTAAATATTGTTTAACGTCCCACTCGAGAATCTTTCACTCATATGGAGACGTCACCACTGCCAGTGAAGGGCTGCAAATTTAGGCCTATGCTTGGCACTTATGGTCTTTGAGCAGGGAGGGATCTTTTACGTGCCACACCTGCTGTGACACAGGACCTCGGTTTTTGCGGTCTCATCCGACGGACCGCCCCATTTAGTCGCCTCTTACGACGAGCAAGGGGTACTGAGGATCTATTCTAACAACCCGGATCTGCATGAAGGAAGACAAATAAGATAATCGACAAAAATTACAAAAATCAAAATTTGAAGACAACACAGTGGTGCATTTTTGAAGACCACAAACCCTACAGACAATTCCTCTCTAGAATTAAATACAGAATGGACACTGATTAAGTCCAGTCTGACCTGACATGTCCGGTCGCTTAGCCTGAATCTGGTTCAACTGGTAAACAATGTCTTTAACCAAAGTATGATTTCCCAGGGCATCCAATCCAAGGTTTGTAAAGTTCCTCTGCTCTTGCCAAGACAAAGCACCATTCACAAAACCAAAGGCTGTCAAATAAAATTGGCTGGTGTATAAATAGTTTATAGAACAACACAGATTTATATATGAATTCAGTTATAAATTTTTGTGATCGTTGTACAGTTATGACATCACATTTGTTTTATGAATGACAAATCTAATTTCTCTCTTTGACAGAGACCATTTTGATATACATTGTATGATAAAGTGGCCTTTAATGAACCAAATCATTTAAAAGGTATCACTACAGTCGAACAGTATGTCAACAGATTACTGTAGAATGTAATAATAGATAATATATTACTGTAGAATGTAATAACGGAAAACATATTACTCTAGAATGTAATCACAGATAACATATTACTATAGAATGTAATAACAGATAATGTATTACTGTAGAATGTAATAACGGAAAGCATATTACTGTAGAATGTAATAACAGATAATGCATTACTGTAGAATGTAATAACAGATAATGCATTACTGTAGAATGTAATAACAGATAATGTTACTGTAGAATGTAATAACAGATAATGTTACTGTAGAATGTAATAACAGATAATGTTACTGTAGAATGTAATAACAGATAATGTTACTGTAGAATGTAATAACAGATAATGTTACTGTAGAATGTCATAACAGATAAGCAAACGTAATTGCTTTGGCCTCTCCTTATTTTTATGAGGTACGCTTTGACCAAATTGAAAGTCATATGTAGTCTAATTATATCTTAATGTAATGATTTGGGTTTTTCCTTACTTCTTTGTAAGAAACATTTTTTCCAATTTCAAGCAAATCTCACTGTTTTTTCCAATTGAAAAGACCCAGGCCCTTGATATCAAGACCTTAAAAACCCCCTGACTACTTCATATGTCCAATTACTCGGACAATGATCAATAACTGTTGAAATATTGTTGAAATAAAGGCTTTTATTCATATAATGGTATGTGTTCTGAGTGACTTTGACTTTTACAAAATGACCTTGAGTGACCGCAGTCTGAAAGCCATTTGCCTATTACATAATTTTGTGATATATGATCAGTACCTGTTCAATAACTGTTGAAATAAGGATTTTTTCCTTATATAAAACCTTTTTCAAAAGTTATTCACATAATACACATTTTGTGTTATATATGATTAATATTGTTGAAATGAAGGGTTTTTTCATCTATAAAATATATTCTCTGAGTGACCTTGACCTTTACAAAATAATCTTGAGTGACCTTGTCTGAACGTCATACACACAATGATTAATAACTGTTGAAATATCATTGAAAGAAGGTTTTTTTTCACATATAAGGTATAAGTTCTGAGTGACTTTCACCTTTACAAAATTACCTTCAGTGACCTTTGCCTGTCAGACATTTGCCTATTGCTTATTTATGTAATATATATGATCAATACTTGTTAAAAAATAGTTGAAATAAGGAACTTTTATTTGTTCTGAGTGACCTTGACCTCTCTGAAATGACCTTAGGAGATGTTGGTCCAAAAAGCCTTGTATTAAGGAAAATTTGGGATCAATTATAATCAATTTCTGATGAAAGGTTCTGGAGATTTGAGCTTGGATAGATGGACAGACATGACAGCGACTGTATGCTTATCTGATCAGTTATGAACAATGAATAGATTGTATGTCATCATCATACAGTTAACTAATTATACAATATCTAATATCTATGCTGAAATATACATGAACTTTATTCAGTTCAACATGCAGAATTAGTTGTATTAATATGATGATTATTCAGAACAACAAGGACATTTTGTGTATGTGTGTAGGTTTCTACACAGAGTTCAATAGCTTGAATTCAGTTTATGATCGTTAAGAATTCTTCTTTTAGAACCATGCATCAGACTTACAAATATTATCCATGATTGGGTAGAACTCATCATTGCTCCAGTGGTGACTGTCGAAAACACTGCTTAATCCCCATGTGTGTTCTCCATGTTTCAGGAAGAAGACACTGGCATTGTAAACTCGAGGATCTGACAACGAGCAACCTGTAACAATATACACGAGGTTTTTATTCTGCATATAATACAACTTGTAACATGATTGATTGATTATCTATTGCTTTCCACCACACTCAACAATTTTTCAGTTATCTGGTGGTGTCCAGTTTTTGTTGGTGGAGGAGAGAACAATGTACCTGGGAAGAGACCACCAACCTTCCGCAAGTAAACTGGCAAACTTGCTCACATAACACAGCGGCCGAAATTCAAACATGCGCCGACAGAGGTGAGAGGCTTTGTGATTTTGAGCCCGATGCTCTAACCACTCGGCCACGGAGGCCGCAACTTGTAACAATATACACGATGTTTTGTATCCTGCATATAATGCAACTTGTAACAATATACTTAAGAGTTGATTTTAGATTATGAACATTATCTAGAATCTGAAAATGGAGAATGATAATTACAAAACACACACCAGACTGACTCTGTAGACATTTGGTCCTGGCTCGGAATACAGCCCTCATTTCGGCTACTTTCCGTGGATCTGACGCTGAGCCCTGAATCCAGGTGTCCCCAAACTCCTTTGTTATAACAGGAAGTTTGGATTTATACGGCTGTAATGCCTGAACAAAATTCTCCAGAGACGAAGACTGAACATCAGCTCCAGGGAACTGGGATCTAGCTATTTCATAATACTGTAGTACCTCCTACAATGATAGAGAACTGGGATCTAGCTATTTCATAATACTGTAGTACCTCCTACAATGATAGAGAACTGGGATCTAGCTATTTCATAATACTGTAGTACCTCCTACAGTGATAGAGAACTGGGATCTAGCTATTTCATAATACTGTAGTACCTCCTACAATGATAGAGAACTGGGACCTAGCTATTTCATAATACTGCAGTACCTCCTACAGTGATAGAGAACTGAGATTTAGTTATTTCATAATACTGTAGTACCTCCTGCAGTGATAGAGAACTGGGATCTAGCTATTTCATAATACTGTAGTACCTCCTACAATGATAGAGAACTGGGATCTAGCTATTTCATAATACTGTAGTACCTCCTACAATGATAGAGAACTGGGATCTAGCTATTTCATAATACTGTAGTACCTCCTACAGTGATAGAGAACTGAGATCTAGTTATTTCATAATACTGTAGTACCTCTATCTACTGTAGTACCACTCGGTGTTTCTCTACATTATTATCTGTTGTTAAAATCCTCCATACATTGTAATACCAGATGAATTTTCAAATACAGTATCATCATCCGAGAACATAACTTACTTTATAATCCATAGGTGGCCCGGAATTATCTGTTCTAAATGCAAAGCAGAGAGCATGATCAAACCCTGGGAAAGTGGCACAATCCTTCCTGGACAGACCATAAGGCTTTGCTGGTACAGGGCCTGGGTTGTCAGGGTAACCCCCTGTAATGTCAATATTTAAACAAAACAGATGAAAACTTCTGTATCTCCACCAATCATGTTAGAGAATACAGTCAATTTTTTCGTTGTTTTATAAATGAAACATTTTATCAAACATGTTGTCTACTCTCCTTTGAATTTACAGTATGAAATGTGTGACCTGAATATTGAGTTTTGGTACATTTATCTGCTATGCCACCTGGGTATACCTGTTTCTTCCTGTGACATACAAGTACCATGATTACTGAGATTAAAAACTAATATTTACATTCCAATGTTTTTGACTTCATTATCTTTACAAATTTTAATGATAGCCATTTCCTCATGAATGTGCAGCAGTTGTGAACAATGCGCGTATGAATCTTATTAAAATAGCATTTTTATTTCAACAGCTGGGAATTCTGACACAAAGGAATGCTAATATGCTTCATGTCATGAAGTATGCTGGCATGAAGCAGATTATACCCTCATGTATTTTTAAAATTAAAATTTGTCTTTTAAATGACTGTAGTGCACCATATCATCATCAGCTTATCTGAACTGAAGCTGCCTTACCTGGATGCCAGATTCCAATAACAGAACTGTTTTTGAACTTCCAGTTGAAGATCGGAGGAACTGCTGGCGGGGCCGTTACGGTGTTTACGCCCACGCTGATTGCCTCCACACCGAGATCTGTCAGGATCGGCAGTATCGCCTGAGTCATGGCTGCAAAATGAAGCACACAGAAGTAAGTGCATCAGGCGAAGCTTGATTTTATATCTTTTCTTCCAAAAGAATTTATTACAATTTTTTCAACTTAAAACAGCAAACCTCAGACCCTTAGTCACAAAATGTTGAACATGAACCTTAGTTATTTTGTAATTCATGCAGATATAATAAGACACACATATGTGGTGATCGAGACATTCATTACTTCAGATTAATTGCTGCAACATCAAACTATTATGTTATTAAGTAAACACTGGAAACAGTGAGACAAAGATAAGCTTGGCCGTACTGACACTGTAAGCCTCATTCACCTGGTACATCTCTCTGACTGAGAGTCCGATGCTTCCTCTTGATTCCCAGTTCCTTGTCTAAGTCTATACTCAGCTGGACACCAAACTTCACCATCATTGGATCCATCGTCTCCATATACATATTCATGGGACCCGCATGCCAGGTTATGTCCCCTTGTCTAGCTGCGGCTATAAACTCTGCTTTTTCCGCCTCATTAGGGCACTATATCATATTAGATATATTAAAACATAAACTCAGTCAGATTCTAAGAGATCCTAACAGAGAAAGTATGTAGGGAAATGCATCAATACCTCACAGCATGCTGAAAACAACTTACAGGAAAGTTAACATAACTGCAATCTGATTAAAATAAAATCATGACCCCATAGAGGGTTACGTCCATATGACCTTTATCTTTACCAATCAGTGCATCGCTATGAAACCATCGGTATTTACAGTTCAAGGAAAATAGCTGCAATTATTTGGTTTGAAAGAAAATGCATCACAGCTAGATGTGATGGCATAATGCACGCGTCAGCTGGCATTATATTCTCCGCATTAAATAATGAAACCATTTTGAAAATTATTTAAATTGTACGTATCCCTATTCATACATAAATTGCAATTCATATATAATTCAATTTGAATGTATTTTGTATCATACAATTTTGTTGTTTTTATGAATGGAATACATTAGGTACTGAGATGAAAGTTAAAATTCCTTATGTGAGAACATACAATTTTACAGTGTAAAATGAACTCTGTAGGAGAGAGATTACTGCTACATGTTTACGAATTGCCGGGAACCAGCTTAATGGCCATCATTGTCTGTGTGGCACAATGTGATTGGCTGACATTTCTCATGAATATTTCAAGGGAAAGGTCATGCAGACTTGACCCTCTTTGAGGTTATGCCAGATCCTAGTGTAAAGATTTAAGCGAGCGGATCTTAGGATCTGATTTTAATCAGATTGACATAACTGAGTTTGGTACTGACAGCTGGTATTTATAAATTTGTGGCTTGACTTTTTCTGTTCCCTTCACAAGTTCTAAATGCCACAAATTTGTGGGTTGTTCTATTATACTGTAAACCAGTTTTTATTTGCAGGTGAGAAATTTTTGTGAGGTTTGGAAGAATTTCATCATTGTGAATACTTCTTGTCCTGAACAGTCCTAAAATGTCTCTCATATTGTTTAAGATTATCTTATTACAAAAATTACTTGCCACAAATCAGTTTACCAGTGGTGAAGCATGAAATAAGGTTGTCATGATTAAAAATTGGTTTGCAGTGTTTTGATATCATTAAAATTGTTAACAGGAGAGAAAACAGAAATACACATCATGCAGAAAAATGTACATGTTAATTCCTTCATCATGTAACTATCTACAAGTTCTACAGCATTGACTATGTATGCTTAGTGGTCTACATAGAAGATGCATTAAGTACCAAGTTAAGTAACAAGAGAATGAAATCAGATCTTACCTGCAGTTTGATTCTTGATAAGACCAGGTCTGGGGGGCAGTGTAAATACAACCACACCAGCCACGGGTGAGTGGTGTAGACCTGTTTCTCATAGTAACCAAGTTCTCTGAGTGTGGCTGAGGTGTTGATTGAGCGAGGATAGTACTCAACAAAGTACTTGTTTATTACATTGTTCACAAATCCAAGTTCTTCTGGAAGCAAGCCATCATATCCTACATCTGTAAAATTGTTTCATTTTTTTTTTTGTTATTATGATGAAAATTTTTTGTCTAATTTTACAGTATCCAGACACCGTCAGGTCAATCCAAATACATGCTGACACAGAATGCCTGTGGGCCACACAGTCATCTCAGATTCCATATTTAACAATGTAAAACGCTGAATTTCTTCAAGTAGAAACCTTGTTCTAGGTTTGAACAAACTTGAATCTACCCCACATAAGAATTCTTGCATAATGCCATATCAATTTGAATTAAAGTACCTTCATGAAGATTATCAAAGAACAACCAGTATATTCCTAAAAGTGTGATGTAAACAAAGACATGGTGTACATATTACTTTGAAAAATTGTACGTTTGTGGTTCTTGAGAAATTTTTCAAATTCACTCCAATTAAATTCTAAATTAAGTTTAAACTAATGTTGTATAAAGCTTACAATGAATATCTTTGGGGGGATACCAGATTGGACAAAATAACTGCTTGCGAAATTTGTTTTGTTTTTTTTTTATAAGAAAATACTGCTATATAAAATCTTGCATTTGTTCATTTTAATTGAAATGATTTCTCTCAACTTTTAAAATAATTAAGTGTAGATAAATAAAAAAAAAACCTTGAAAAACTTGTCAGAAAAACCTGTCATAGCTTTATATTATCTTATTTTACACAACAGTGCAGTCAAATCCCAATATCATATATTTTGTTTTTAACTCTGAGAAAAAATTGTATGATTCAAACAGGAAAAATCTATATAAGCCGAATGAAAAGTTTGTCTCTCAAATGTATGCAAATCTTCCAAAATGATCATGTGCACAGCCTTTAAAATAATTATTGTGCTAATGAGCAACACTAAAATTTCAAAGTTTCATACCCAAGTGATTCATAAACACTAAGTGCACATGCTTCACGTCTTCACATCTGACAATCCCAACAAGAACTGCAGTGATCAGAACCTTAATCTGTAAAAAAAAAAAAAAAAATAAATATTGGTAAATGATTGTCATATGATGGGTCTCTGTTAATGAAACAGGCAAACAGAAAATCTGTGAAAACAATTGGTTTCTAAGCTCTCCTTCCCACCTTCTGTTGTTCCCTTTTATCAATTTGAAATTTTCTATGAGCCTTCTGCATTCTGAGATTCATCTCACAATTACATATATTTATTAACTTAGAAAACTTAAAACATACAGCAACCACACAGTCAGTACATGTACACTGATCATATAACAGTGTATAATACCCACACTGATCATATAACAGTGTATAATACCCACACTGATCATATAACAGTGTATAATACCCACACTCATCATATTACAGTGTATAATACCCACACTCATTATATAACAGTGTATAATACCCACACTCATCATATAACAGTGTATAATACCCACACTCATTATATAACAGTGTATAATACCCACACTCATCATATAACAGTGTATAATACCCACACTCATTATATAACAGTGTATAATACCCACACTCATCATATAACAGTGTATAATACCCACACTGATCATACAACAGTGTATAATACCCACACTGATCATATTACAGTGTATAATACCCACACTCATCATATAACAGTGTATAATACCCACACTCATCATATAACAGTGTATAATACCCACACTCATCATATAACAGTGTATAATACCCACACTCATTATATAACAGTGTATAATACCCACACTCATCATATAACAGTGTATAATACCCACACTGATCATACAACAGTGTATAATACCCACACTGATCATATTACAGTGTATAATACCCACACTCATCATATAACAGTGTATAATACCCACACTCATCATATAACAGTGTATAATACCCACACTCATCATATAACAGTGTATAATACCCACACTGATCATATAACAGTGTATAATACCCACACTCATCATATAACAGTGTATAATACCCACACTGATCATACAACAGTGTATAATACCCACACTGATCATATAACAGTGTATAATACCCACACTGATCATACAACAGTGTATAATACCCACACTGATCATACAACAGTGTATAATACCCACACTCATCATATTACAGTGTATAATACCCACACTCATCATATAACAGTGTATAATACCCACACTCATCATATTACAGTGTATAATACCCACACTCATCATATAACAGTGTATAATACCCACACTCATCATATAACAGTGTATAATACCCACACTCATCATATAACAGTGTATAATACCCACACTCATCATATAACAGTGTATAATACCCACACTCATCATATAACAGTGTATAATACCCACACTGATCATATTACAGTGTATAATACCCACACTCATCATATAACAGTGTATAATACCCACACTCATCATATAACAGTGTATAATACCCACACTGATCATATAACAGTGTATAATACCCACACTCATCATATAACAGTGTATAATACCCACACTCATTATATAACAGTGTATAATACCCACACTCATCATATAACAGTGTATAATACCCACACTCATCATATTACAGTGTATAATACCCACACTCATCATATAACAGTGTATAATACCCACACTCATCATATTACAGTGTATAATACCCACACTCATCATATAACAGTGTATAATACCCACACTCATCATATAACAGTGTATAATACCCACACTCATCATATAACAGTGTATAATACCCACACTCATCATATTACAGTGTATAATACCCACACTCATCATATAACAGTGTATAATACCCACACTCATCATATTACAGTGTATAATACCCACACTGATCATATAACAGTGTATAATACCCACACTCATCATATTACAGTGTATAATACCCACACTGATCATATAACAGTGTATAATACCCACACTCATCATATAACAGTGTATAATACCCACACTCATCATATAACAGTGTATAATACCCACACTCATCATATAACAGTGTATAAAGTGGAGAACTGAAAATTCTGTCAAGACAGTCGAGGACACCTAAAAATTCTAGTTCGTAGAACTTCTCCACATAACATCAAGGAATGGAATGACTTCACCATTTCTACTGTGTCAAGGACAAACTCCATAAATAAACTGCCATTTTCTTTTTAACCCACTTGTAAATACTCACAAACAGTATTTTTCTCTCTTATGGTGCACACCCAAAGGTGGTAAAATAGTCAGAATTTTGACATTGGATTACTTGAATTTAAACAATACTTTATTCACAAATAGGCAGCAGACACAGCCTATTTTAGCCCTCTCATTATGACTTACTGGTAAAAGTACCTAACATTATTTTGATTCTGGGACCGTAAACTTGTTTGTCTGGTTCTCCAAGAGCCATTTCTTAATGTCTATTGCAGGGTTCAACATTCATGCTTGTCACCTCAGTCATTTCCACCTCGAAATGATTTTTGATGACTTCTTTGTTATCCTAGTTTGACAAAATGGTGATCTGGATTTGGATTGTCAGTAAAATTTGTATATAATTGAAGAAAACTGAATACAAATAAAATCAAGAGGCCCATGGGCCACATTGCTCACCTGAGTCACCTTGGCCCATGTTAAAGATTTTCACTATATATGTAAAACTTAGATCCCCTATTGTGGACTCACCCTACCCCTGGGGCCATGATTTTAACAAACTTGAATCTGCACTATGTCAGAAAGCTGTCTTGTAAATTTGAACTTTTCTGGCTTATTGGTTCTTGAGAACAAGATTTTTAAATGACCCCATCCTATTTTTGCATTTTTGTGATTACCTATTCTTTGAAGTCGGCATGGCCCTTCTTTTGAACAAACTTGAGTCTTCTTCACCCAAGGATAATTTGTACCAAGTTTGATTGAAATTGGCCCTGTGGTTCTGGAGAAGATGATTTTTAAAGATTTGTTCCTATATTTTTGCATATAACTTTGATCTCCTATTGTGGCTCCACCCAACACCAAGGGGCCATGATTTGAAAAAAAACCTTGAATCTGCACTATGTCAGGAAACTTTAATGTAAATTGGAACATTTCTGGCCCAGTGGTTCTTGAAAACATTTTTAAATGCCCCCACCTGTGATTATCTCCCCTTTGGATAAGGCATGGCCCTTCATTTGAACAAACTTGAATGCCCCTCACCCAAGGATGATTTGTACCATGTTTGATTGAAATTGGCCCAGTGGTTCTGGAGAAGATTTTTAAAATTGCTCATTGTATTTTTGCTATTTCACTTTTATCTCCCTTTTGAGGAAGGCGTTATCCTTCACTTGAATCATCCTCCCCCAAGGATGCTTTTGCCAAGTTTGGTTGAAATTGGCTAAGTGGTTCTGGAGAAGAAGTTGAAAATGTGAAAGTTTACACACAGACAGACAACGGGTGATCAGAAAAGCTGACTTAAGGTGAGCTAAAAAATTGAACTATGAAGGAAACCTAAAGAGGGGCTGTTTAAGACATCATTGACCCTTGAGCATCTATGACTCTTTTGTTGATGCAATAGTTCGTAAGGTCTGTTTATTTTCAGCTGTCTCCTTTAAAATTACCAACGGGATGTATTATTTGGTTTGAAAGAAAAACATCTAAGTTTAAGTGTGATGTAACAATACATTGTTAGGTTAGCTGACGTTATATTCCCTGCAATAAACTAACAGGTGGATTATGTACTTATCATCAAATATTCCCTTTAAATATTTAGATGTTATTGGGCTTTTAGCACAAAGGGAATTTTATAAATGATAAATCTTTGATTTTGAAGTGAATTACTATTTCTACTTCTAATCTGCCATACATAACTGGATTATTATATAGACAATTATCACTTGGGACATGCCTATGACCATTTCAGGCTTCATTAGGACCATGGTCACATCGCATATACATGTTAGTTTCAACTCCTTCCTGATATACATGAAATATATTTCAGTTGCGGGAAGACCAATGACAATTAACAGCAAATGTAAAAGGAACTGAGAAATCTAACAAGATATCCCAACTGTTGTGACTGGACTTTAGAATGGGTCCCTAGAATATCCAGTATAATGGTTTGTCTGTTTTGAGTGCTAAGTTTATTAAATCTGCCTCCATGTTTTAGAATGCTAGGCTTATTATATCTGCCCCCTAACAAAACAGAGTTGAACTCAATTCTGCGTGTCAAATTAAATATCTTCAGGAGACACTGAAGCCCAAAAAGCCATAATGCAATTTCGACAAGACTTTCAGAGTTGTTCGTTGCTGACCAACTCGAAGCTGTATCTGTAATGTGAAATGCATACCAAATACATCTTTATTTATCTTCTATTCTATAATCTTTTCGTCGTATGATCACGCGCAGGAAACAAAACAAGGAATATAATTTTCGAACCCCTTTCAAAAAGACGAATTTATCGACAAAAAGAAATTAGAAATTTCTTTATTTAGGTTAATACAAACTTAAATTTAAATATGATAGTAACAAACAGTCATCATAGAAGTTGCAAAAATTGATTTAAGTATTAATTTACTAACATGTACAGTATTCATCCGGAAACTGGGTTTCTTTTCTTTCTGCTCGTTTCCCTAAAATATTTCCGGTGTGCTGTTTTCGCAGCAGAAAGATGTCAACTACAACATTTCACAGTTTACTTTACATTTTTTGTCTTTAGTCTACATTTTATTGTTATTTTTAACTGAAGAAAGGATCAAGATGTCAGATGACGATAATATCAGAATCCAGGTAGTAATGGAACTCTTTTTGTAAGAATCGCGGTCTTTCTATGAATGTAAAATGAAAGCGAAAGTAGAACAACGAGGAGGAAACCATACTATTTTAACTATAGATATTCATATACAAACGTATCGAAAATAGAACTGTTTAAAGTACAGTGTTACATTATACAAAAACAATATTATGTTGTATTTAATGTGTCCTATGGTTTGAGCTTGTCTGAAGGCGAAGCAAGAAGTAGTGGTATTAGTATGTTGGGAATACTCTCGCTAAAAGTGTTTAATATGTCTGATACTACTGCAAATATGATATGATTTATGTTGTGACAATTAAGATGAGTGAAGATCCATAACATCTTGCAACACGACGTATTTGCTTAACATGGGAAATATCATGTGGTCGATGTAAACAGTGCATTGTGAAGTCATATTATCTGTGGGGTTGTTCATGAAGTATACCACAGTGACAACATTTTTCCAGAAGCGTTATGGGTATTAATCATCATTTTTGAGCTGATAAAGGGCAAATTACTTGACTCAAATGTGTATCATTGGAGCAAGCTTGTCATGTCGATTTGTGATGTGAGTTTCACTCTCTGTAAATTAAAACAAAAACACAAACAATATGCATTGGATTACAGTGTCCTGCCCTCATACACAACAATGTTGATATGAAATTTCTTGACTGTATTGTCAATTGCATGAGAAGCGAGAAGCACTTTTTTTTTATATTGCTGAACTATATGTAAAAACTCTAGATCAACAGACTACTTACAAATTCATATTCATGCCGTTTGATGTATAAGAGTCATATCTTGATATTAAGTACTCTTGTAAAATAAAGAATCAACATTAATGTTATATGCTGGCCTGTGAAGACAAGTTGAATTTCAGTTATAGTGAAAGACTACTGTAGTTAAAGCTTAAGTAATTTTTTTTTTATTTTGTATTGCACAGGATATTCATTTGGTCTCTTGAGCCAGCATGCTTCTCTGGACCAAACTCTATTTGTGTTTGACTTGACAGATACATTAAATTTCATACCATCAAAATATGTAAACAAAAGTCACCTTTCCTCTGTAAAACTATATTAACAATCAGGCAGTTCAATGGTATTATGAATTGTTTGATTCAGTTTGGCATAAAATATTGTTTTACTATTAAGCAGATCAGATGGATTTATTTGTCAGAGTACAATTTGTAAGTAATTGAGTTCAGTTTAGGATTTCAGAATTATTGAATAGAGATGACATGTTTCTTTTCAAAGACATCACAGAGTTTTCAATGGATATTAATTATAATATTGAAAAATAAATGGGGAAAATGGAAAAATTAGTAAGAAATGTTCTCTTTATCATAAAGTCAAACAATATGGCTGATGTATATTAGGTTTTATAATTTATATGAAATTCATGATTGGCAGTTATGAAACAGAAAGAATTATGTGTGCTAACTTTTCTGGATCAAATTCACAATCTATGCAATGTATATGGTCGTATTAATATTATAATTTAACAATATATTCATTGCTTTTTGTAGGATGAAGAAATTGAAGCCCTCTCTGCAATATATGGGGATGACTGGGAAACCATTGACAGTAAAAAGTACTGCATAAAAGTGGCAGATGAAAATTCAGCAAATGTGATTTTAATGGAGGTTAGTTTTAAAGATGATACCAGGAACACATATACCATCAGATATAGATATGTTTGTTTTTGGTTTTTTTTATATTTCTATACTTACAATTACTCTTTATATTTGAGAACTTTATTTTTATGTAAATTTTGTGAGGCTATCACAATGTGAAAATAAGGCTCTTGTATATGATAACGCTGTATACAGATAAAGCTTTCTAATCAGACACTTGTGTAATTTGTTGACAACAAATTTCGACCTCAGTCTTCATTCCCAATGGGTTTTTTTTTTCTCAATGTTCTTTATACTAATCCGACATCATTGTACGAAATTCCAGTCCGTCTGTACTAGAACAGGTGTACAAATTCTACTTTGCGTCAGCCTACTTCACAAAAACATGTTCTTGCCACTTGGTGCAGTGTCCATCCAAATGTGAGGCGAAACGGATTGGTGTACTTGTTTTCAGTTTGATCTCTAAAGTGTATGTTGGGTCTGAGGTGGTGGTTGAAGATTGGTATGTCTCTAAAGATGGAGATTTGTGTCAGTCGGGTTCAGAGTTGGGCCTTGTGTTAAGACGGCTTTTTCTGCTAGGTTGAGTTGATAATTTGATAGGTTCACTAATGCTATATCATTGTCAGATTTATGTAATTTTCGGTATTGTGTCCTCGGTATGAACTTCCTATTGCGATTTCTGTTTGTCGTTTTGGATTTATGTTGTGGTTGTTTTAACCTTGTTTTCATTCATAGCGGTAGGAAATGCGGCTAATAATTTCCGTATGTGTTTCATTTCATCTGTGTCTTTTTAATCTTTTAGTTGTGATGTTAACTCCTGTATTTGTCAATGTTAATAACTGCTGTTCCAGTATCCATGTAATAGTTGGATGAGTCTGCGGCTGAAATTTAGATGGGTCTCCTCCCATTTGAGGAGGAAGATAGCATTACTGTCCGAAATCTGTGGAATGATTGGCTCTAAGGGTTCTTGGTATGGTGTCCTGTTGTTGACATGTATTATTAAATATGAAGCTAAAACGAATATCATTAACTGATAAGGTTTGTAATTGAGATCAAATATGACAATAAAATATAATTTTAAATAGATTTATGCAAAGTTTACATTCATTGATGTGATTACAATAATCTTCCAGTGCTGTTTGCTTGAAGTCAGTGGTGGACTTCCTACCTTATTTTGTTTAAGTCTGTGGAAAATGATTGGCACAGTGTCTGATTTTGAATTGATCATTTTGTATCCACATTGTTTGACTATCATTGGATATACTGAAAACGGGTCGCCTGTGAAATGTTTTGTGTATAACCTTGAAGTGTTCATGACAGCAAATCCACAGCATCAGAGGTTTTGTACCCATTATATTTCAATCAGGCAACCTACTGCAATGCATCATGTGTTAACAATTGAACACTTTTAACTTCTTCATATTAAATACTATACCAATTCTTCTGAAATTTGGTATGAGGCATCTTTGGGAAAGGAGTGCATAAATTGTAAATTTCAGGATGGACTCCTACACCCCTGGGACCTTAGGGGCAGGACAGAAACTGCCCAAAATTAATAATAGTAATACCATATTTATATAGCACCCTTTTCATACATTTGTATGCTCAAAGGTGCTTTACAGTACATAAAACAATTAAATACAACATTGAAATAAAATGATATAAACATAAGATACAATACATATACTAAATAAGTATAAAACATCAGTTTCAGGGCATATTAAAGTAAAGATGATGAGATAATGTTTATGAGATTTGTGTGTGTGTGTGTGTGAATTAAAACTGTATAAAAAAAAACCCATTTCAACTTGATGAAGGCTAGTTACTGAAAACCTGATGGAAAAAATGTGTTTTCAATGACTTCTTGAAGGCGCACAGTGATTTACAATCCTTCACATGTTCTGGAAAGGCATTCCACAGTTTCGGAGCTGTTGACATGAAGCACCAATCCCCGTACGTAACAGTTTGACTTTTAGGAACTACTAGAGTTATCGATCGTTGTATAGACCTAAGCTTTCAGGTAGGTCTATATACCTCTATATCATTTGATATAAATTGGGCACTCATCATGTAAGGTCTTGTAGGTATAAGTAAGTATCTTAAACTGTGCCCTATGCTGCACAGGCAACCACTGTAGTTCTCGTAGTATTGGAGTGATGTGGTCGTAACGAGAGGTCCTGGATATGAGATGTGCGGCAGTGTTCTGAACTTGTTGGAGCTTGCTCAGAACTGTCTTTGGTATACCAACCAGGAGAGCGTTACAGTAATCTAACCTTGAGGTAACTTGGGAGTTCACAAGTGATTTAGCTGCTTCTGTTGTTAAATATTTTCTGATGTGGCCTATTTGCCGCAACTGTGCATAGCAAGATCTACTAATAGAGTTCACTTGTAGCTCCATATCCATCTTGGAGTCAAACATGACACCAAGATTTCGAACGCAGGTTGAAGGAATAATTTGTGAGTCACCCACTGCAACTGAAATGTTTTTAATGAGTTTTGCATTACGACCGGATGCGAACACAATGACCTCGGTCTTATCCATGTTGAGTTTCAACATATTGCCATGCATCCAAGACATGATATCATATAGACAACGCTCAATACGATGTAATGTCTCTGCCTGTGTAGTTATGCCCTTAGGCTTAAAAGACAGGTAAAGTTGAGTCATCCGCATAAAAATGGTGATCAAGTCCATGATATCTATAGATGGAACCAATTGGTTTTGTGTACATTGTGTAGAATTTGGGACCCAGCACTGATCCTTGAGGCACAATAAAAGTCATTTCCACTGGCTTTGACTTGGCACCATCTATGCAGACCGTTTGGTGACGGTTATTGAGATAAGATGATATCCAGCCTAGTGATTTGCCTGTTATTCCAAAAAGATGTTCTAGTTGGTGCAACAAGATAGAGTGTTCAATAGTGTCAAAAGCAGCGGAGAGATCCAGTATCACAAGGATAGTCACATGATTTTGGTCTAAAGATTGTAGTATATCTGTTTGTACCTTCAGTAGTGCAGATTCTGTGGAATGGAACTGCCTATATGCTGACTGATGTTCTTCATGAAGGTCATTTACTGTTAAATGATCTGCAATATGGGAGTTCACTACCTTTTCAAGAACTTTTGAAACAAAAGGCAAATTGGACACAGGTCTGTAGTTCTTAAGAGTATTTGGATCCAGATTTGTTTTTTTCAATAGAGGTCTTACATATGCCTTTTTGAATTCCGCAGGTAGAGTTGCTGTTGTAAGCGATAGGTTGATAATTTTTGTAAGAACTGGAAGAAGTTCTTGCAAACAGGATTTTAAAAGCCATGTTGGCATTGGATCTAGTTCGTATGATTTATTGGATGAGTTCTTGATTATTCTCGTTACCTCCTCGTCTGTAACAGAAGTGAACTCCTCCAGGAGAGTCTTGATCGTGTCAACATCTGCCTGGAGATTGTCTGTACATACTTCAGACTGAGACTTGGAATTGATACCATCTCTTATATACTCTATTTTATTGATGAAAAAGTCACTGAAGTCTTGGGCTAGCTCACATGATGCTTTGCCAGATGGTAATACAACCTCACTGGGACCATCCAACAAATGCTTTGTCACTTTGAATAAAGTCTTTGGTCTTGCTGGCCAGATGATAATTTTTCTGTGTGGTAATTTAGTCTTGCCTGTCTGAACAATTTGTTCACAGTGCCACACTGATGTCTATAAATGTCATGATCGATTGTGAGTCTTGTCGTGTGCCATTTGCGTTGCAATTAGTGCCTCAGATGTTTTGCCTCATGGAGTTCTTCAGTGTACCAGGGACAGGTAGGTCTAATTATAATTGTTTTAGTACGCAGTGGAGCATGCTTTTCAACAAGCAATGATAGTTCAGTGTTGTATGCGGCAACTTGCTCCTCGATGTCCACAGATTTTAGAGAGTCATTTAGAACTGTTGACACTTCAATGTCCCTCTTAAAAGACTCCACATTGATGGATCAGAGTTTTCTGTAAGTAACCGTTTTCCTTGAAGGAGCAGGTTTGGAAGCACAAGTGTTGAAAATTATTGTGAAATGATCATGCAAAACATTACCAGAGCCGTCTAATAAGCCAGGATCGATCACTTCCAAATAGGAAACAATTTTGTCAGTATCTCTGGTAATGACAACATCCAGTGTGTGGCCACAAACATGCATTGGTTCATTCACATGTTGCTGCATGCCGCAAGACTGCAGGATACTATTGAACCTCATCGTATCTCTAGGTGTTGGAATGTCAAGATGCAGGTTCAGATCTCCCATTATTATGATGTTCTTATCTGTTGTAGCACAATCTGCTAGAAACCTAGGCCATTCTTGGTCCAGGAATGCACTTGTGGTTTTTTCGTGTAGATGGTGCTCTATACACAACAGCTATATGCAATGAGTAACGATTTATAATTGCATTGCAATCGAGCAACTCAAAGGTGGAATAATGGTTGTCACTGGTTGCAACCACGCGTAGATCGATGCCTAGCTTGCAAATGATTCCAACTCCCCCACCACGGCTACCCCCAGACTGAGGTACATGCTGAATCTTGTAGCCTATTGGAAGAAGCTCATTTATGCATGCTTTATCTGCTGATGTTCCTAGCCATGTTTCCATCAGAGCAACAATGTCAAATTGACCAATTTTCAAAAATCTTCTCTACAACTGCACATTTGCAAGAAAAACTAAATGCATAGTGATGTAGAGCAGGAAGGCCTCTACCAAAGTTGTAAATTTCATGATCCCTGGGGTAGAAGTTTAGACCCCAGGGCAGAGCCAAACTTGGCATATATAGTGTATATGTAAAGCATTTAAATCATGTCTGTATAAATGCTATTGATACTAAATTAAAACTAAGTAGATATTTAGAAGGAGACTATGTAGTCCTTTACCAAAGATGTAAATTTCATGATCCTAGGGGGTAAGGCAGTGTGGCTCCAGGGTGGGTCAAAAATTATTCTAGTGATTGTTATCTATATCACTTGAAATATTTCTTTAAGTTTCCTTATGCAGTATAAAAACTAAATGCATAGTTTAAAAAATGCAGAAAAGGATGTACCAAACTTGTGAATTTTGCAACCCCAGGGTTTTGACTTTAGGACAGGTCCAGATTAGTCGTATCATGTTAATGTTACACATATTGTATGAAGGACAGCCTTTCATCAGTATAGGCACTTTCGATGGCATTCAAGATTTAAGAACATGCCTTGTTTTATACTTTTACTGAATATCAAAATTTAGCTTTGATATTCAGAACAGGAAATTTTTCTAGATTTTGTAGCCCTTAGCCTTAGGACTATTGATACCTTAACTAATACTCAAGTGACTGATAAGGCCTCTGGAGCACTTGTTTTCTAACTTTTGGATCTTTTTAGAAGAGGTACATGGCCACCCCCTTCTGTGATCTATATACTGCAATTAAATACAGCACACTGTGGCATTTTTAAAAGTCTTGCAGTATATAGAGGTATACAGATTCTTTTGTTTACATCATAGTGGGTGTTTTTGCCATCATCAGCAAAGGGAGATAAGCCATGATCATCAAAGATCATTTTTACATTTGGTCAGCTGCATTAACATTATCTTGCATTGAAAAAAAAAAAATTCTTGTTTAATAAACCTTAATTAATGAATTGTCATGCGTAACTCAATTTCTTCAGAATATTGTTTTATATGACCGTTAGATTCAAACTGTTAAATTCCAAATTATGTAAAAAAGAATATGTTTATTACATGTACCAATTTTACAGGCATGCTGGTTTTTAATGCCTGTCAAAGAAAGGGGTAAATTATGGTATGGGGTTCATGTCTGTCTATCTGTTAACTTTTTCGTGTTCGGCTTATAACTTAAATACTATGATACCTAGAATCACTAAACTTTGTAGAGCTCTGATGCATCTTAGGTAGAGAGTATGTCACACTTTAAAGGTAGCTCACTGTGATCTTTGATTAAGATGATATGGCCAAATGTGACAAATCATCGTCATGTTCATTTGGCCTACAATCATAAAACTGGGTCAGTTAATGCATCTTAGGTAGAGGGTGTGTCGCATCCTAAATCAAGGTCACTGTGACCTTAATTAAGATGATAGAGTCATATATGCTGTGACCTTTTTTGGGCTTATGTAGATATGAGTCCTAAAATAAAAAAAGACAGAAATGTTGCTTTCCAAACGTACAGAAAATTCAGTGCTCCATTTTGGGATTGCTTTAGGTTTCATTTTAAAGTTAATAAATTATGCTCAGGCCATTTGCACATAAAGCATTACTAACTCATGTCAGTACATAATGGTCATAGAGAAATGTTGACTGGGTGACTGAAGCAGCCATAGTGTGCACACAGTGATAGGTGCATTGTGTAAACAATTACTGATAAACATCTATATCATCAGCTGTGGTGTTTTAGATCCAAGTTACTTGAGAACCAATACTCTACAACTTGATTTTATTAAACACCATGAAGTGAAAAAAGAGGATTGGTGTACAGGTTTTAAAGGACACATATCATGTTTGTAAACTCTTTAATTGTTTTAGCAAAGTGAATTTTTTCCTTACTCAGGATAGAGTCATATATGCTGTGACCATTTTTGGGCTTATGTAGATATGAGTCCTAAAATAAAAAAAGACTAAACAAGCATAAGCACGGTAATTCCAGTTGTCTCATGGGAATAATGCTCTAAACCATGGTGTTTTAAGTTCATTTTGACATACAAAAGTCATCTTATCTTGATAGGAGCCAAATTACATCTTGTCCAGTTAAAGTCCTTTTGTGCTGTTGGAGTAATGATCTAAGTCATGCTGTTTCAAGTTCAGTTGAACATGCAAAGATCATTTTGATAGGTGCCAAATTGCTTCTGTCATTTTAAAGATTTTCTTTAATCATTCACTCTTATTTCATATTCTCATAATCATAAGTAAAAGTAATGCAAAAAAACCCCCCATATTAAACATTTTGTGCATACAAACCATTTTGTGTATTCTCAGATCATCTCACACTCTTTCATTCTAATTTACTATCACCCAGCATATCTGGTTGTTTCTTTTATAATTAAGTTACAGATCAAAGCTATTTTTCCAGTCAGTCAGATATCAAAACGTCACATGATTTAATTGCTACAAACTTTCAACTTTGTAGATTTCAAAACATGATGATATACTAGCCCAGTAACATGAGGAATTTTGTTTTGAACAGTTGAAAATATATTGTTTGGTATACGGAGTTATGAACGCAAACTGAAAGTTGTTTCACCAAAAATAACATTGAAACCAATTGTTTTTGATGTTTTTTCCTCCTGAAAATATGAATGCTAAAATTATTCCAGAACAGGATATAAACAAACATGTATGGTGAAGTGTATCTACATCTTTACAGAAAGAACATTATCAGATATCTGAAATGAATTTAATTTCTAAAGGTAATATTTCCTAGGAAGAAAGTTGTAAAGAATTCAGTATCACAACCACTGAACTTGAGTATCATTGCTTGTTTTAAAACAAACTTTAAAGTAACTCTTTGGCAGAAATGTTGCTTTCCAAATGTACAGAAAATTCAGTGCTCCATTTTGGGATTGCTTTAGGTTTCATTTTAAAGTTAATAATTTATGCTCAGGCCATTTGCACATAAAGCATTACTAACTCATGTCAGTACATAATGGTCATAGAGAAATGTTGACTGGGTGACTGAAGCAGCCATAGTGTGCACACAGTGATAGGTGCATTGTGTAAACAATTACTGATAAACATCTATATCATCAGCTGTGGTGTTTTAGATCCAAGTTACTTGAGAACCAATACTCTACAACTTGATTTTATTAAACACCATGAAGTGAAAAAAGAGGATTGGTGTACAGGTTTTAAAGGACACATATCATGTTTGTAAACTCTTTAATTGTTTTAGCAAAGTGAATTTTTTCCTTACTCAGGATGACTTCAAATGTGTTTTAAGTGAAATATTTTGTGTAGATTTCGAGTTTGAAAGCGATGAAATTCAAATCTTGCGATATGCATATCTACTTCGATATTATGTGTGACATATGTGACCTTGAGCAAGAAGTTTTGAAAACAATTGTTAATCATTTAATAAACAAATTAGATTTAATTGACAAAATAGCCAATTATCACATTAATGGCTTGTGGATAACATGTGGATAACATTGCATTGGGGTGTTTTGTACCATTTAAGGGTGTATTAGCTGTCAGAAGAAAGGATGTAGTCGGAGTTATTTAGTTTTTTTTTCTCAATTTTTTGAAAGGTGTGAAGGAAAGACATGGGTAATTTTTTGTCACCACAGGGACTTTGAAAAGTCAAGAAACACTCATCTTTGTTCATGTGCTTTTCCAAAAAAGAGGATGCATGGACAGAGATCCAGTTAAACTGAGAAAATGGATATATATGTGTAGATATTGTAGTTAGGCATACAGCGTAGACATTCTGTTCCAGTCGTCATCGTTTCATGGATATATACATGTAGTTAGGCATACAGCGTAGACATTCTGTTCCAGTCGTCATCGTTTCATGGATATATACGTGTAGTTAGGCATACAGTGTAGACATTCTGTTCCAGTCGTCATCGTTTCATGGATATATACGTGTAGTTAGGCATACAGCATAGACATTCTGTTCCGGTTGTCATCGTTTCATGGATATATACGTGTAGTTAGGCATACAGCATAGACAATCTGCTCCAGTCGTTATCGTTTCATAAAACATACGCTCGCATCTTGGGAATAAAAACTGACCTTGTGATAACATATACTTGTGGTACCTGTTCTAGATTTAGAATTAAAGGCCTGAAGGGCCACAATGGCAATAGCTGAAGAGCCACAATGGCGATAGCTGAAGGGCCACAATGGTGATAGCTGAAGGGCCACAATGGCGATAGCTGAAGGGCCACAATGGCGATAGCAGATTACAAAAGATTTATGAGGTGTACTTTAAAAAGGAGTGAAAATCGTGTTCTATTTTATATTGAATTAAAGCCATTGGTAAAATAATAGATTGTGAAATGTATAATTATATTCAGTATTTGTTATGTATATATCAGGGCAAGTGTTTTATCATCTATATTTATTACCTGAAACCAGAATATAATGATGGAAAGACAAAGTGTTTTCCATGATAATTTATGCCAGGAAATTCCTCTACATAAGGAAGACAAAATATGTACATAATTTTGTAAATTTTGGAAACATGCAACATTTCTGACATTTTCTCTAAAATTATTTTTTCATCTTCTTGCTATGAAGAATTCTTATGTAACAGGTTTAGATATTTGTTATATAGTAATATTACCTAAATATGACCATTGGCTTGGGAAACTCTGTGGTTAGATAACCAAAATAAAGGGCCTGGGTTTGATACCCTGGTGTTCCAAAGATTTTTCTCTTTCTTTACTATGGTAATGCCCATTTCTACAGTAGAGCTGAACTTAATTTTTTACTTGCAACAACCAGGTACTATCAAAATATGCTAAGTATAAAACAGACATGGTAACATACCACAATTTTTTTTGTAGAAACGAGATAGAATGCAAGTGAATTGTACATAAATTTTCATGAAAAAATATATATTATTGAGAAACATTGTGTATGTCATTAAGTGTGTAAATATCCTCTGCATACAATTGGTACACTGGCCTTTCTTATTATATCTATGTTTGATTATCTCAGATGAATATTTTCAAACTTCCAGACTTGTGGTGCATGAAATGTGCAGCAATTATGTTAACATGCTTATTCATAAATATTTCATTTCTACATTGACAGGTTCTGTTTCCTCCTGATTATCCCAAGACCTCGCCTCCTCAGTATGTCCTAAGGTAAGAACCTCCTCAGTATATCCTAAGGTAAGAACCTCCTCAGTATGTCCTAAGGTAAGAACCTCCTCAGTATGTCTCAGTATGTCCTAAGGTAAGAACCTCCTCAGTATATCCTAAGGTAAGAACCTCCTCAGTATATCCTAAGGTAAGAACCTCCTCAGTATATCCTAAGGTAAGAACCTCCTCAGTATATCCTAAGGTAAGAACCTCCTCAGTATATCCTAAGGTAAGAACCTTTTCAGTATATCCTGAGGTAAGAAACTCCTCAGTATATCCTAAGGTAAGAACCTCCTCAGTATGTCTCAGTATGTCCTAAGGTAAGAACCTCCTCAGTATGTCCTAAGGTAAGAACCTCCTCAGTGTGTCCTAAGGTAAGAACCTCCTCAGTATGTCCTAAGGTAAGAACCTCCTCAGTATATCCTAAGGTAAGAACCTCCTCAGTGTGTCCTAAGGTATGGACCTCCTTACTATATCCAAAAGCCCTCTTCACTGAATCCTAAGGTGAGATTGTCCTCAGTAACTTCAAGATATTAACTCTTCAGTACATCCTAAGCTAAGATATTGTCTGCCATAAGAATGTCCTCAATACAGGAAGACAGAGATTCCATTGAACTTTATTATGATGATAGGTCCTGATGGTTTTGTTTATTGGGTTTTGTTGTTTGCTATAATACTTTTTGTTGATATCCTTTCCACATTCATCGTGTAAGAATGCTGAAAGGCCAAAACCAGAGATTGTGACCCCCTGCGCTGGGCCCCAGGGGAGGATATATTTTGAATGCTTCATAAGAATAAGTTGCATCCTATCGGTTGTTAAAATTATAAAGGTCTGCTTTTATTCTGTCCGATTTTATAGACCCTTAAATACACAACATGCGGAGAAGTTTCGTGAAAGCATTTTTCTGTACTAGTATTTCCATACCCTTCAAAATTGGACCGGTATAGGTTCTGCTTAATAGGCACACAGTCTAGGTGTCAAAAAAAGGGACAAAACTTAATTGAAGGTGACAAAAGTAAGGAGAGGAAGAAAAGTGAAAAAATTATGTCCTAAAAGCACAAAAAAGAAAAAGAAGTCTTTCATTCATACTTCTTGTGACCTCTGCACCATGACCTTTGGGCACTAGAAGACCAATCCCAATGCTCATTCTGTAGGATATTAAACATATTTTTCCTTGATTGATGCAGAGTGTCTATTGATGCAGTAGGTTATATTTTTAAAAATTGATTTTATATTCTTTCTCACCCCCCTTAGGAGGAACAGTTTTCAAAATCTCCAGCCATTGAACATATATCAGACTACTTTATTCTGAGTTTGCAACAGAAACAGTGGTTTACAGAGACATGTATTTATGTAATATTTGTTTGTAAACAACATAAGGCTGTCTGACACTCACATCATCTTGAATTTCGTTCTTATATTTAGATGGCATTAATATGCAAAAGAGTATAGGTCTCCTGGTCTTTTGTTCTCAGTTAGCCATTGTAGAAAATTACTGGTCATTGTCAGAGTGTCTTTGATTCTATATAGTCATTTAATAACCAACCCATCATCCCTAGCATCACCTATCATTGTGTGTCTTATGTATTATTCCACTCTGCCCCCCCCCCCCCCCCCCCCAAGGTACCTGTCCATTCTGCTAAGTTCCCCCAAGTACCAGTGGACTCTGCTGCCCCCTCCCCCCCCCCATCGCTTTCAGGTACTAGTGGACTCTGCTGGGCTCCCCACAGGCACCTTTCTGCTCTGCTGAGTTCCCCCTCCAAGTACCTGTCCACTCTGCTGGGCTTCCTCAGGTACCTGTCCACTCTGCTGGGCTTCCTCAGGTACCTGTCCACTCTGCTGGGCTCCCTCAGGTACCTGTCCACTCTGCTGGGCTCCCTCAGGTACCTGTCCACTCTGCTGGGCTCCCTCAGGTACCTGTCCACTCTGCTGGGCTTCCTCAGGTACCTGTCCACTCTGCTGGGCTTCCTCAGGTACCTGTCCACTCTGCTATGCTACTTCCAGAGTCAATTTTGTTAGAAATCAGTTTGGTATTTACAATTACCTGCTGGGCTCCCTTCAGATACTTGGTCACCCCACAGGGACGTACCTCAGGGTGAATTATTTCTGTATCAGTAGTTAGACTACAGATGTCTGCTTGGATCTTCCACAGGGACCTGTATTATCCTGCTGGGGCTACCCTCCCCCGGGGCAAGGTATTAAGTTGAATAGCCCCTAGAAGCCAAATAATTAATAGTAGGATATGTTGATATTAGATTGTATGTAATAAAACCATCACATGTTTTATCAGGTTATGTTGTGTACGTAGTATTATTATGATATTGTTTACAGATGTTGTTCAGGCATGAATCTCCAAGAAGTCAATCAGCTATAAATGCACCTGATTTAGTATACAAAATAAATAAGTATACAATACATCTTATTTTCATCAAATCATTTTATTTGTAGTGCACCTTGGTTACCACGTGACGAGCGAATATGTTTAGAAAATGCCTTAGCTGATATATACTGGTAATGTGACAAATGTAAATTATATCTTTATATTTGTTCATGTGTGTGTGTGTGTGTATGTGTGTGTGTTTACAATAAGCAATTATTCTAGTTTTAGTGTGCCTGAGCAGAAAGCTCATCTTAGCCTCTCTTTCTCAAATTCTGTCCTTTGGCAATGTTTCTGTTGATATAAACTTTTCCATTTTCAACTTCTTCTCCTAAACAGCAGGACCAATTTTAACCAAACTTGACACAAAAGATCATATTGCTTTCAAACAGAGATGTTTAAAAAAAAAAAAGCAAAAATAGGATTGAGTGTTTAAAAATTATTTTTTACCCTTGGAGTTGAAGATTTTGAGGGCATATAGTTTTTGGCTTGTGTCTGTGGCAAACTTTCACCTTGGTCATATATTTTATGCCATAAGAGATATACCTTTCATATTTGGTATGGGTATTTCTTGTGGCAAGTCCTTTCCATTGACACTAATATCTTTAACCTGGTGACCTGAACAGTGACCTTTGACCTACTTTGAAAATTCAATTATAAGCCAAATCTTTCAAGTCATAACAGGTACTGCTTTTATTTGTAGCATGTGCATTTCTTGTGAGAAGACCTTTCCACCGATACCAGATTTGTTGACTTAATGACCTAGACCTTTGACCTAATTTTTGGAAATTTTCTTTAAAATTTTAACCTTGGACATTTCTTTTACACCGTAAGAGGTAGACCTTTCATATTTAGTATGTGTATTCCTTGTGGTAAGACCTTCCATTGACACCAATATTTTTGACCTGGTGACCTTTATATTGACTTTTGACCAACTTTTAGAAAATTCGAATATAAGCCATATCACAAAATTTTCAGGTACATTGTCTTACATTTCCACTTCGTTATAATCAGGGGAAATCAAACACATCTTGTTCTTAAAAAGTACTTAACCAGAAAAATCATATTTGTATAGAAACTTCTTTATATAATGAAAATTCAGATGTGTTCAAATCATGATTCCCAGACCCCAGGCAGGACACAATTTGGATTTTGAAGATTTATGCATGAATTTGTAAACATTTAAAGCCTTCTCCTTCATAACTATAAGGTACAGTTAGTGGAATTCATACATAAGTATCGTCATGTAGTGTTAATTCATGTCTGTTCACATCATGACCCCTTGGATCTTGATGGGACCACAAAAGAGGTTTAAATGATGAAGGAAAATTAATTCAAAATCTTATCAAGAATTGTTAGAATAGATCCTCAGTACCCCTTGCTTGTCGTAAGAGGTGACTAAATGGGGCGGTCCTCTGAAGGAGACTGCATATGAGTGAAAGATTCTCGAGCGGGATGTTAAACAATATTTAATCAATCAATCAGTCAATCTCAAGAATGACCAGATACAATATATTAATATACTAGCATCCTCATGTAGTGTAGATTCAGGCTTATACACACCATGACTTGTTAGAGTTACATGATGCGTTACCAGCGTATTCTATTATCTTCCAAAAAAGGTATAATTCATCAAAATACTGAGCAATAATCTTGATATAGCTTGTTCACACTGTGATACCTGGATTTGGTGCTGAATCAGAGTTTCAGTAATCTCTCTCTCTCTCTCTCTCTCTCTCTCTCTCTCTCTCTCTCTCTCTCTATATATATATATATATATATATATATATATATATAAAAGATTAAATCCTGGCATAAACCAATCATTATGGATGACTTTATATGAAAGTAATGCAGCTTTGAAATATGGTTTGTGCAGTAAGATGGTTAAAATCACAATTGATCATGAAGTTGTAAACTGGTTAATTAATGATGACACAATTGATTTACTAAATAGACCTTATTTTTACCTAAAATGTAACATTCTTGTCATCTCTTTTTATGGATACAATATTTCAATTACTGTCAATTATTACTATACCGTCGACATTTTATAATTAAGGCATAAAATATTCACTAGCTTGTTGTTTTTTTTTTGGTTTTTAATAAGAAAATATGAAATTATATGAACTGTGGTCCTCGTATTGTAATTTTTATTTCTGTCTTTTCAGTGCAAATATTGGAGAAAGTGTTATATTTCTGTGGGTTGAAAAAATACGTGAGTTTCTGCAGGAGAAGAGCGAGATGAAAGTGGGAAAAAAAACAGGTATTTACATATAGACAATGAAAAACATACAGATTATAAGGACCGAATTTGGCTCTTAAAAGTTGTAAAATAAACTGGTTGTATGTTTCTTAATATTACCTGTAATTTCTATACCTGGCAATATATGTCAGAAAGCTATTATAGTATCTGCATCAAAATAGAAATTTTGAAGTTATTTTTAGAGAATCAAATTAAGCCCTCACTGTACATAGTAATTGGACAAGTTTTTGTTTGACATTATAAGGTTGTTTCAACATGAACAGCTTGTGTAGTTACATGTGTGGTACTCTCAGATAATGTTCTACTAGCCCTTGTGAGTAAGTTAGTCCTTTAGCTTGAATGATAGACCACTGGACTGTCATGCCAAAGGTCCGGGGTTCAATCCTCAGCAGTATCTCAGTTACACCTGTAGTTGGTATTTCAGATGTTAGTAGTTCAGGAAATGAAGAGAGAAAGGCAGAAGGGGAAGAAGACTGTTCAGATGAAAGTTTTGCAAAAATACAGGAGCAACTACTTATGAGGAGCCACTCCACACAGCAGGAGGAAACCAGAGAGGGTGAGAGACTCCAGCTAGTGACTCACTATAGTGCTGTTTTGTTGATTTACCAGAAATTAATCTTTAATGTCAAGCATGCGTGTATATCTATCAAAATGTTATTATATGTATGTGTTTCAGAGGTCACTTGTCCCGATATTCACCATGGAGAGAGTTTCATGGACAGAAAAAGTGTGTTTCAAGGTCATATAGCTGCAATATCTCATACAAAACAGGTATTTCTCAGCTTCCTTTGAGTGCTGTATGCATTATTTATCTTACTTGTGTATGATACTAATAATCACTACAAACGACCTCATAGATTTAAGCAGTTGTCAGCAAATTATTTATCATCCCAAAATTCACATGTGTACCATGTAAGAGTAGACAGCAGAAGTTTCTTTTCTAAGGTGAAGTTAGTCCTGGACACTCTTTATCAAAGTAAGAAGATTGCCATGGCAACTCACAACATTTATGCATACAGGATTATTCAAGATGACCAATCAGATGTCTTCTATCAGGGCTGCGAGGATGATGGGGAAACCCAGGCAGGTTCCAGAATGCTTCACCTAATGCAGGTATTTAAGATATGTTTAATAATTTAATAATTCTTGTAATGATCTCAACGTGTAATATTTGTAATAATGTGTAATAATGTTTGTAATGTGTAATATTTGCTTATAATCTCTGTAATATAAGATGTGTAACAATCCTCGTAATGTGTAATCTTTGTAATCATGTCTAATAATGTTTGTAATGTGTAATAATCTTTGTAATCATGTCTAATAATGTTTGTAATGTGTAATAATCTTTGTAATCATGTCTAATAATGTTTGTAATGTGTAATAATCTTTGTAATCATGTCTAATAATGTTTGTAATGTGTAATAATCTTTGTAATCATGTCTAATAATGTTTGTAATGTGTAATAATCTTTGTAATCATGTCTAATAATGTTTGTAATGTGTAATAATCTTTGTAATCATGTCTAATAATGTTTGTAATTTGTAATAATCTTTGTAATCATGTCTAATAATGTTTGTAATGTGTAATAATCTTTGTAATCATGTCTAATAATGTGTAATAATGTTTGTTAGGAACTTTAGAAGTTAGTTTGTTTAGCAGAAAAAAAGAAAGAAAGAGGAAATTTTTGTGTAAATTACTAAGAACAAAATGATTTCCAAATCAAAGTACAGAAAGTACAGAATGTACTCGTGGGAGTTGAACTTTTTCAAACATTTAATGAAAAAAATAAAAAAAAAACATTAAAAAACAAACTAATTACTGTAAACATCATAGCAATATCACTGTGTTTTTTTTTAATGAAGATTTACTGTCACTAGATTTGAACATTTAACATTGGTTCTTCATTTATTTACTAAATGCAGAGACTCGGGTGTGTTATGGAGTACAAGTATGTCTTAGTCAACAATGAACTCATCTATGCCTAGCATGTGATACTCCTTTACAAATACTGTATAAAAGAATATATCCTTTCCTATCATTTTATAAAATGAATATATCCATTTACATGGCGCTCATAGTTTGAAATAAGCTCTCTTTGTTTTAAATTTTAGCTTTTGAATATAGGATTGTATTATTTAGAAAATGTTTTCTAGGCCAAGCGTTAGGTTGAACAAAGTTCAAATCAACAGTGTAAACTGTCCCATCGTAACTTTATATTGTATTAAATAAGTAGAGATTAATTTCATTTTCAGTGAACTCTGAAACTTTACGTCAACCTGCGTTTGATAATTCCCCGTGGGGATCCGGGTTGTTAGAATAGATCCTCAGTACCCCTTGCTTGTCGTAAGAGGCAATTAAGTGGGGCAGTGCTTTGGATGAGACCGTAAAAACCAAGGTCCCGTGTCACATAGGTGTGGCACATTAAAGATCCCTTCTTGCTCAAAGGCCATAAGTGCCAAGCAAAGGCCTAAATTTCACAGCCCTTCACCGGCAATAGTGACGTCTCCATGTGAGTGAAAGATTCTCGAGCGGGACGTTAAACAATATTTAATCAATCAATCAATCATTGCTTAAATTTGAACACATGAATATTATGTTGTAGTAATCAGGGCAATACAGACTGCAGGCCTTAAATTTTCTCCTTTCTTATATTACAGTGTCATCGAACAGCAGAGATCTCACATTGCGCTGGGAGATCACCTCTGTTCTTTTTTTTAACTATTATGAAATTTAATGGTGAAATAAGAGTTGCTATGCCACTTGCAGATAGTTGATGCGAGGAATGTAATGGTAGTGGTGACTCGTTGGTATGGGGGAGTACATCTTGGGCCTGACCGATTTAAACACATCAATAATTGTGCCAGGCAGCTTTTGGATGACCATGGCTACATTAAGTCCAAGGTTAGCAGAAACTGAAATTAAAGTTTCATCAAACTATCAACAAGTCATTTTAGAGTTTTAACAGAGGTGATGTTTTGAAAGTACAATTATGTTTGTATGATTTGTTTGAATATTCTTACGTTAAACAGTCAGCCAGCATAATAGAATAAAGTTTTCATTCTTACCTATGTAATCATGGGAATGAATTTTGAAGTTTCTATATGTATAAACTACAAGATGATTAATATCTAGAACTGAATATGATATCACATGTATTTCTTTTATCAAAAGACTGAAAATAAGTGTGTACACTTTTTATCTATTATTAAATGACTGACCTATAAATGATTGTGTACTCCTTTTTTTTAGAATGAGAAAAAAGGTCCCAAAAGCAGCAAAAAGAAGAGGTAGTACATGGTGCCTTTGTATCTCATGTTTTGAGAGAGAGAGAGAGAGAGAGAGAGAGAGAGAGAGAGAGAGAGAGAGAGAGAGAGAGAGAGAAATAATGAACATTGTCTTTCTTTTATGAAATATGTGATTTTGTCATGATCAGAATTTTAACTTATTGTTGTTAATGTACATATTGAATGATAATGTGCAGTTTATAGTAATATGATTTGTGATAAATATGTGTTCACATTATCTGTATATGTTATGCAATGTTTGCAGATGTGAATTAAAGGCTATGGGTATGACCATGATGTTGACTTGACCTTTAGTATTGTAAAGTTTGAGGTCATTCCATACAAGGGAAGTTGACTTCAGCATCAAACTGACCACAGTGATGGTTAGAGGGTGGTGAAATGCTGAAATTTTATTTGGACCACAACTTTACTGCTTATGCTTTAGATTACTGGGACTGGTCCACAGGGGATACTTACTCCTCCTAGACACCTGATCCCAACTCTGGTATAATGTCTAGGGTGTCACAGATTGCTGTTCTCGAATGTGATTATTTAAAACAAGACTCACAATTTCACAAATTTATTTTTGTTTCCATAAAATAATATTTATGAATTAACAACAACAGTTTGTTGTTTTATGGTACTGCATGACATGTAGGTTTTGCCTGACTTTGGCGCCCGGCCTAAGTACAATGGTTCACTCTCCTGCTGACAGTTATCATTCGAGTGCATGTGGACACGCCCTCCATCAATGTTGATGCACTCCAGCTGGTGACAGGTTGATTACTACAATAGTACAACATACTAAATACAAACACACACACAGGTTTTCAGGTTGAAACCTTAAATTATCCATGAAAATACTGTAATATAAATGATATATGCTACTTAGAATACACAAATCTCTAGCATTTCGTATGCTTAAGTTTCGCTAGACATTTCTCATTTCTAAGAATGACACATGATAATTATGAGCAGTGCAGCATGCTGTAACTTTATGAAATGGACTAATAAACATCTTCATGCAAAATGAAACCAGTATTTAAACGGACACATTAAGTAAAAAAAGTGCACCACCATGGCACATGATATGCGTCAGATGTTTATTCATTAATAAACGGATAAAAGTGCATGACACAAAATTGTGTCAACCTTGTGCAAAGATTTCACCAAAATCTTTGCTTTAAGGTTTGAGGTGAAATCAGTATTATTCCTTGTAATGTGTCTATTGCACAAAACAGTTGACTTATCAATATATCTCGAGAGAGGGGGGGGGGGGGGGGGGGTGGGGGGGGGGGCTCCGTGGCCGAGTGGTTAAAGCATTGTGCTCAAAATCACAAGGCCTCTTACCTCTAGCCGGCGTGGGTTCGAATCCTGCTCGCGCAGATATATATAAGAAAGTTTGCCAGTTTACTTTCGGAAGGTCGGTGGTCTCTTCCCGGATACATTGTATCTGGGTTCTCTCCTCCACTTACAAAAACTGGATGCCACCAGATAACTGAAAAATTGTTGAGCGTGGCGGAAAAAAACAATCAATCAATCAATATATCTCCTGAATTGTTCAAATAACTGCTGAAATATTACAAAACATTTTCATGTTATTACATACAGTTGAACTTCGGTATCGAGAACACCGAATCTCGAATACCATGGATATGTCGAAGTGATTTGGAAGTCCCTACCATTTATTCTTTAAGTATTTTTCCCTTGATATCTCGAATCATTGGATATCTCAATGTTTTTTTCTCGGCCCCATCGAGTATGAGATAAAAAAGTTTGACTGTATATTTAGATACTTACTTTCACATGGTATGAATTACTTATTTTGGGTTGGCCCATAACTAAAGGAGTGACAAATTATTTCCAAAGGCTTCTTATAGTATGCTTATTAATTAATCTTTAACTAGACAAATGCAGTTTAGTTCTGATCAAAATGATCTTTGAATGTCCAACTGAACTCTATGAAACGCCATCACTTACATAATATTACTGCCAAGAGACTAATGGAATCTGAATTGGACAGACAGATTTGTCTTTAATCTAAACTCCTTGACACCCATGGCTTAGATAATTATTCCCATGAGACAATTCCACTATCAGTGGTGTGATGTGCTTGTTAAGTCTGCAAATTTTGTAATAAAATAGTGCATATACTTATATTGTTATTGTTAGAAACAAAATAAATGTCATATTTCATTGTTCTGTAGCTACATTTTATGAAAAAAGCATATTTCTTGATGTAATAATTATTAAATAAGGTTACAGCATTACTCTCTAGCATATATAAAGGTTACCTCCCTTAAAACATAGTTTTTAGCTCATCTGAGCTGAAAGCTCAAGTGAGCTTTTCTGATCACTCGTCGTCCACCTGTCTCTAAACTTTCACATTTTTGACTTCTTCTCCAGAACCATTGGGCCAATTTCAACCAAACTTGGCATCCTTTGGGAAGGGGAATCAAATTTGTTCGAACGAAGGACGCCTTTTTCAGAGGGGAGATAATAGCAAAAATACACTGAAATTAAAAAAAAAATCTTCAGAACCACTGGACCAATTTCAACCAAACTTGGTATAAATCATCCTTTGGTGAAGGGAATTCACGTTTGTTCAAATGAAGGATCATGTCTCCTTTAAAGAGGAGATAATCTCAAAAATGCAAAAATATGTGGGATCATTTAAAAATCTTAAGAACCACTGGGCCAGGAAAGTTCCAGTTTACATTGAAGCTTCCTGACATAGTGAAGATTTAATTTTATTAAAATCATGGCCCCTAGTGGTAGGGTGGGGGCCACATTAGGGGATCAAAGTTTTGCATGCGAATATACAGGGAAAATTTTTATATGAGCCAGGGTGATTCAGGTGAGCGATGTGGCCCATGGTCTCTTTAAATACTTACCATTTTAAATGTTTAATGACCTGATTTACAATTTATATTTCTCTACAGATGCACAAATTGACAAAGTTTATTGATTCTAGGACTCTTATCTATATGAGCCCAAAATGTGGTTAAACCATCCATATATGGCCATATCAACTTTAATATGGGTCACAGTGACCTTAATTTATAGTGCGATACACCTACTAAAGGTGCGATAACTGACTAAGTTTGATGATTTCTAGACCAAATAATTGTCCACTTGCGAGTCAAACGGGATTTTGCCGTATTTGGCCATATCATCGTAAGGAGGTACTCTACAACTCATAATGACGGACTTCGTTTTCAAATATTAATGAAAATATGAATATCAGCAATATTTGTCTATTCACTTCAAATTTGAATACCTAGCTAAGTAGCTCAGTAGGTTAGCATTTAACTCCTAAATTATATATCGCGGATTTGAGTCCAGCAGTGGTTTTAATTTTTCTGCTCCCCCCCCCCCCCCCCTAAATTGCTGTCTACAAAAACTGCATTTTTAACTAAATAAAATAAATTTGAAAAATTTCAATTTTGAAATACTGTTGTTCATATCCTTCACTTTTTATCCATATCAAATTTCTCTGGTTTAGTAATCAAAGGTGAAAGTGCCTAATTTTAAAATTGCGACCCACTCTCTACCCAAGATGCATTTGATGACAAAGTTTGATGATTTTAGGTCTAATAGTATTACGTTATTAGCTAGAAACGAACGGACTGAGGACACGATCGCCATACCATAACAGGTCCCGTCTTAGATGGGCGTAAAAAAGGGTTATATCACGGTAGTTGGAAGCTTTTGGACCTTTTAAACAGAAAATACGTTTACAATTATTACGAAAACGTAGAACAACGGCATTAGTCACAGCAAACTGACTTTACATTGTACATTCTGGTAATGTCAGCTGGTACAATACTATGGAGTGCCAAATTAACATAAACTCAAATAAATGAAGATATCACCAATTCATTTGATGCGCTCAATAATTCAATGAAAGATCTCTTCAAATAATTAATATCTTCAGTTCTGGATTATTACGCACATTATTTGAATTAATTAATGCTCGCATCAATTGAATTGATGAGAGCATTAATTGCATTGATGCATGCATTAAATTAATTATTGCTTTTATCAATCCAATTGATGCGCGCATTAATTCAATTAATGAGAGCAAACTTACTGGCCGTGATTTCAATAAAGGTGAGTTTGGATGACCACGCTGTGGCATTCTTTCAATGTGATTGGTCACGGAGAAGAGAAGTAAAACTTGTCTATGAGAAGGCTCGCCGAAATATTTGCACGCTCGATTAAGTGAAGTGCCATGCTGTTATTGAAACGATAGTAAATTAAAGGGTATGCCCAAGGTTAAGGACATCTGGCTATAAAATGAGGAAATCAGGGAGAGCGGAAAAAATTATATGGGCTGTATCTATTGCAACCTCCATAGTGCTAGTCTATTGTCAACAAACAGATAATTTCAGATTTTATTTCGAGTGGAAGACTCTAGTTACCCAAAACATTTCAGGTGCAGTTTCGTGTGTGCGGTCTTACTGAAGGAAAATCTAGAAAAAAGAAAATTTAGAAAAAAGAAAATCTAGTCAAGACCTCCCCCCCCCCCCCCCCCCCCCCCAATATAAAGAAACTTGTCCCCAGTTCTAAGACAGCGGATTTCAAACCTATTTTATACATATTTGAATTTAAAATGTTCTTGATATCGATTTCACTTCGTATTTGTATTTATCTTTCGAAAATCGTAACGGACAACCAGAAATAAAATTTCTAAATTTTATTGTAAAAGGCATCAAACCACACACACACACACACACACACACACACACACACACACACACACGTATAAGAACATAAGCCTCTTCTTAGCACTGACACTGGCATTGTTTTTCACTAAATTCACACATTTTCTAACACATCATCACATTTTCTTCCCCTTCACTGCCCACTGCAGATCTGTCCACATCTCTTCAGTATTTGCTGGCGCTGATGGATCCATCGCTGTAGTTGTTCCAGAGTTGGGTGATGTGGCACTGTAGAAGTCTTGTAGTCTTTCGTCGATGTCTCCGGAGTTTTCCCTCGCTGATCATTTTGAGTTGGTTTGGGATGCTGGCGGTTTCCTTGAAAAAAAGAATCACAAGCACACAGTCGTGCCAAGACAACTCCAAAATTGCCCACATCACAGGATGTCATCAACCTCCATGGACCATGGATCTACACCTTAGAAGGTGAAAGGTTTCTTCTGTGTGGTGACACTGATGCACAAGGACACAGAATAATGCTCTTTGCAACCGACACCAACAAAAATCATTTGTGTGCAGCGAAGACAATTTTCAGTGATGGGACATTCTATTCATGCACACAATTCTTCATGCAGTTGTACACTCTTTATATAGATGTAAATGCAACAATTTTTCTTCTCATCTATGGACTATTGCCTAACAAAAGTGAGGTAATCTAAAATCGGTTTTGCAGTCTCCTGAAGGATTCAGCTAGAAGACTCCAGTTAGTGCTGACCCCTGAAAGTTGGCTGCTGGACTTTAAGATTGCTGCTCGAAATGCAGTTCATCACAACTTCCCAGTGACTTCAATCAAGGGATGTTTTTCCATTTCACTCAGTGTATCTGGAGAAAAGTACAATCCTGTGGATTAACTGTGTGACTCCGGTATAATGAGGACTTCCATCGTCTCGTGAGAAGAGCAGCCGTTCTCCCTCTGATTTCAGAACACCAAGTGGAGGATGTTTGGTTTCAGGTGCTGGAAGATTACGACGATGATGGCCAAAATGTCCTACGTTTCAAGGGCTGTCACTGAGACATGGGTAGAAGGGCATCTGACGAACTGGAACCACTTTGACAATGATGGACCCGGAACAGAATAGGTTATAGGTTACCTGTTATTATTTTCCTTTGTTCTTTGACACATTTACCTGTGCGCCATTCCCGTCTAGCTAAAACCAGTCACCCGTACAGATTTAAGAATTTTAGTTAAGTAGGAAGACCCCTTACTGTACAGTTACAGGTGACCTAATATACTGTTTTCAAAAATCCAAACCTATTATGCCATATAATGTACAACAAACTCAAAAGATTACATAACGAAAATGTTTTAGAATAATGGTAGATCATATATACATCAAAATTAAATATTAAATTAGGAATCAAGCAACTTATTCTGTTGGGTATATTAATCACTTCTGTCAATCTGTCTTCCGTCTCATCCCGTGGGGATCCGTGGTAAGAGGCAACTAAATGGGGAAGGTCCTCCGGACGAATCCGCAAAAACTAAGACCCCATGTCACAGCAGGTGTGGCACGTTAGAGATCGCTCCCTGTTCAAAGGCCATAAGCACCGAACATAGACCTAAATTTTGCAACCCTTCACCGGCAATGTTGAGGTCTCCATATGAGTGAAAAATTTTCGAGCGGGACCTTATACGATAATCAATCAATCAATCAATCAATCAATCAACCTTTCCGTCTTGCACTCTTGCGATACAATTTAAGAAGTAGCAACGAAATACCTTTTGTATATAACGTGGGCATATCTTGTAAGTGTGTAATAAGATTTAGAATTTTGGTTAAGGGCCAGGATGTTTAACTGAAGGCCAAATTCCTGTAAATATTATGTCATTGATGGTCACCTTCCAATACACGCTGAGAAATAGATATCTATTTAAGGGCTCCTACTAAATGAACACCAATAAAGATCTATATATTTATTTTGCATTTTATGATATTTTATATGACTTGTTTTATCACATTCATTATCCTGATGAATTATATAGGTTTTATTGGATGTTTGTGAAAAATAAAGGCGCTATGTTAGTTACGTTGTGAAGAGTAATATAACTGTTTATACCTATGTTAGTTACGTTGTGAAGAGTAATATAACTGTTTATACCTATGTTAGTTACGTTGTGAAGAGTAATATAACTGTTTATACCTATGTTAGTTACGTTGTGAAGAGTAATATAACTGTTTATACCTATGTTAGTTACGTTGTGAAGAATAATATAACTGTTTATACCTTTCATTATTGCTTTATGCTTTGTAATTTCATTGTCACAGTGTAGCTATGTATTAATGTCTTTTAAAACTAAAATATGAATATTACGAACAAAGAATACAGAATTTATTATCTAGAACATTGCAGAGTTAGACAAGTTTGGCGCGCTATATACTCAAATATGTTTAATATTGTAATCTAGATAGCACTTTTATTTTTGCAACAAAACCACATAAAACCTATATAATTCTGGTATCACTAGACTAATATCATAAAAGTAATAGAAAATATCATAAAATACAAAACAAATCTGTAGATTTATGTAGTAGAAGCCCTGCTGTGTCACGGGGCTTTTGTTTTTGAAAAGAGGTATATAAAAAAAGCACCTACATTTCTTTATATTCCATCATTTTTAGTAGGACCGCTATTTTAGCAACAGGTCACGTCTTTGACAAGTAACACCATGCAGACAAGATTTTCATTACACAAACTCTGGTTATAGGTAACCCATATCTTTTATTATCATTACAAACAATCCGTTTTCAATATTGTTATTTTAGAAATAGAATTGACCATGATGACGGCTTGAACTTTGATGCTTCACGTCACGAAGGATATGCCAGTGCTATATAGCGAGATTTTCCCCATAGCGAGACTTCCCCCCGGAAAACTGGCTATATAGCGAGACTTCCCCCCGGAAGACTGGCTATATAGTGAGACTTTCCCCCGGAAAACTGGCTATATAGCGAAACTTTCCCCATAGCGAGACTTCCCCCCGGAAAACTGGCTATATAGCGAGACTTTCCCCATAGCGAGACTTCCCCCCGGAAAACTGGCTATATAGCGAGACTTTCCCCATAGCGAGACTTCCCCCCGGAAAACTGGCTATATAGCGAGACTTCCCCCCGGAAAACTGGCTATATAGCGAGACTTTTCCCCGGACATCTGGCTATATAGTGAGCCTTCTCCCGGGGGAAATCTCACTATATTGCCAGACTTCTGGGTGAAATTTCACTACATAGCCAGTCTTCCCCATTATAGTGAGATTCCCCCTTTTACGCGAGTATCCGGAATAGCCCTTTACACTAAAATTTACATCTGTGTACTGAAATACAAGCACAATTTCTTTTATGTACTATTTTAATTCAGTTTACCACAACATAATGTCCGGAAATTAGAAATCTTTAAAAAAAATTTGTATCAGATGATGTGTCTTCATGGTCAGTGCATGAGATTTTGTTAACAAGAATATTTTTATATTTTAACCCTTGTGATTAAAATCAAAACTATCAACACAATATCAAAAATATTTTTATATTTTAACCCTTGTGATTAATATCAAAACTTCATCAGACTTTTTAAAATTTTGATTGTCGCATAAAGCGAACAAGTGATGGTTTGAATTTAATCATATTGTATTTTAACTTGACTCTAGGACAATTTCAGTTTAAAGTGTCACGTTATAATTAATTAATAATAATGTCAATTATGTGATCATAAGTTAATTATAGGAATCTGATGTTCTGTCATGGCACGCAATCGGGAGTGGTTTCAGCTTAAGAAGTGTGTAGAACAGGAGGGGCGTGGACCAATCTGAAGAGGCATTGGGTCTGAAGAATCTACCTTAATGCCCCCTAGTGTGGCCATGGCCAAGCCCTGGCGGAGGAACGGAGACATGGGATGGAGCCCGTGGTGTTCTAGAGTAGATCTCCCTCGGAGAATCTACGTGATGACTGGTTACTCTCGGTTATGCCTGTTTACTCTAGGATGAATTAGAATAATGGAGAATTCACGACTTATGTGGAAAATTCATAAGTTATTCTCTATTCACCATTTGATTAATTGTCACATAATCATCGCATGAAAGCCCCTTAGAATTTAGATGAAGCTAGTTTTTATGTGTTTAGTGCTTGGTGTTAGATCGCACTCGAACTATACATTAAATACTCAAGGAGGATTTATAACTAAAATCTCCCACTTGTACTTCTTGTATAAAGCTTTAGTTAGATGAAGGTACTCATTTTAGTATATGATAGACATCTCTAATTCAGTTATAGCAAGCTTTAGTTCAATCATAGCGAGCAATGAAATCCTGGATAATAGCATTATTTTAGGTATATAGCAAATTATCTCTCATTTTAAAGACAAATTAACACACAGACACAATGAAAATCTGAACAACAGAGTAAAATATTGAAGATATGACCACAGGCACTTGGGACATATATCACTTTCAATCCACCACCATCCGCAGATCTGGGATTGATACAATATATTTTTTTCTTTCTACTTATCTTTTGTAAATATCCATCAATACGAAGCCGAATAGGCTCATTTTTGAGAAAGTGGAAAAAGTATAATGTTTTAGTAAAATCATCCACAAATGGTTATGTTTCGTCTCTGTCACGTGATAGTAAAAAATAAGTTATCAGTGATTATAAGAAAACTTAAATAGAATAAGTTCTTGGATGGCTTTAATGCATATTTGCAAAACATAAGCAGAAAAAATGTGTTTATCCCAGATTAGGAAATAAAGTTGATAAGGGGAAGGTGTGCTGGGGGACTGGGGAAGGGTGTGTAAGGAATGACCATGCCTCATGCTCCATATGACTGTGGATATGATTATTTGAAAAGACAGAAACAAAAACATCATTTGGTTTATTTGATTTAATGCATTAAGATATCAGTAATTGATTTATATTCATCATACATTCAGCTACATGTATAATGTACAATATTTGCGTGAATTAATGATGACATCGGTTAAAATATGGCAAGCAATTCTAGTAGTTGAAATATGGGTATCTTCAACTAGACTGAAACAAACCATGTCTTAATCTTAGCAATGAATTTCAATAGAAATTAAGCAGGAAACAGTCGTAGAAATATTAAAGCGTTTTAAATCATTCTGGCATGAAATATGAAGACTGAGAAAATATTGTGAATTTTCACGCACACAATATAGACAGAATATTGTCTCTATTGAATTCGTATATGCGGTTATATACAGAAGATAGGGATGATCTGTCCATGCAGAAACACCTAATTCCGACAATGTTGACACATCATCTATGTCCATAATAAAGTAATGTTACTTTATGACGGACTGAGCTGATGTGAATAGACCTCCGTTTCTCTGGTAACCATGACGATTGCTTGGCGAATGGGTGGAATTTATGTTCTATTTGTGATGAGATCCCGCCATATAAATAAATTGAAATCAGTAGATACGTATGTCAGAGCTAGGCAGGAAAGATGGTAAGTAATATATCGTGATCGCCACTTTATATCACAGGAATACTAACATCCATTGTGGTTTAAATTGAAATATTTCCTAATTTGTATACATGCTTTAATCACTTGATATGATTATGCAAACAGAGCAAGCGAGTTTAATGTATACTCTGCAAAAAAGAAACGCATAATGGATTTTTTAAGATTTTAGTAGATGTATTTTGGATTATGATTTTACAATAAAAAATGTAGATATTCACTAGAATTTTCAATTGAAAAAAATTACAGTCCAAACCTTAGATATTGGTGAAAAAAAAGTCAGATCATCACAGTTAAGAACACTTCCTGTCACGTTTAAGTTAGTACCGTGTATGACCACCTCGAGCTGCCAACACAGTTCTGCATCTCCTTGGCATAGAGTCAATCAATGTTCTTACGTTATTGCGTGGAATTGTTCGCCATTCCTGTTGTAACATTTGACGGAGCTGATCGAGGGTCTGAGGCGGAGGTTGGCGCAGGCGCACACATTTATCCAGTTGGTCCCATAAGTGTTCAATCGGATTCAAATCCGGTGATTTGGAAGGCCATGGTAGCACATTAATGTTGTTCTGCTGAAGGTAGTCAATTGTTAAGCGGGCTGTGTGAGGCCTAGCATTGTCATGTTGGAATAACTCCCTCTGTCGGTCAATTACACGCATAAGGTGAGGTTGGAGAATTTCGTCTCTGTACCTTTGAGCCGTTAAATTGCCCGGGACATGTACCAGTTCTGTTTTACGGTCATTAGAGATCGCCGCCCACATCATGACGCTACCTCCACCGAAGCTATCCACTTCTTGGACACACGAGGAAGAGAAACGTTCATTCCTGCGCCGGTATACACGGATTCTTCCATCACGTTTCTGTAGCAGAAAACGGGACTCATCGCTGAACCAGATTCTACGCCAGTTGCGGAATGTCCAGCCCCTCAATCTGTTGCACCATCGGACTCTTTCTCGTCGGTGTAACGGTGTCAAAACTGCTCCAAAATACGGTCTTCTGGGTCTAATGCCATATTGTCGAAGTCGGTTGCGGACTGTCTGCGAGCTGATTCTTCTCAATCCAGGTATTCCGACTGCAGTAGCTGTTGCAGCAACGGTTCGATTCCGTAGATGAAAGACCCGGATGTAGCGATCTTGTCCAGGAATCGTAATGCGAGGTCGCCCACTCCTCGGTCGGTCATTAGTAGAGCCAGTCTGCTGGAATCTGTTCCACAGCCGAGAAATTGTGCTCTGATTTACGTTTTCAGTTCGTGCAATGTCACTTTGGGATACTCCGGCCTGGAGACGGCCAATGACGATATTTCGAGTAGCAGGGTCCAACCTTGGCATGGCAGCATTTTAACGTTATGATGAATTCAAGCTTCAAACTTCGTCCTTTTATACGCTTTAATGTAGTGGTTGAATTAAGCACAAAGTTCTCGTGAAAAACGTAAGCCAAATTCCATGGCGATAGAGGTGATGTGCAATTTTAGAGAATCGCCGAGCTAATTTGGCAGAGAGCCAAATCAAATGAACAGACCTTTAAAGTTTCATACTTACCTGTAAAAAATCAATTACTCAATTGACCATTTCAGTTTACCTGGTAAAATACATAATTTGCATTTTTAAAATTTCAAAAGGGCTATGCGTTTCTTTTTTGCAGAGTATATTACGAGAAAATCATGATTTAATTTAAATCAAATCATTTGAATTTAAATATGGCGCATATCGCCTTTATTTTTGTCTTCGTTTTAAAATGATTGTATTTGACAGTTTTAAATTTTGGCGGGTATCTAGTTAATTTATCAATTGTATTTATCAATCATCATCAATTATCACCTTTTCTAAATGAAATTTTTCTTCGTTTTTATTTTTAGTCTCTGCATGGCGTTTCATGTGTTGTGTTGTTGTTCTAGTTAGCGCTTGCTCTTTGACAGGTGCCCTTCTTGTTCCTAGCATCACGGTTTGGTATTGTTTTCGGGTTTTTCTCGAGTCTATGGGACAATAATATTTACCCAACCGATGCCGATTTCACTGAAGTGTTCGGTCTGACATCCTGGATCAACAATGAAACGGAGAGAGACAAGATTTTAAATTACCTTTTATTGTGCCCGAATCAAGATATGTGTATCGGTGAGAAATTCAAACGGACCTATACTTTCACTTTCCACCCAGCCTGCGTTGCGTGTGAGTGTGATGATTCCTGCGTGAGAAGAGCAACATGCTGCCCCTCCAAATTTTATAGACAGACACCTTCTCCGGATTTCATCCAATATCCGCTGACTTTTGATGAGAAACAAGGTCCCCCAATGCACTGTCTGGAACCTCTGTGGAACATGGAAGCTGAATTCAAATCTGGACAGATGTACTGGATGATCAAGACCTGTCCAGATGGCATTACTTGCATACCGACACCGTCTAGAAATATTACGAAATCTACTCCAGTCACGTCTTTAATTACCTTGGAAACGTATATCAGTATAGAATGTGCTTTTTGTAACAGCGAAGAGTTATCGAATCTTGTTTTATGGGAGAAGAAAAAGTTATGCAAAAGTAGATCCGCCCTCTTGTCAAGAGAAAATCTGGAAAAGCTTTTTGAGTCTGTATTTGAACAATTTCCGGTCTGTAATGTTGGCTTCTACCCTCCTGCATCCATTCAGAGTGTGGTAACGCCTTGCGTAGGGTACACACGTGATGTGAAATGTGAGGACACGACAATAAATAGAATGACGAATTACCTCGCGAAAGCTTGTCGGGAGTACTACCTACCTTACCATGCTTACGATACAGTCTACAAAAACATATATTGTGCAATGTGCGAGTTTGATGCTAAACATCTGTACATTCAGATCCAAATGCTTCAAACATTCAACAGCATTGATGCCATGCTAATCCCCTTTTCGGCCCTGATGGACTTTAAGTCGGCTGAAAAAGAACCGATCGCTAACGAGATGAAATGTACAGCCAATCAAATATTTGACGAGAAGCTGGTAAGTTATGTTATATCATAGAAACTTTTGAATCATAATTGAATATCTTTTTTTCAAATGTATTTTTTGATAATGAATCTAGGTATACTGGAACAAAATCCAGGTACATTTTATATCGTTACAAATTCCAGGTACATTGTATACCGTGACAAAATCGAGGTATACCGTGACAAATCCCCTTTTCAAAGTTCCTATCGATAGAAGACATGCTCTAGAAAAGCAAAACCACGTCTATTAACAACTAATTTTACTCACGTGCTAGAAATTAGTAGTGAATTGTCAAGATTCAAAAACTCAGTCTGAATGCCATCATTTTGAAATTTAGCTAAATCTTTAGAAAATATAACCAATGCGAAATTAAACAAGTATACAGGAATCTCTATCCCGGTTATACGTATGAATGAAGGTTAGAAAATTACAAATCACTGAATTGTTAACTTCACTGAATATCTGAACTGGTATATTTCAGAACAAATGCCAAGATATCAAGTGTGAGCCGGAGTATGTGTACCGGAACTTGGCCTGCGAGCCTGCCTACCCAATGCTTAAGGAGAACAACTACGAGTTAAATTTAATGATCACCTCAATGGATAGTAAAGACTCCGTCAACATAGCGAAATATATACCAGCTGTCACTGTAACTCTACAAGACATTATGCAGAATAACAACTTGACCGAGTATCTCTGCAGAATGACCACATTGCTGCCTCCTGAGTCGGACGGACATTTTGTGGTATTTGTTATGGAATTGTCAGTAAATCATTTCCATAGCGTGGATTTGATGATAAAAAAATGGTTAAACATCTTTCCGATACATAAAGGGGTAACTATCCCCCTTTCGCCTGAAGCTCCTCTCGTTCATCTATCTATCTCTGTTGTCGGGCAGAGTTTTCATGTCCACGGTAGTTCTTTCTTTGAGAAACTTACGTCTCATCGTTGTTTCGTGAATTCCATGACGGGAAATAAAATGTCGCTATATTCCGAAATAAACGTGTTAGATGGTAATGAAGAGGATCCTAGATATCAGCTTTGTTTGAAAGGCAACATGATGTCCATCGTAGCTGAATGGTATCGTTGTCCAAAAATTAAAATTAGGACATCAGATGTAAAATTGAATGTGTCCAACTTCTCTGTTTGTCTCGCAGACTATCAAGTTTGCTTTTCTTCGATGTATTTCAAAGAGCTCCCAGACAAACGCAGCGTTGAGATATGTCTCAGTCAGTATCTCCAAGCTTCCAATCACATGTTGACGAATTCAGACGATAAGTTAATGAGATATCTGTCGGTGTCTTGTCTCACTCTATCATCGCTTGGTTCCCTGCTGACTTTTATCACAGTTACTGTCAGTAATACTCACAAAAAACTTGGCGATATCAACATTATGATATTAGCTGCGTTCTCGATTTTAGCAAATACCGTCTACACTTTCTCCAAATTTTTTCTGTGGAATGAGTGGATGTGTATTTGTGTTGGCATGTTAGTTCATTTTTCGTGGCTCTCTGTTGTGTGTTGGATGAGTTTATCTACATTCCAAATCTTTCAAACATTTACCTCTTTCAGTAACATAAATGTCAAAGTTACTTCACGAGTACTTGTTAGTTTACTGATAGATGTTTTAATATGTTTGACATTTATCACTATCAATGTGTCTGTAAGTTACATGCAAAGCGGCGGAAAAAATTTCGGCTACTCTCCTCGCACCTGCTACATAGCTGACCCCGATATGACCCTCTATACATTCGCTCTTCCAGTAGGTCTGATCGTTTGTATCAATACTTTTATGTTTGTTGTAACAGTATTCAGAATCAGTGGAAAGATTACCATTACGAAATCAAAAGACCAGAAGAACCTAAGCTCCTACTTCCGGCTTTCCACCATTACTGGTGCGGCGTGGTTGTTCGGGTTTTTGGCTCAGTTCACCGAATTGGAAATATTTTCTATTTTGCACACAATTTTCAATGGTGGTCAAGGCATGTTTCTGTATGTGGCGTTTGGACTGTCGCAGACTCTGAAGTGTCTCTCGTGCAATCAACCTCTACAGTCGGAAAGTTTAGGAAAAAGCACTGAGTGAAAATAAGACTTATACAATGCAGCAAAAGTTATTAATTTACTCTGGCAAACGAGTTTGAGGGAGGTGGATGTTATACAAATATACAGTGAAAACTGCCTAATCCAATACCAGTGCAATCCGTATTACTGGATATTCTTATCCTTATTTTCATTCTCAATTTCATATTTTCATTGTTTTTATTTCGACACACTGTATTCCGACAAAATATTTTCTCCCAGTGCATATCGGATTAGACAGATTTCATTGCACAATGAACATCTGGCAATATCCTGCATTTTTATCTTATTTTTATATCTGTCACACAATATTACTATAGGGACAAACATACTAATGAAACCGAAATGGGTTATATAATATGAAAGACAAGTTCTCTAGAAAGTTCTTGGTGAAAAGGTGATACGTATAGTGATTGTATATCATAATCTATTATCATTATTCTACATTTATATAGCGCTTTATCGAATTAAAACAATTACCCTAAAGTCCTTTACATGAAAAGGCTAAGATAACTAACAATATTCAACCTCGCAATTCCTTTAGAAAATACAGATCAGAGAGATGGGCAAACACGGACCTATGGTGCCTAGGAGGAGTAAGCATCCCCTGTCGATCGGTCACACCCGCTGTGAGCCATTCATCCCGATCAGGTAAACGGGGCAATCCGTAGTCAGAATCAGTGTGCCAAGAACGGCCTAACAATTGGTATGAAATAAGTTCGACCGCATTTGACCTAATGGAAAGTTGTACTGGCAAAGGAGATCGTTATAACGACTATAAAATTTGCGACAGGCTGACTTTAGACGAGGCTGTACAGACTCCTGTAACGTCAACTGTTTTGTTAGTAGCCTGCCTCGGTTTAAAAACTGAAAATATGCAAGAATAAGCTCTAGCTTATTGAATCAGTTGGGAGGTGTAAACATAATATGCAGGTGATGATAGAATATTGCCACATAGATAAGGGAAGTTGACGTTGGAGAAAGTGAAATCATCCCGTTTGTCATAAAGTTGAGTTGTTGGTTTACCACCAGAATCTATTTTCAGTAAAATATCTAAGTACGAAACAAATGTGGAAGACTCTCTATCGTATCTTTTATTTCAAGTTTACTGGGATATATTGAATCGACATATGAATGAAAATGATCATTGTTGATCGATAAAACGTCGTTGATATATCTCCATATCGAATTGAAGGCCACAGCAAGATATTTTTTCTTCTCATATAGAAGCTTTTGAAGGAATACTGCTTCATAAGAAGATAAAAGCAGGTCAGCTAACAAAGGAGCACAATTTGTGCCCATGGGATATGCAATAGATTGTTGAAAGACCGGGGACTACAAATATATTATCAATTAGGAACACTAACATCTTTTTAATATCAACGTCAGAGTACTTTTATGTGGAGTCAGAGTGGTGTTTATTATTTTTGCGATGACCGATCATTAGATATGAATATTTCCTTTTACCATATTTGTTGACGAAGCAACTGTTTATGATGGCAAAAGGTCTAGCCTTTAACTTATCGAGAGGTATGGTCGTGAAAAGTGTTGTAAAATTATATGTTTTAATGTTGTTAATTTGAGAAAAGTTTTATGAAATCAAATTCACTAAAATTTCTTTAGAATTTTTAATAATCTACATTTGATTTACACCACCTCTGGCTTATATAGTGGCACAGTACGTTTGAAGTTTCTCCTTCACAGCAGTTAATATGTTCATGAGGAGCAAGGATAGGGGCTTGGCAGAACATTTTACTGGATCCAACAATGTATCTTTCTTTGTAAAGGTTTTTGAGGAGTTTGGGGATCCAGTATAGGTACGGTAACTCATATACATCCGCTTTATTGACTGGGATATTAAATGAATTTAAACAGAAGGATGGTTTTGAAAACTTTCATCATTTGAAAGGGCAATTGCGACTACTGAATGTGGAATTAATGACGAGTTCGTGTAGAATGCAATTGTAAGACAATAAAACAAGGAACAAGAAATGCATGTAATAAAGACATAATACTAAATGGCTTTAAGATAGAAACTAAGAGTAGATAAAACTATATAAGTGTTGGTTATTTTGTTAGAAAGAAAACTAGAGGTCGCCTGGTAAAATATGGTGATTTTTTTTTCTATCGGTCTATCGGTCGACAGGGAATCCTTACTCCTCGTAGGGACCTTATCCCCCATCTAGTGTGTCCAGGGGTCAACTTTTGCCCATCTGATTTGTATTTTCTATAGGAATTGCGACATAGAGTGCTGTTCGTTACCATAGCCTTTTCATTCAACAAACGATGGTATATATATATATATATATATATATATATATATATATATATATGTAGTTTGGAGAAGGAAATGCCAGATTAATCAGTAAGAAAATCCAGTTAGTTATAGAGTAGTTTTTGCGTTATTGTATTTCAAGAGCTAGTGGATATTTCATGTTGTACTTTGTTGTTGCTATTAGCGGATAAAGGAATCGGACCACGATATGTTAAACATCGTAGATTTATCGTAATTTATGAAATTGAATAACTGCCATTTTTATCTTCGTTACACTTTACGAAAAAGCATCAAAACCGATAAATTATCAAGATAAATTTTTATGTACCCGATTGTCGGATTGTACCAATCCTGTAAATTTATTTATTTTACAATTTATTTTATAAACTTATAAAACTTGTCTCAAAGTCCGTGTAATGTCCAGATTTTGAGATTTATTTTGATATGTTGGTTTATACGATACAATGACATGATGTATCTAGTGATATCTTGTTATTTTTGTGAATATCATATTATATCTCCTGTCATCTCAAATCCACCATATATTCCTGAATTGTTGTAACACTGAGAAGTTGAAAAGTTGAAATATATCTCAGGATATGAATTGATATCCTTTTCCACGCTGCCCCCGCGACTCTTGTGAGAGCATATGTTTTGATCACTGCCCTACTCTCCGTCCCATGTAAATGTATTTTAGATTACGTTGGATGTTATTGATTTTGTGCTTGTTGTCAGACTTTTATTCCCCTTCAACTTTCAACACTTTCTACAAGATGATAAACTCTTTTAATGAAATACTGTCTGGGGTATATGTTATTCCGTCGTTCCCTCTACAGTTTTCCAGCTGGAATTTACATATTGTTAGGATTTTATTAATGTTCGAGTGGGAGACTATTGATCATACCAATCTCTTTCTAACAGCGAAAATTCTACTCACCTGAACGGAAATAATGGACAAGATTGATTGATTGTATATTGTTTAACGTCCCGCTCGAGAATTTTTCACTCATATGGAGACGTCACCATTGCCGATGAAGGGCTGCAAAATTTAGGCCTATGCCTTTGAGCAGAGAGGGGTCTTTATCGTCCCACACCAACTGTGACACGGGGCCTCGGTTTTTGCGGTCTAATCCGAAGGACTGCCCCATTTAATCGCCTCTTACGACAAGCAAGGGGTACCGAGGACCTATTCTAACAACCCGGATCCCCACGGGTCAAGAAAGGAAAGATCTATCAAAGAAAGTGAAGATATCCAAAAAATCTTTACAAATAGGCGACGATTTTTAATGACAAATTAAAATTGAAATAAGGTATAACACTGTACTGCAACACATTTGTATATTTGTATCATGGAGGTATAGTTAGAGTTATTATTATCTAGCATTTTTTTCCGAAGAGAATAAATTTCACAGATACACCTTTCGTGCTTAATCTATACACAATAGGACATAACCTAAACGAATTAGTATGCAATTCAGGTCGCTGGTATAAAAAATAGAATAAGATTTTTTTTTTAAAATTATTGGAGCTTAGGACTCCACAAAGAAATCTGTGATTACTTATTATACCATAATATGACATCTCTCTCGAACTGAGGATCACAGTGATGACTGAAAAATTGTTGAGGGTGGCGGAAAACAATAAACAATCAATCAATCAATCAATTGAGGATCGGGGTGTTTATAAAGTTACTGACTTGTTGAAATTTCAAATTGTCTCGAATTCTTGTTTCACATAAGGAAATATAGAGGGCACGATTGCTTCTCCTTGTAAAATATGTATTTTATGCACTGTATGCACTATAGCTACATGTAGTTTAAATGTTGTTCAGAAATTGCGTAGACGAGCCATTCCCAAAAGCCACACTGACGATTCTTTTGAGTTTGATTCTTAAGTGCGATGATAATCTAAAATGTGATGATAATCCGAAGTGTGACACTGACGATTTTCTAGAAAAAGATTCTAAAGTCAAAAGTGCGATGATTATCTAAAGTGCGATGATAACCTGCAGTGCCACATGGACGATTCTGTAGATTAGGATTCTAAAGAGATTATCTATAGTGCGATGACGACCTAATTGCGAAGATAATTTGAAGTGCGATGATAACCTGAAGAACGAGGGTAATCTTCAGTGTGATGATAATCTGTATTGCAATGACATTCTGAAGTGCAATGGTAATCTTAAAGTACGATAATAATATAAAATGCGATGATAATTCGAAGTGTGATGTTAGTTGAAAGTGCGGCGGTGATCAAAAGCGCGATGATAATCTAAATTGCAATGATAATCTAAATTGCGAAGGTCACGCTAAAGTACGACAGTCTCCTAAAACTAGTCGGAGGCGCGAAAGTGCTCTGATCCAGGAAAACGGAACACAGAGAAGTCCATACTCTCGTTTATAACTGTTTATTGTAATCTCTGTTTCTGAATGTTTCTAAGTCAATAGTAAAGTAACTTTTGATGTCCTATCGAGATGGATAATTTTTTTTCTTGCCTTAAGGTATTGTGTTTGTATACGAAAGGTTGTGTTTATGAAATTGTTGTGGAATAAAATGGAATAAATTTCTTTTCTTGTTGTTACTTTTCTGTATAACATTGAATAAAATCGAAATCACAATGTTGAATAAAGCAATAACATTGACATCACAAAGTCACACTAAACAATAACATTGAGATCACAATGTCTATCAAATAATAACATCGACATTATAATGTCAAATAAAACAATAATATTGATATAATGACACACTGGGTAATAACATTGACATCACAATGTCACATTATACAACAACATCAAGATCACTACGTCACTAGATAATTACATTGACATCACAATGTCAGATTGTACAACATCAAGATCACTACGTCACTAGATAATAACATTGACATCACAATGTCGGATTATACAACAACATCAAGATCACTACGTCACTAGATCATTACATTGACATCACAATGTCACATTATACAACAATATCAAGATCACTACGTCACTAGATAATAACATTGACATCACAATGTCAGATTATACAACAACATCAAGATCACTACGTCACTAGATAATTACATGGACATCACAATGTCACACTAAACAATAATACAAACCACTGAACAAAACATCCATGACAATTATCTGGCTCTCCCTCCTTTGATAAAAAATGAAAAAGGACACATTTCTCATAATGCTGCGCGATTTATGTCCCCTTGAATACAGAGGGCGCACAGCACATTGTGGTCCTCTGTTCATAGTGTCATATAACGAAGAGACAGGGAATTTACTATCCTTGTAATTAATTCCCAGTTGATGATTGTTTTTGAATATTTAGAAATTAGTATAAAAATATCACGACTAAACAATAATAGTTTGTCACTGAATAGATTTGTTGTGTCCCTTGTATGATGTTTTACAGGCAATGTAAGGTCGCGATTTAACAAATTATGTATTAAAACTAGTTCTCGACGTCTTTAGAGTAGGATCAGGATATCAGGATGTCTAGTACACCAGCAATTCTTGATTATTTTTTATCCATATATATTCTACAACAAAACACAAATAGATATGCCTTAAATTACGCCTGCAAACCACCGTGAGAACATTATTAGTTTATCATTTCACATCGGGGACAAATTTAACTATAACCACTTGTTGCTAAAAGTACACCCGATGCCAAGAACAGAACATATTATTTCCAACACTGGTATCTCTGGTGTAATATTTCTGATGAAATATGTTTTTTCGCGCTTGATTCAATCTTGTGAAAATTAAATTGGATGTAAATCAAATTACAGCCCCTCTTTCACTACAATTTCCCAATGTGCACAAAAATACTTATCAGGCACATGACAAGAGTGGGCCTGCCCCGTTTAATTATTACATGTAAGTTTGTTATTTTTATGTACACAGTTCAGTCTATAGATAGGCTAGTTATCCTCTTCTTACATAGCATTGTAGTGATTTGTAGTAGAAATGTAAACTTAAACTGATAAATTGAATTGAATAATCTTCCCTCACAATTTAAGATTTAAAGCATATATTTTATTTATTTTGCTTCTCAAGAAGTAGAATGCAATATTGTGAAGTCCACTTCTCCGCCACTTCCATCCTTATTTTCAACTGTACTACGTACCTAATTATATCACATGCAGTCATTGTGCTTTTAATTCCAGATATATGTTGTTTTGTTTTTAAAAATAGATTACTTTTGAAATTCTCGGTATTAATTACATCATATCTTGGACAGAAATAAACGTCAAGTGCGGTATAACATCCCCCTTCCACTACAAAGTGCACATTTTAAAAAGTTTTCTCCATCAAATCCAAGAAACTAAACCTTGTTTTTATCATAGTTTTAATGCAACCTAATAAAACGCACCATCATAAAGAATTTAAGCTTTGCTTACTGGATATAGACCAATCCAGTATTATCTCGACGAGATATCTCCCGTGCGTTACGATCGACGCACCATGGCTATACATAACTTCTGGTATAAACATTGCATCTTTAGAAACATACAAAACAATCTTGCCTTCCGCTCCGTATCTTTCGAATTATGTACTTTACAGGGTCTTTTTTGTATGTGTTCCTTTTATAGACCTTTATATCTATTTGGAGCGCCTTTGTATCATTTTACGTTAGCATATCTTTTTTATATTGATCTGTGGACTTCAATTTTGAAAGTGAGAGGGGAGCTGGAAAGGAAGATGTCTTTACAGGTATTTGAATTTATTGACATGCATGAATTAAAAATTTGAAAATAAATTAAAAAAAAAATTTAATCTTCAAAAACTTATATTGTACGATATGGGGGTGGGGGCTACAATTCTCATCCACCCCCTCAGAAAAAATTGCCAACCTTCATTTTCGTAATCCCTTCCCACTCTTTCGGCACAAAATTTATCATTTCTGAGGGAATGGTACTAAAATGTACTTTTTCACCATTTGTATATTTTGAAATCACTCTTACTTTGTTTCTGCTTGACTAAATATTCATTGGGAATTTCAAGAAAAATCTCAGTGTAATCAACAGTATGTCTTTGTTTGTTTTTTTGGTTTTTTTTTGTTTATAGCCGCCTGAGCAATTTTTCAGCTATCCGGCGGCTGTCACCATTACCGGTGACAGGGCTGCAAATTTAGGCCTATGCTCGGCACTCAGGGCCTTTGAGCAGGGAGGGATCTTTATCGTGCCACACCTCATGCGACACGGGACCTCGGTTTATACGGTCTCATCCGAAAGACCGGCACCCACGTCCCACAGTGGGATTCGAACCCCCGACTCAAGGATCATCAGATCTTTGAGCCCGACGCTCTAACCACTGCGCCACGCGGGCGGCCAACAGTATGTCTCGCAGCACTATGGTTGAATTTCTTGATTGATAAGGGGACAAATTGGGAATTGAACACTAGTGATCCTATCACGATCTTCGATAGCCAAGAGTTTTTGGTCCACTGTGCTTACCATGGGGAGTGGAGTGGACCGAAAACCCTTGTGAAGAGTTACTTACTGTTTGTTGTTTTCCGCCACACTCAACAATTTTTCAGTTATCTGATGACGTCCAGTTTTTTTATTGGTAGAAAAAAGAACCCAGATACAATGTACCCGGAAAGAGACCACCGACCTTCCGAAAGTGAACTGGCAAACGTTCTCACATATATCGGTGCGAGCGAGAATCAAACCCGCGCCAATTAGAGGTGAGAGGCCTTGTGATTTTGAACGCGATGCTCTAACCACTCGGTCACGGAGGCCTGACTAGCAAAGATTTCTTATCACCCATGCCAATATTTTTTACAGGTGTAGGCTAGTGAAAATATTCAAGACACTTTGCTTTGTAAAAGAGATACAGAATATAAAGTATGATGTGATGCATTGCAAGATTCATTTTGGAAAGATGGAATTTCTATGGAAGCTTCATCATTTTTAAAATCATTTACTTTGAGTTATGACTCAATGAATGTGCCTTATATACAAAATGGGATAGGGAGTGTTATAGGTACGTTTGCTCTCTATAGATGCACCAGATGCGCCCTCGACAAAGAGCACATTCTTGAATCAGATTCGGGAGTTCATATGCTTTTTGAGTCATTTGGATTTTTAGGATTGATGCTTTCATCCAACATTGTCGTTCCATTGCGTTATCCTCAGAAGGAAAGGCAACTAATCAGTATTTTATAATTTCTATTGTAAAGAACACTTATCTTACTCTTACAGTCATTAATTACACAACAGATTCCATTAAACATGATTCTTCATTTGCTTTAGCAAGTACAAAGATTTATTAGGACAGTAAGTAAAATAAAACAAAATAATACTGACTATATCATTCTATACTGTGCGACAAATTGTTCGTTGTAACTGACAGTTAAGGATAAAGCATAATACTGATAATAAGAACGAGACTCGAACCCGCGCCGACTAGAGGTGAGAGGCCTTGTGATTTTGAGCGCAGTTTTCTAACCACTCGGCCACGGAGGCCCCCTGTGTGTGTGTGTGTGTGTGTGTGTGTGTGAGAGAGAGAGAGAGAGAGAGAGAGAGAGAGAGAGAGAGAGAGAGAGAGAGAGAGAGAGGATGGGGGTTTCGTTGATTAATGGTGATCATTTACCAGTCCGTTTTGAGTTTGTCTATGTCATGTTTTCGAATATTTTATACATTTCTTTCATTCACAGACTTATAAGACGTCTATCTTTCAAATCATTCATTAATATCTTTTGAACTGCAATATCTGAGAAATTCTGATGATAATTTTTAATAATCTGGACAATCCCGAAGTACGTGATGAATGTGCATAGTTTTGAATCTACTCTGCCTATTTTGTACATGTAGATGTTAGCAATTCTAAAAATCACTCCTCTTCATGAATTAATTATTTTGTTTTTTGTAAACATCCGTCTACTTCAAGTGTTAAAGAAAGAATATTCTAAGATAATGATTTTCGAAATAAAATCGTGTAAGCTCATCTTAAGAATTAAGGTTCAGTAGCTGACAAAATCAAGCATGGTGTATGGAATTGGAAATCCTATTCTGGCAGGCAAATGACACTTCGACATTTAAATAACTTTGATAGACAATTACATTCAAAGCCAGTAGTCTTTTCCTTGTAACTGGTTATCAGTAGTTACAGCCTTTATTCCTGGTAACCAGTTATCACTAGTTACAGCCTTTATTCCTGGTAACTGGTTATCAGTATTACAGCCTTTATTCCTGGTAACTGGATATCACTAGTTACAGCCTTTATTCCTGGTAACTGATTATCAATAGTTACAGCCTTTATTCCTCGTAACTGGTTATCAGTTGTTACAGCCTTTATTCCTGGTAACTGGTTATCGCTAGTTACAGCCTTTATTCCTGGTAACTGGTTATCAGTATTACAGCCTTTATTCCTGGTAACTGGTTATCAGTATTACAGCCTTTATTCCTGGTAACTGATTATCAGTAGTTACAGCCTTTATTCCTGGTAACTGGTTATCAGTATTACATCCTTTATTCCTCGTAACTGGTATCAGTAGTTACAGCCTTTATTCCTGGTAACTGGTTATCACTAGTTACAGCCTTTATTCCTGGTAACTGGTATCAGTATTACATCCTTTATTCCTCGTAACTGGTTATCACTAGTTACAGCCTTTATTCCTGGTAACTGGATATCACTAGTTACAGCCTTTATTCCTTGTAACTGGATATCAATAGTTACCGCCTTTATTCCTGGTAACTGGTTATCAGTAGTTACAGCCTTTATTCCTGGTAACCAGGTATCACTAGTTACAGCCTTTATTCCTGGTAACTGGTTATCAGTATTACAGCCTTTATTCCTCGTAACTGGTTATCACTAGTTACAGCCTTTATTCCTGGTAACTGGTTATCAGTATTACAGCCTTTATTCCTGGTAACGGGTTATCACTAGTTACAGCCTTTATTCCTGGTAACTGGTTATCAGTTGTTACAGCCTTTATTCCTTGTAACTGGTTATCAATAGTTACAGCCTTTATTCCTGGTAACTGGTTATCACTAGTTACAGCCTTTATTCCTGGTAACTGGTTATCAATAGTTACAGCCTTTATTCCTGGTAACTGGTTATCACTAGTTACAGCCTTTATTCCTGGTAACTGGTTATCAGTAGTTACAGCCTTTATTCCTGGTAACTGGTTATCACTAGTTGCAGATTTTATTCCTGGTAACTGGTTATCACTAGTTACAGCCTTTATTCCTGGTAACTGGTTATCAGTTGTTACAGCCTTTATTCCTGGTAACTGGTTATCTCTAGTTACAGCCTTTATTCCTGGTAACTGGTTATCAGTTGTTACAACCTTTATTCCTCGTAACTGGTTATCACTAGTTACAGCCTTTATTCCTGGTAACTGGTTATCACTAGTTACAGCCTTTATTCCTGATAACTGGTTATCACTAGTTACAGCCTTTATTCCTGGTAACTGGTATCAGTATTACAGCCTTTACTCCTGGTAACTGGTATCAGTATTACATCCTTTATTCCTCGTAACTGGTTATCACTAGTTACAGCCTTTACTCCTGGTAACTGGTTATCACTAGTTACAGCCTTTACTCCTGGTAACTGGTTATCAGTTGTTACAGATTTTATTCCTGGTAACTGGTTATCACTAGTTACAGCCTTTATTCCTGGTAACTGGTTATCAGTTGTTACAACCTTTATTCCTCGTAACTGGTTATCACTAGTTACAGCCTTTACTCCTGATAACTGGTTATCACTAGTTACAGCCTTTATTCCTGGTAACTGGTATCAGTATTACAGCCTTTACTCCTGGTAACTGGTATCAGTATTACATCCTTTATTCCTCGTAACTGGTTATCACTAGTTACAGCCTTTACTCCTGGTAACTGGTTATCACTAGTTACAGCCTTTACTCCTGGTAACTGGTTATCACTAGTTACAGCCTTTACTCCTGGTAACTGGTTATCACTAGTTACAGCCTTTATTCCTGGTAACTGGTATCAGTATTACAGCCTTTATTTCTGGTAATTGGTTATCAGTATTACAGCCTTTACTCCTGGTAACTGGTTATCACTAGTTACAGCCTTTACTCCTGGTAACTGGTTATCACTAGTTACAGTCTTTATTCCTGGTAACTGGTATCAGTATTACAGCCTTTATTCCTGGTAATTGGTTATCAGTATTACAGCCTTTATTCCTTGTAACTGGTTATCACTAGTTACAGTCTTTATTCCTGGTAACTGGTATCAGTATTACAGCCTTTATTCCTTGTAGTAGCAGACTACTAATAGTATAACTTCACAGATTTGATATAATTACCTCATCAATGAAGTGAAAATAGTAGCAGTAAGATGATTAATTGGGGTTTTTTTCACCAGAAAAAGATATCCATTAAACATCTTATCATTCCGTGCTGATTTTCATTATTTTCGTTACAAAAAGGCCCTTTGACATATTTTCTTCTCAGTTAGTGTAGTTGTTTGTACTAGTATTTAACAGAGTTCGTAATCTTTAGAGCATATAGCTCATATAATGATAAAGGTGGAAGACAGATTTTTAAACCGCGAGTGCAGTTTGTTGAGTTCAACGGTGGAAATAAAATATATGTTACATAGTTGATATCTATATTGCGTGCTTTGATATTTATTTTGTCCAGCGAGTTGAAATGGTATATTTATTCGCGAGGCTTGCCGAGAGAATAAATCACCATTCCAACGAGTTGGATAGTGCAAACATCAAATCACGCAATTATAGACATTCTATTTATCTCATTCGCTCTTTCTATCACTGTAGTTTTGAGATGATCCCCAGTACACAATGCCGTTGATTTAAATCATTTTCGATGTGTCATCAGCGACAGTTGCGAGAAAAAAGATGCTGTAATAAATATTATACAGTGACATAAATTTTTCTTCATGCCTATGAAGAAAGTTCTTGGAAAAGGGATTTCAATGAGTATACAAAGTACTTAATTATTTCATTTTTAAAAAATATTTTATTAACCAATCATATTTCTCTACCGAGTATTTATTTTGCTGGATCGTTTTGATTGCAACAATTTGAAATCGCACCAACGATCAATCCAGTGGACTGATGTGGCGTTAACTTACATATGGGGTTTAACAAAAAAAAAAAAAAAAAAAAGGACGTGGGGTTTTTTGCTTTGTTTGTTGGGGTTTTTGGTTTTGTGTTTGTTTGTTTTATACACCTTAGATGAGGAACTCATTGACCTGTCAATAAGTTATTTAAACGTAAAGGAGAATTGCAATTCACCTTACATTGACTAAATTTTCCAATATTTGGTAATTATTTCCATATTTGAACGATGGGAAAGGGGAATATTCCAAGAAGGACAAACTCTAAACTCATAAAATAAACCATCAGAACAAGAATACTAAACTGCAAGTTGATCTACATGTTTGTTTGTTTATTAGTATTTCAAATAGTGCTTCTAGAATGTATATTCATAGGCGCCTGCGGTCAGACGACAAACAAAACCGGATTTGAGTAGACTGGAGCAAATTGCATTTTAATGTAAAACATAAACAGTACCAATTTTGATGCGCCAGATTTGCATTTCGACAAATAATGTCTCCTCAGTAATGCTCAAGTCAAAAACGTTGGAAATCCGAAATAAGAACAAACTTGGAAGAGCTGAAAGAACCAAACTTACCAAATAGTGGAGCCAAATCCGCCAATGAATTTTAATATAAATGAAGCAAAAAACAGTCATATGAATATAAGAGCATTTTAATTCAGTATCTTGGCATGGAATATAAAAGACTGGGTAAGAATTGTGAATTTTCACGCACACAATATAGACAGAAAATATTCCCTATTGAATTCGTATACTCGGTTGTATACAGAAGATAGGGATGATCTGTTCATGCAGAAAAAAAAATTGTTCCGACAATGTCGGCACATCTTCTCAGTCCAATATAAATAATGTTAAGTTTTGCAGGTAACTATAACGATTGCTTGGCGAATGGGTGGGATTTATGTTCTATTTTGTATGAGATCCCTCCATATAAATCAATTGATATGAGTCTTTTTCAGTCAGAGCTCGACAGGAAAGATGGTAAGTAATATATTGTGATCGCCACTGTACAGAAATATTAACATCCATAGACGGCTTAAATCGAAATATTTCCTAATCTATTTACGTGCTTTAATTATATGATGTAATTATACGCACAATGTAGTATGATACAATTACCATTAAATTTTAAAAGAATCATTGAATTTTAAATATGGCGCATATCGCCTTTATCTTCAGCTTAGTTGTAAAATGATTATAGTTGACAGTTTTAAATTTTAACAGGTATCTGAAATTTATGCTAAAACAAATGCAATCTCCATATAGTTACTTTATATTATTATTTAGTTATCATTAGTACTATTCATGTTTTAAGTTAAATTCTTCGTTCATAATCAGCATCATACTGCGTTTTTATTTTCAATCTCCAAATGGCGTTTCATGTGTTGTGTTGTTGTTCTAGTTAGCGCTTGCTCTTTGACAGGTGCCCATCTTGTTTCTAGCGTCAGGGTTTGGTATTCTGTTTCGGTATTCCGCGGGTGTAGAGGACTATTACACTTACCCAACAGACGCCGATTTCACTGAAGTGTTCAATCTAACATCCTGGATCAATGAATCTGAGAGAGAAAAGATTTTGCATTATCTTTTACTGTGCCCGAATCAAGATATGTGTATTGGAGAGAAATTCAAACGGACCTATCCTTTCACATTCCAACCAGCCTGCGTTGCGTGTGAGTGTGATGATTCCTGCGTGAGAAGAGCAACATGTTGTCCCTCCAAATTTTATAGACAGACACCTGCTCCGGATTTCATCCAATATCCGCTGACTTTTGATGAGAAACAAGGTCCCCCAATGCACTGTCTGGAACCTCTGTGGAACATGGAAGCTGAATTCAAATCTGGGCAGATGTACTGGATGATCAAGACCTGTCCAGATGGCATTACTTGCATACCGCCACCATCTAAAAATATTACGAAATCTACTCCAGTCACGTCTTTATTTACCTTAGAAACGTATATCAGTATAGAATGTGCTTTTTGTAACAGCGAAGAGTTATCGAATCTTGTTTTATGGGAGAAGAAAAAGTTATGCAAAAGTAGATCCGCCCTCTTGTCAAGAGAAAATCTGGAAAAGCTTTTTGAGTCTGTATTTGAACAATTGCCGGTCTGTAATGTTGGTTTCTACCCTCCTGTATCCGTTCAGAGTGTGGTGAAACCTTGCCTAGGGTACACACGTGATGTGAAATGTGAGGACACAACAGAGAACAGGATGAAGACTTACCTCGTGAACGCTTGTCGAGAGTACTACCTACCTTTCCATGCTTACAGTTATGTCTACAAAAACATATATTGTGCAATGTGCGAGTTTGTTGCAAAAGATCTGTACATTCAGTACGACATGTATCGAATATTCAGAAAAATTGATGTCACGCTAACACCTTTTTCAGCCCTGATGGACTTTAAGATAGTTGAAAATGAACCGATCGTTAACAAGATGAAATGTGCAGCTAATCAAATATTTGACAAGAAACTGGTAAGCTATGTTATATCATTTGAACTGTTTGTTCATAATTGAATTTCGCTTTTCACATTCAATGTTTTTACAATAAATCTAGGTATATCGTGACAAATACGAGGCATACAATGACAAAATTCAGGTCATTGTATATCGTGAGAAATTCCAGGTATACCGTCACATTATCTACGTACACTGTGTATTGTGACAAATTCCAGTCATATCGTAACAAAATCTAGGTATACTGTCACAAAATCCAGGTACATAGTAAATCATAGCAAATTCCAGTTATACCGTGACAAAAATAATAATAATAATAATAATAATCATTTTATATAGCGCCCTATTCGATCAAAATAATCGCTCTAAAGCGCTGTACATCATAAATCATAAGACAGGTTACATAAATACTAATTTTTAAAAGACAGGTTACATAGTACTAGAAGTAAATGATTTTTTTTTTTTTTTTTGATTTTTTTTTTTGAAATTAAGTAAAAGTGAAAATGATTAAAATTGAGACATTTAATAATAAGCGAGTCTAAAAAGATATGTTTTTAATTGCGTTTTAAAACTGTTCAAAGTCTGACACCGACGAAGGTTATCAGGCAATGCATTCCATAGTGTCGCAGCTGCCACGTCTAACCGCCTTTTCCCATATGTGGAAGTTCGACATCTAGGTGTCATCAGTGTCAGGGAATTTTCCGATCTTAAAGAACGTTGAGGTTTATAAACGGTAATCACCTCTTCCAGGTATTGTGGCGCCATCTTGTAAACCACCTTGTACGAGTACACAAGAATCTTGTACTTGATACGACTGTCTATGGGAAGCCAGTGTAGGGAAGTCAGCACTGGGGTAATGTGGTCATTTTTCTTAGTTCGCGTGATAATTCTTGCCGCCATGTTTTGCACTCTCTGCAGTTTTGCCAGGTCAGATGCGTTAATGCCGAACAGAAGAGCATTGGCATAGTCGAGCCTAGATGTCACAAGGGCACAGACTAAGGTCTTACACGCATCTTCTGTAATGAGTGACCGTATTCGTCCGATATTACGAAGCTGGTGATAGCATGCACGGGATAAAGATGATATTTGTTTTTGCATACATAAAGATTTATCAAACCAAACACCCAAGTTCTTCACAAACGGTGTTTCACGGATGATGGTGTCACCAAAGTTAAGATGGTATGATGATGAGTCAATGGCTAGATGTTTCGGAGAGAAAACAAGAAACTCTGTTTTGTTCTGATTAAGTTTTAACAGGTTGGCTGACATCCACATTTTAATCTCATCCATGCATGACTCAAGGCGGCTGGCAGTATTTCGCCACTCCTCTCCTGGTTTGAAAACCAGATAGGCTTGTGTGTCATCGGCGTAAAGATGATGTAAGACGTTGTTACGCCGACAAATTTCGCCAATTCGCCAATCCAGGTACATTGTATATCGTGACAAATTCAGGTATACCGTGAAAAATCCCCGTACATTGTATATCGTGAGAACTTCCATGTCTTAGAAATTACTAGTAGTGATTCATCAGGATACGAAGACTCGATCTGAATTGCCCTAATTTGAAATTTAGCTTAATCTTGAGAAAAGATAATCATGCACCGGAATGAAACAGGTATACCGGACCTCTATCTTGGTTATACTGATCTGTCGTAATGATTGTTAAAAAATCACAAATCACTGAATTAATAACTTCACTGACTTTCTGAACTGGTATATTACAGAACAAGTGCCAAGATGTCAAGTGTGAGCCGGAGTATGTGTACCGGAACTTGGCCTGCGAGCCTGCCTACCCAATGCTTAATGAGAACAACTACGAGTTAAATTTGATGGTCTTCACAGCCGATGGTAAAGATTCCGTCAACATAGAGCACTGTATACCAGCTATCACTGAAACTCTACAAGACATTATGCAGAATAACAACTTAACCGAGTATCTCTGCAGAATGACCACATTGGTGCCTCCTGAATCGGACGGACATTTTGTGGTATTTGTTATAGAATTGTCAGTAAATCATTTCCATAGCGTGGACTCGATGATAAAGAAATGGTTAAACATCTTTTCGATACACCACGGGGTAACTATCCCCCTTTCGCCTGAAGGTCCTCTCGTTCATCTATCTATCTCTGTTGTCGGGCAGAGTTTTCATGTCTATGGTAGTTCTTCCTTTGAGAAATCTGTGTTTCTTCGCTATTTCGTGAATTCCATGACGGGAAATGAAATGTTGGTATATTCCGAATTAAATATGTTGGATGGTAATGAACAGAATCCTAGATATCAGCACTGTTTGAAACGCAACATGATGTCCATCGTAGCTGAATGGTATCGTTGTCCAAAAATTAAAATTAGGACATCAGATGTAAAATTGAATGTGTCCAACTTCTCTGTATGTCTCGTAGACTATCAAGTTTGCTTTTCTTCGATGTATTTCAAAGAGCTCCCAGACAAACGCAGCGTTGAGATATGTCTCAGTCAGTATCTCCAAGCTTCCAATCACATGTTGACGAATTCAGACGATAAGTTAATGAGATATCTGTCAGTGTCTTGTCTCACTCTATCATCGCTTGGTTCCCTGCTGACTTTTATCACAGTTACTGTCAGTAATACTCACAAAAAACTTGATGACATCAACGTAATGATATTAGCTGCGTTCTCGATTTTAGCAAATACCGTCTACACTTTCTCTACGTTTTTTCTGTGGAATGAGTTAATTTGTATTTTTATAGGCATGGTAGTTCATTTTTCGTGGCTCTCTGTTGTGTGTTGGATGAGTTTATCTATATTGCAAATTTTTCACACATTAAACTCCGTCAATAACATAAGCATCAAAGTTACTTCACGAGTACTTGTTAGTTTACTGATAGATGTTTTAATATGTTTGACATTTATCGCTATCAATGTGTCGGTAAGTTACATGAAAAGCGGCGGAAAAAATTTCGGCTACTCTCCTCGCACCTGCTACATAGCTGACCCCGATATGACCCTCTATACATTCGCTCTTCCAGTAGGTCTGATCGTTTGTATCAATACTTTTATGTTTGTTGTAACAGTATTCAGAATCAGTGGAAAGATTACCATTACGAAATCAAAAGACCAGAAGAACCTAAGCTCCTACTTCCGGCTTTCCACCATTACTGGTGCGGCGTGGTTGTTCGGGTTTTTGGCTCAGTTCACCGAATTGGAAATATTTTCTATTTTGCACACAATTTTCAATGGTTGTCAAGGCATATTTCTCTATGTGGCTTTTGGACTGTCGCAGACTCTGATTTGTCTCTCGTGCAATCAACCTCTACAGTCGGAGAGGTTCGGAAAAAGCACTTAGTGAAAGGAAGATTGTTATACAATACAGCAAGGATTATTAATTTACTCTGACAAACTTGGTTTGAGGGTTGCTACAGTTTCTATTCATCAGTCACTGGTTATTGATGGTACAAGAATTGCTATACCAATATACATTGAAAACTTCCTAATCCGTCATCCGTACAATACGTGTCACTTGGCATTCTAACCCTTCTCCTCAATTTCATATTTTCATTGTTTTTACATTTTTTATTCCAATACACTGAATTCCGACAAAATATCGTCTCCCAATGCATGTTGGATTAGACAAGTTTCATTGTACACAGATGGAAATATCATGTTCATTTGTCCAATTTTAATGAGATAATGTGCAAAAGAGATGCTTATGATAAATAGACGACTTCTTATTAAATTTTATTCAATTTCACAATGTCTAGGTCACTTGAAAAATCTACCGCTGGCGCAACCAAAACCGAAGAATAGTAAAAGTAAACCATAAACTATATGTCACATTGACTGAGAAAGTATGTTTTACATGCTTTTATGGATTTTATTCAACATCTCAGAACGACAAGAACTTGTTTAGACGAGATTCAAAATGGCGGTATCCATGTCGACGTGCTTGCGTTCCAACTGACCAAAATTTTCTAGTTCCAAGGGTATGGTTAATTCTTTATTAGTTTTCTATATTTTCCTTATAAACAGGTATATACGTGTTGCCTATAGGAAGAGCTTTGCTCTCACGGCCTTTCGTCCTCTGTTAGTTCCAACTAGTTTTCAAGGTTAAATATAAAGGTGGTTGATGAAAAGAAATTTCAAAATCCTTGTGTTCTGATGTTAAAAGAACCGACAGGAATGTCTCTGTAAAATGCTGTCGTATAAGATGTCATATTGCTAAATGATGTCTCGGTTTGCAGAAGCATGGCTATATTTTGCTTGTTGCATTTTGCTTCGGAATGAACACAAAAGTGCAATTTTCTGATATAAAATTCGTCAAAACGTTTTCCTCAAAGCAAAACGTGGTATTAAAAATCCTGATTTTACATATATTTCATAGAAAATAATTATGTACTTCAGCAAATATTGCCTAATTAATTTAACAATGTATCATAGAGGAAATATTTGGCATTTGAAATGATACAAAGATAATTTCTCAAGAAATGTCTTCTTCAAAAGATGATAAACTGATTGGATATCAAAATCTATAAATTAGAAAATTAGAAGCAACCTTGTAAAGTATGATCAAATTTATTTTTTCTCATTTTTGATTGAGGAGAAGTAATTGTTTAAATTTTAATTGACCTCTGACATTTGATCAAGGTGTATTTATGAACATTTATAATTAACATACCAATATGCCATTCATTAAAATGTCCAAAGCTCAACTATATGTGTTGGATATTCCATTAACACAACAAATATTTAATGTAGGTATTAATTTTTGAAAAGGAAATTCCAGATTTAACAGGAAGAAACATTCAGATAGTTATAGAGTAGTAATATTTTGCCATTATTGCATTTCACGTTCGACATTGGTGGTATTTTTCTCAGATAGAGTTGAACAAAAATTATCAGAGGTGTTACCGGAGCTAGTGGGTAATTCATGTTGCAGTTTGTTGTTTGTATTTGTTGTAAAGGATTAAGGAATCAGATCACGATATGCTAAACATCGTAGATTTATCGTAATTTATGAAATTGAATAACATCTGCTATTTTTATCTTCCTTTCACATTACGAAAAAGCAGCAAAACTGATAAATTGTCAAGATGAATTTTTATGTACCCACTTATCGGTTTGTATCAATCCTGTACACTTATTTATAAACTACAGTCCAACATATTGATCTCGAAATCCGTTTCACTGAGAAAAACGTTTGTAATTTCCGGATTTCTACATGAATTTTGGTGAATTGGTTTCTACGATACAATGACGCGATTTGGCTGCATCGTTTGATATTTTTTGGTTCTTTCAGCTCTTCCAAGTTTATACTTATTTTGGATTTCCAACATGTTTGACTTGAGCATCACTGAAGATACATTATTTGTCGAAATGCGCATCTGGTGCATCAAATTTGGTATAGTTTATGTTCTACATTTAATACCAACTTCTTTTTGCCCTTGAATATCATATTCTGTTCCCTACCACAGTATATCTCTGAATGATCTTAGCATTTTGTTTTGTAATTGAATTTGGAAATATATCTAAAGTTATGAATTGATATCCTTTTCGACTTTGCTATATAACCACTCCCACCCCTGTGATTTTTGTGGAAAAATATGTTTTTATCACTCCCCAACAGTCCACCCCACGTGGTGTAAATGTTTATATTACGCTGAATATTAGCGCAAATATTGGTTTTGTGCTTTTTGTCAGGCTTTTGTTCTTCTTCAGCTATTTCCACAAACTGATAAACCTTTATAATGGAATATTATCCGGTGTACATGGTTTATTTCTTTTACAGTTTTCCAGCTAGAACTTTCATATTGTCAGGATTTGATCGATATGTGAATGACAGGCTATAGATATTTTGTCATTATTTGGAGTTTATCACGGATACATATACATATAGAGGGTATTTACAATTTTGAAGACTTGTTAGTTTTTAAAAAAGATCAGTCAAAATATTAAAACAAGATAGTCCTAGTTTAACTTGCTTTTTACTACCTGAATAATGCAAACCTTTCGTAAACACATTTGCCTTCTTTCATTATTTAAATTTTATGTCAATGATATAAATATTGTTGTCTTCATTGGGTTAATATGAATGCATTGATTTCATAAATGTCGTGTATTACCCGAATTCAGTGGTTCCGCCCATGTAAAAATAAACTTCTTACTATCATTTTGTAACATTCATTGTATCTTTGCAGTGGCATTTGATGTAACAATTTCTCCACTTATTACTAAATGGGGATTTACGGAACCTGACATAATTGTAGAAATTTACGTTGAATATTTGGCTTTTTTGTTTAAAAATATACATTTTGACTACACAAAGGTCATTTCAATTAAAGTTACGCTCTGGCATATTTAATATAATTAAGTACCGGGTCTCTCTCTCTCTCTTAATGACTGAGAAAGGGGAGACCTATTATCAAATTTCAAATCAGTTATGAAGTAGAGAAAACTCATGTACGATAGAAAATAACTTTACAAATAGGCGACGATTTTAAATGACAATCTCTAAAAATGGAAATATTTTATATTACTATACTGCAACTCATGTGTATATTTGTATCATCGAAATATCTATAGAGGTAAGAAATTATGTAGATTCTTTTTCTAAGAAAGTTTCTAGAGATATACCTCTTGTCCTCAATATACACACAAAAGAACCTAAGTCAATTAGTATGCAATTTAGGTCACCGGTATAAACAACAGAATAGGATTAATATAAAACTTTTCTCGGAGTTTAGGACTCCATAAAGAAATATGTGATTACTTAATATAACATAATATGACATCTCTCTCGAAATAAGGATCACAGTGTATATCAAGGTCACTGACTTGTTAAAATTTCAAATTGTCTTGAATTGATGTTTCCCATAAGGAAGTGTGGAGGGCACGATTGTCTCTCCTTCTAAAATGTATTTCATGCACTATAGTACATGTAGTGTAAATGCCGATCAGAAGCCAGTCCCGACGAGCCACACTGACTGTTCTTTAGAGTAGGATTCTAATGCACCTGCTCCTACCTTCGCTTTGTTGGAGGTCCGTGTTGCCCTACACTCCAACTTCTATATGACTTGGGGATTTATGATTACGATTTACATATGGGACCCCGTGGGGATCCGGGTTGCTAGAATAGATCCTCAGCACCCCTAGCTTGTTGTAAAAGGCGACTAAATGGGGCGGTCCTTCGGATGAGGCCGCGAAAACCGAGTTCCCTTGTCACAGCAGGTATGGCACGTAAAAGATCCCTCCCTGCTCAAAGGCCATAAGCGCAGAGCATAGGCCTAAATTTACAGCCCTTCACAGGCAATGGTGACGTCTCCGTATGAGCGAATGTTTCTCGAGCGGGAAGTTAAACAATATTTAATCATAATCATACACATTGTTTACTTCGCCATTCGATATGTTCGATGCTCGTTGAAAGTCCGTCGTCTCGTTTGTAGCTGTTTATCTATTTTAAGCTCTGTATCTGAATGTTTCAAAGACAGTAGTAAAGTAACTTACTTATCCTGCTCTTAAGGTATTTTGTTGTGAATATGTTGTAGAATAAAATGAAATAAATTTCTTTTCTTGTTTTTTTTTTGTTTTTTTTGTGTTTTTGTTTTTGTTTTTTTGTTGTTGTTTTTTTTGTATAACAGTCGAAAGTGCGGTGATAATATAAAGTGCGATAATAATCCACAGCGCTACATTGACGGTTCAGTAGAGAGGTTTCTAAAGTAATTATCCACAATGCGATGATGACCTAATTGCGAAGATAATTTGATGATAATCTTAAGTGCAATGATAATCTAAATGCAATCATATTCTTAAGTGCGATTGTCACGCTAAAGTACTACTGTCTCATTAAACTACCCGGAAGCAAGAACGTACTCTGTCACAGGGAAACGGAAATCAGAGAAGTCCGTACTCTCGTTTGTAACTCTTTATCTATTCTAGTCTCTGTTTCTGAATGGTTTTTGGTCAATAGTAAAGTAACTTTTGATGTCTTAATACTTGTCCTGATGAATAGTATTTTTTCTGGTCTTAAGATATATTGTTTGTATATGAAACATTGTGCTTCTGAAATTGTGAATATGTTGTAGAATGAAATAAAATGAATTTCTTAACTTGTTTCTTTTTCTGTGTAATATTGAATAATTTCGACATAAAGCAATAGTATCGACATCACTATAATATAGACACATTACAATGCCACACTAAATAATAACATCGACATCATAATGTTGAAAAACACAATTACATTGACATCGCAGTGTCATATTCAATAATGATTTTGACATCACAATGTCACACTAAACAATAACATTGATATCACAATGTCATATTATACAATAACATTGACATTATAATCTTTAATAAACCAATAATATTGACATAATGTCACACTAGATAATAACACTGACATCACAATGTCACATTATGCATCATAATGTCAATAACTTATAACATTGACATAACAATATCACACTATACATCATAATGTCACTAACTGATAAGATGGACATCACAATGTCACACTATACAATAATACAAACCGCTCAATGAAGCATCCATGACTAATATCAGCTGGCCTTACTTTGATAAAATGAGAATTTGGATACATTTCTCACAATGCTGTGCGAATTAGCCCCCCCCCCCCCCCCCGAGGGTACGCAGGACATCGCGGTCCTCAGTTGATAGCGTCATCTAGGAATAGATAAGACATTTACTATTCCTATTGTAATTCATTGCCAGTTGATAAGAAGATGTAATAAGAATAAGCCGACGTATGCCGAGTGGGCGTCCTCGGAAACATACTAAACGATCTTTTTTTCTTATTATTTATTTGTTTATATATATATATATATATATATATATATATATATACTACTCAAAGTTTGATAAGGATCATATTTTTCAACACTTGTAAAACTTTCAACAAAGGTGAATGACAACCAACACAGAGTGATTTATGTTCAGAAATGTTTACTTCAAGAAATTGTGACAGAAAAATTTGGCAAACATGACATTTCATCGCATACTCCTAAGGTAAAGGGAGAGTACCCTGAAAAGCATGGTAATTTCATGATCACGGAATTGTTTAAACTCTGCACATTCCATTTCACACTGCACAAACAAGTGTCAATAGCGGGTATGGCCTCCGTTAGCTCCAATGACAGCTTGGCAACGTCGTCTCATGCTTCCAACAAGGTTTTGAATGGACGCAAGAGAGATATTGTTCCATTCTTGGATCAGAACATTTTCAAGTTCCTGGAGGGTGGCTGGTTGTACAGGACGACGTGAAATCGCTACCTGAAGCATATTCCAGACATGCTCGATAGGGTTGAGGTCTGGAGAACGAGCTGGCCAGTCCATACGAACAATTGTCTCACATTCCAGGTACTCGTCCACCACCCTAGCACGATGTGGACGTGCATTATCGTCCATGAGGATGAAGTCAGGACCAACAGCACCAGCATATGGTCTCACGTACACATCCAGGACTTCAGCCCTGTAGCGCACTCCGGTCATCGTGCCTCGCCTTAGGACATGGAGATCAGTTTGTCCAGCTCGACTGATTCCTCCCCAAATCATCAACGACCCACCACCATATCTATCATGTTCAGCAACATTAGCGTTCTGATATCGTTCTCCTGCCCTTCTCCACACTCGTGCACGACGATCTGTGAAGTCAACACAAAACCTCGACTCGTCTGTGAAAAGTACAGGGGCCCAATCAGCAACCCTCCAATTCACATGAGCCCTGGCCCAATTCAAACGATCTTGTCTGTGTCGCTGAGTAAGAGGGATGCGAATACAGGCTCTCCGGGAACGAAGACCACCTTCATGAAGACGATTACGCACAGTTTGCGTGGAAATGTTAACTCCAGTTGCATTCAGAAGATCATTTCTAAGCGCAGTCGCCGTTGCAAACTGATGACGTCGTGCTGAAATCAAGAGAAAACGGTCATCTTGCTGCGTGGTGGACCTTTCTCTGCCGCCTCCATGTCGATGAGAAGCTGAACCATGACCTTGATACCGGTTCCAAGCTCTGCAAACAACGCTCTGACTGACACCCCAATAGCTCTGCAACGTGACGGTGTCTTGCACCATTTTCGAGCATTCCTATGCATCTGGCCAATTCTTCAATAGTCAAACGACGTCTTTGACGTTGTGGAGGCATGTTCATAGAGTAACAGTGACTTAAACGAGGTCAGATGTAAAGACAATGGCCAAATTCAAATCAACGACAAGCACTCAGAAATGTGAATAATGTGGGTACCATGCTTCACGTGCTACTCATGATCACTGCAGCATGCATTTCCCTACCTAACCTGTGTTTTGAGGCTCAAGAGGGGTCAGTCCAACACTATGATGAAATTTGCGTGTCTTATCAATTCATATATTGATTTTATAATGTAAGAACTATATGATCCTTATCAAACTTTGAGTAGTATATATATATATATATATATATATATATATATATATATATATATATCTAATACATACATGCATTATATACTCTACATACACTTCTCCACCCTCACATTGATTCGTTCATAATTATCAAATAATATAATAATATTCAACCCATGGTTACTTGCTGTACAAATAATAGTAATAATATAATTATCAGAAAACTAAATTCAAATTATTCCAAAATGTTTTTTCACTTAGTCCACACATTTTATCAAAATCATACATTTTAAATTTTTGGATTGCAGCACATTTTTCTACATAATATTTGAATTTTAAGTGACATAATAGTCCAACAAGGTTAGGTTCCTTATTCCGCATGAAACAAGTAAATATGTATTGTTTAACATACAGGATTATAAAATTGATAGCTATGTTATTGAAAGATAATGGAAATTTCACCAAATATGATATTCAACACATTAAAACCAAATCTTTCTGAAGTTTTTCTTTATACATGAAGACTTAACTCACTCCACAGTGTTTGAGTTTTGTCACATAAAGTAAAAATATGTGTTACTGTATCTACATCGTTTTTACAAAGTCTACATTAGTCACAAGTTTTGACATTTTTTTTTTCAAATAATAGCCGACAGGGAGGATTCTATGTAAAATTCTGAACTTTAGCCACTGAGCGAAAGAATCAGTTATAGGTTTGAAACAAATTTTAAAAATACATGTATTTGGTATTAAAATATCATCTACTCGATATGTGCTTAATTCAGCTTTCCACTTGCCAATAGAAGTTGGGATATCCTCTTTTTTATTCAAAATATTATAAATGATTGTAGAACACTTTTCATGCAGAAGAACAGGTTTAAAAATATACAGGCATGCACGGATTAAAAGTTCTATTGGCTGAGTGTCTATCAATAGACAGAATTTTTAAATATCTAGCCATTGCTGTAATAATGCTGTTGTATTTCATTACATATACTTTGAGATTATATACACATTGGAATTCATCCAAGGATAAAATGTTACAATCACTGTCTAAAAAATGTTGTACAACTTTAATTTCTTTTTCATACCATTCCTCAATAAAAACTGATATACCAGCTATTTTAATATTTGAATTGTACCACACTGGAATATTTTGAAAATTACATTTTGTACTAGGATGACTGCCTAATCTTCAGAAAGGAAAGCTAACAGTTTAAAACATCCTTCCAATAAGCATTTCTTTCATTAAGTAAACATTCTAAAACAAAATTATCTCCAAAATCATATAATGTTTTCAAAATATCATTTCCATAGACCGCAAAAAATATATTCACCCATGGTTTACGAGAGTTAGATTTGGTTAACCTTTTAATCCATGTGCATTTCAAAGATGTAATAAAGTTGTTTAAATTTACCATCTTAATACCTCCTGATATATAGTCCTGTGTTATCACAGACCTTTTCACCTTATCTATGCTATGTGTCCACAGAAATTCAAAGAAAGTTTTGCATAAATATGAAATTGTCTCCCTGTTTGGAGTTGGAAGCGATATGAAGAAATTATTTAATTTTGGGATGAGCAAGGTTTTAATTACAGTGACCCTTTCAATAGGAGTAAGAATTCTTCTTTTCCACTTTTCAATAAGAGCAACAATTTTGGGGATTTGATGTCTAAATGTTATATCATCATTTTTTTATGATCAACAGAAAATTTAATACCTAATAGATCAAAAGTTGTTGCTCCCCAGACCAATTTCCATCTTGTATAGTAAAACACTTGATCTGAAACCATTTTGATACCAATCCAGACAATCTTTGTTTTAGACGTATTAATCTTTAGACCAGAGAAGCTTTAGAAAACATCTATAGTATCTGATGCTGCAAAACGCGATTAACATGAACCATCAAGTGGCTAGTGAAGTATCATCTGCATATTTTGATATTATTGTTCTCTGTTTTCAATACATATGCCTTTTATATTTTTGTTTTGTTTAATTAATATGGTTTATTTGGGTCCCCTTGTCTACATCCTCTTTGAATGTCAAACTGTTCTGATAAAATCCACTTCGTAAAATTGAGGCTCTGAAATTGGTATTCAAAATTTTTATCCATTGAAAAAAATACTCCCCAAAACCAAAGTACTTTAAAACTTTATATATGAATGACCATGACATTGAGTCAAAAGCTTTTTCAAAATCAATGAATACTAAAAGACCTGAAAGATTATATCTTTCAGTGTATGACATAATATCATAAATAAATCGAGTGTTCTCCCCTATGTATCTCTCCTTTAAAAATCAGACTGCTTATCAGATATCAAATGATCCAATAGTTGTTTAATTCTGAAGCCGAGACAACCAGATATAATTTTGTATAATACATTTAGTAGGGTTATTGGCTGCCAATATTTTAAAAACTGTCTCGTTTTGTCCCGTTTGGGTAGACACGGAATAATTCCTAGCCTTTGTGAGATAGGAAGTCCCCTCTTAAGGAATATACAATTAATGGCTCTAAAAACAAAATATTTAATATCATTCCAAAAAATTAAAGAATTCAGTTGTATAACCATCAGTACCTGGACATTTGTTTTTCCCCATGTTTTTCAAAACCTTAAGAACTTCTCCTTTTACAATATCAACCTCCAAATATTTGGCTATATGCATATCTAACTTAGGGGAATTGTAATCTGAGATGATTTTCTCGATATCAACATTAATTAAATTTGAATCATTATTAGTATATAAGGTTTCGTAATATTTCTTAACATTGTCCATACTAAACGATCTTGCCTTCCTCTCCGTATCTTCATGAAATTATGCACTTTGGGGGGGGGGGGGGGGGGGCTTTTTGTATGATGTTCCCTTTGCAGACTTTTATATCAATTCACAAACATTTTTTACCGATTTACATTCGCCTACATCTTTTTTTTTTTTTATCAATCTGTGTATTTCATTTTGCAAGGTGAGAGGAGGACTTTAGAATTGTTTAAATTTCTTGACATGCTCAAATAATAAAAAAAATAAATTACTTTAAAAACTTACATTTAATTCTCATTCATATGTCCCTTCGATATACCACAGTGAACTTGAAATTATTTTGTTTGTTTGTTTGTTTATAGCCGCCTGAGCAATTTTTCAGCTATCCGGCGGAACTTGAAATTAAAGACACCACATAGTCTTCCATTTACAGAGTCTTTCATTTCTGCTTCGTGTCCCGTGGGGATCCGGGTTAGAATAGATCCTCAGTACCCCTTGCTTGTCGTAAGAGGCAACTAAATGGGGCTGTCCTTCGGAGATCGCAAAAACCGAGACCCCGTGTCACAACAGGTGTGACACGATAAAGATCCATCCCTGCTCAAAGGCCCTGAGCGCCGAGCATAGGCCTAAATTTGCAGCCCTTCACCTCCAACGGTGACATTTCCATATGAGTGAAAAATTCTCGAGCGGGACGGTAAACAATATGTAATCAATCAATCTGCTCCGTACTTAGATATTTTACTGAAGATAAAATGCCGGCGGCAAACTAACAACTCAACCTGATGACAAACGGGATGATTTCAATTTCTCCATTGTCAATGTCCCTTATTTATGTGGCAATATCCCATCATCAATCATCACCTGCATATGGTGTTTATATCTCCCAAATGATTCCATACGCAAAAGCTTGTTAAGTATATGATCAGTTTTTAAATCGACTACTGACAAAGAAGTTGATGTTCCAGGGGTTTGTGCAGCCTCGTCTAAAGTCAGCATTTCGCAAATTTTATGATCGTTATAACGATCTAGTTTGCCAATACAACAATACAATTAAATTTAATGCTGTCTGATGTGTTTCATTCCAATTGTTCGGCCGTTCTTGGCACACTGATTCTGACTACAGATTGATCCTTTTACCTGATCGGAATATAGGGCTCACTGTGGGTGTGACCGGTCGACAGGGGATGCTTCTCTTCCTAGACACCTGATCCCGCCTCTGATGTGGCCAGTGATCTGTGTTTGCCCATCTCTCTGAGTATTATTTTCTATAAGAATTAAGAGATTGGATACTGTTAGTTATCTCGGCCTTTACAAATCCTTATACAAATCGTTAGGGGGGGGGGGGGCTACAAATCCTTATCACCCCCCCCCCCCCCCCCAATTCCCAACCGTCAATTTAGCAATTCTTTTCACACTCTTTGGATACAAAATTTATCATTTCTGAAGGAGTGATACTTACGGAACACTATCGCAGCATTGTATTTTTGTAATCATTCTTACTATGCATCTACTTTGACTGAAAAGTTATTGGGAGTTTCAAGAAAAATTTCACTGCAATCAATAATATGTCTCACAGCACTAAGGGAGATTTCCTGATTGAGAAGGGACACAGATTTTCTTTAATTATTTGTCAAAGGAAATTGAACACAAGGGTTCATATCACCATCTTCGCCGGCCAAGGGCTTTCGGTCCTTTCCGCTAACGATGGGGAGTGCAGTGGACCGAAAACCCTTGGCTACCGAAGATGTCCTATCACCTATCATCTATGACAATATGTTTTACCCATGTAGGTTAGTGAAAATATTCAAGACATTTTGCATTGTAGAAGAGGTACATAATTTATAGTATGATGTGATGCATTGCTAGATTAATTTTGGAACGATGAAATTTCTATCGAAGTTTCTTTTTTAAAAATCATTTCCCTTTCTTCTGGGGTTTACTTTGAGTTATGACTGAATGAATGTTGCTATCTATGAAATGTAAAGAATATATTCTTGCATCAGACTTGGTAGTAGATATTTTGTTGAGTCATTTGGATTTTTACGATTGACATCCAACATTGTCGTTTCATTACGTTATCCTCAGATGGAAAAGTAAACAATGATGATGGCAGGTCACAGGTAAAGGGTATATTTTATAATTTTATAATTTCTATTGTAAAGAACACTAATCTTACTCTTACAGCCACTAGTTACACAACATATTCTATTAAACATGACTGTCCATTTCCTATAGCAAGTACAAAAATATATGAGAACAGCAAGTAGAAGAAAACAAATTAATACTGACTATATCATTCTACACCGTGCGACAAATTGTTCATTGCAGCTGACAGTTAAGGATAAAGCATAATACTGATAATGAGAGCAGACATATAAAGGATATGATAAATGTTATAACAACTCAAAATTGGATGGGGGCCCCCGTGAAACACAAATATTCATAACTATGAAAGGTATATTCAGTATATGATTGTCACGATTATGATAAGGAATCAAGTAAACTTGACTGTAGACTGTGAGATAGTGGATGACAAAGCAAACTGATTGTTACTTCAAGTCAATTGTGACATGTACCAGGTAGTAATACAGCAGTGGATATAACAGAATATAAACAGCATGCAGACAGTTTGTAACACATCATATTAAAACACGGTATGCGGATGAAGCACACAATGTTGAGAATGACAATGTTTATATATTAGAGATTAAAAAGCAACAAAAACTTCAGAAGGGTCATAATTAATAATCCATCAACAATCTTTAATAAACATTAGCACCCCTCTGTATACCGTAATTTGCTAAAAATGAAGCAATGAATCAAAAATAGATAGTATTTTTTGACACATGCAAATGATTATTTACGTACAATTGCTTTCATAATTAATAATAGTTGATGTTAGAGTAGTCTGTACAGGCTGTATTAAAGTAAGCATTTCGCAAATTTTATGGTCGTTATAGCACCCCTCCGTATACCGTGATTTGCTGAAAATGAAGTAATCAATTACAAATATATGCAAATGATTATCTACGTACGAGAACTTGATACCTTGTCAGAATGGATAAAAAGAGAAATATGAAAATCTCGTATAAGACATGTCAAAACAAAAATGCGTACCATCTATTCTTCTGTGTTAAGTTAATCAGAAGTGATAAAAGAGTTAGATAGGTTACATAAGGAATATGGTTTGGTTCCAGCTGACAAAGCTGGCAACAACATTGTATTTGTTTGTAAGGCTCACTATTACAACTGCATTCTAAACAAACTGGGCATTAATTCCACATTTACTAATCGCACGTATACTCCAACTGTCCTTTCGAAATATGGAATTCTTCAAAAACTTGCTTCAGTTTTAAATACATTTAATACCCCAGTCAATGAAGCGGATAAATATGAGTTACCGTACCTATATTGGATCCCCAAACTCCACAAACACCCTTACAAACAAAGATACATTGCTGGATCCAATAAATGTTCTACCAAGCCCCTATCGTTGCTCCGTATGAAAATATCAATTGCTGTGTAGGAGAAACTTCAAACGTATTGTACCACTATATATGCCAGAAGTGGTGTAAATCAAATGTGGATTCTTAAAAATTCTAAAGAACTTTTAGAGAATTTGAAATCACAAAACTTTTCTCAAATTCACAGCATTAAAACGTATAATTTTGCAATATTTTACACGACTATACGTCAGGATAAATTAAAGACTAGACTTTTTGACATCATAGACAGTTGCTTCGTGAACAAATATGTTAAAAGGAAATATTCATATTTAATGATTGTCCATCCCAAAAATCATTTTGTTAAACACCGCTCTGATTCCACTCACAAGTACTCTAGAGTTGATATTAAAAGATGCTAGAGTTCCTCATTGACAATATTTCCGTAGTCTTTGATGATAAAGTCTTCCAACAGTCTGTTGGAATTCCCATGTGCACGAATTGTGCTCCTTTGTTAGCCGACTTATATTTATATTCTTATGAAGCAGAATTCATTCAAATCTTCAACATGAGAAGAAAACATCTCTTGTTGTGGCCTTCAATTCGTCATTCGTCATTTAGATATATATGAAATAGAATTCTATATCAATCCCCATCTGTACAACGTCGGTACATGTGTATGGAAGTGTGCCTGGATAACTTATTACATAATTGTCTAAATAATGTCTTATTCAATAAATTATTAAATACGATTAGGCAAGAAATCCGTCCTATATTGAACACCCTATAATATAGACTTTATATATTTGTTTTAATTCATTTATTAAGTCTTTAATATCTATCTGATTTATATATATATATATATATATATATATATATATATATATATATATATATAATAGTAGTGTAACTAATGTATTGTATGACCTGAAATGCCTTTGTTCTATTTCACCAAACATGAAAGTCCTATCATCAAAATCTACTTCAATATCCTTTGAATGGCAAAATCAGATCAATTCTGATGATAATTTGTAATAATCTGGACAATCCCAAAGTAAGTCATGAATAGTTTCCTCTTCTCTTTAAAAAAGGTGAATAGTTTTGAATCTACTCTACCCATTTTATACATGTAGCTGTTAGTAATTCTAAACATCACCCCCTCGTCATGAATTAAGTATTTTGTTATTGTAAACATCCCTCTACTTCTAGTTTTCAAGAAAGAATTTTGTAATTTAATAGTTTTCTACATAAAAACGTGTAAGCCCATCTTCACAAGTGACGCTTACTCTTCTCCCTGCATTTTACCTTAGATGTAACATTTGTGTATTACATACCAACCTACTTAAGATTTTACAATCAGTTTGAATGTTTTCCGTATTTTGCAATATAAAGGTTACGTAGCTGACAAAGTCAAGCATGATGTTTAAAATTTGAAAGCCTATTCTGATATGAAAATAACATGTCGACATCTAAATAAATTTGATAGACAATTACATTCAAAGCCAGTAGCCTTTATTCATTGTAGCTGGTTATCAGTAGTTACAGCCTTTATTCCTGGTAACTGGATATCACTAGTTACAGCCTTTATTCCTGGTAACTGGATATCACTAGTTACAGCCTTTATTCCTGGTAACTGGATATCAGTATTACAGCCTTTATTCCTGGTAACTGGTTATCAGTATTACAGCCTTTATTCCTGGTAACTGGTTATCAGTAGTTACCGCCTTTATTCCTGGTAACTGGTTATCAATAGTTACAGCCTTTATTCCTGGTAACTGGTTATCAGTTGTTACAGCCTTTATTCCTGGTAACTGGTTATCAGTACTTACAGCCTTTATTCCTGGTAACTGGTTATCAGTTGTTACAGCCTTTATTCCTGGTAACTGGTTATCAGTTGTTACAGCCTTTATTCCTGGTAACTGGATATCACTAGTTACAGCCTTTATTCCTCGTAACTGGTTATCACTAGTTACAGCCTTTACTCCTGGTAACTGGTTATCACTAGCTACAGCCTTTATTCCTGGTAACTGGTATCAGTATTACCGCCTTTATTCCTTGTAGTAGCAGACTACTAATAGCTAGGTGTTCTCACGTCAAGTAGCTGGTGATATGGTTTTAGCAGCTAACTTTTCCAGTCACTAGTAGCTGGTTACTAGCAGCTATAACTTCACAGATTTGAAATCACTACCTCATTAATAAAGTGAAAATAATCGCAGCAAGAGGTCTGACTTGATTTTTTATAAGAAAAAAAGTCATTAAACAGAAAAAGAAAGTAATTAAACATCACGTTATTCCGTGCTGATTTTCATTATTTTCGTCCAAACCCCCCAACCCCCCATTGAAGTATTTTCTTCTCAGGTAGTGTCATTTGGTTGCACTACTATTCACAGAGTTCGTTGTCTTTAGAGGATACAGCACATATAATAACAACGGTGCAAGACACTTGGAATTTTTAACAGCGTGTGCAGTTTCTCGAGTTCAATGGAGAAAAATAAGATATATGTTACATTGATTTCTCTGATTTCTATGAGTTCCACTAGTTTTTAGATGAGTCATAATTTGAAAATTTCACATGTATAAAATCTCTAAGTTTGAAGAACATTCCATACCTATCTGTGTCGGATCCACAACAAGGTTGAACGAGAATTATACAAATCAATGAAAAGACTACACGAATAAATTAGATTGTCCAAAAAAAAAAGAGAAAGAAATAAAACTAATAATAAACCGCATAAAAATTGTATAATTTTTGGATGAATATCTTGCGTATGAATTTATATGATATTCGCCCGTGTGAGTTTTCATGTGATTGGCCCATGATTTGAAAGAAATGGTTCACACACATTTGAAAATTACACGAGACACTTTCTCCAGTGTAATACCAAAGAAACCACTGAGCTTCAAAACATTTAATTTTGAGTGTAAATACTATCAAATTTTAACATAAAAGCAATTTATCTCAGGAAATTTCAATATCATCAATTTGCTTTGTTAACCTGAAAGTTTTAAAATCTGAGCAGGTTTCAGTTTCCTCGAAATCAAACTATTGTTGTGTGGCAAATTGTCCTAATCACCTTTTCTGAAACTTGATATCAAAACTCATTAACAAAATTACCGGATTAGACACTTTGTCAACAGAACATCTCAGTTCATTGTATACTGGCATTTTCTTCAAAGAAAAATTATAGACTTGTCAGCATTTTATTTTCTATTTCCAATTTTACGTAATATTTCATAAAAGAAAGAAAAATGATATGTATTTGTCTATTTCCACTCCGTTGGCCCGTTCGCGAATATTATTCACCTCGAACAGAATTGCGAGTTTCGGACACAATGCTTCAGCTGTATTGTTTGACGAATTAGGTTTACTTTTCTTGTGTCCATATGAGTGAAAGATTCTCGAGCGTGATGTTAAACAATATATATAATCTTATTGATATTAAAACTAACGTCAAATGTTTAATTAATATGCATACTTAGGCTAGGAGAAAAGGGGTTGTTGGTATTTTCATGAGACAGGACCTGAACAAAATCAAATAATTATTTATCATAGATTTGAATTCACCAGACATGTTAACATACAATCACATGAGACACAAAATGACAAAAAATAAATACATAATGTGACTAATAAGTTTACAAGACGTTCTACCAATTACACCACTAAGTATTGCAACGGTGTACTGAAATTTTGATGTTGCTTATTATTCCAGACTACAATTGTGCAGTTTGTTTTCTACTTTTAGAGCGGATTTCACATAGATTCCTAACTTGAACAACATTACTAGGTTTACGAACTAGAGCTACGAACAGCCGCCAGTCTAAACATTTTTAAATCACAACTAAAAACTCATCTTTGTAGAAAGGCCTTTCTTTAAGTGTATTAATATCAACAGGATTTATAGTGCTTTTAAGTTTCTCACATTTTTATAGTTGGAGTTATAATTTTAAGATTTTTTTTTTTTTGGAATATTAAAATGTCCAATGTTAATTTGTCTTGTTTTATCATGTGATTTGCCATACCTTGTAAAGCGCTTTAGAGTTTCTTTTAAGATAAAGCGCTATATAAATGTTATTATTATTATTATTATTATTACACAGTTATATCGTTACACTGATTGTGAATTACAGGTAAGTTAGAATTGTGATCCTTTGTTCGCTGGACTGTTTTTATAATCTTATGAAGCAGAATTCATTCAAAAGTCTACATGAGAAGAAAAAAAAAATCTCAATTCAATCTATAGATATATCGAAGATGTTTCATCTATTAACAATGATCATTTTCATTCATATGTCGATTAGATATATCCCAGTGAACTCGAAATAAAAAAAACCCACAGAGTCTTCTACATCTACTTTGTAATTAGATGTTTTACTGAAAATAGACGCTGACGGCAAACTAACAACTCAACTTGATGGCAAACTGTAAGATTTCAATTTCTCCATGGTCAACTTTCATTATCTAAGTGACAATATTCCATCATCACCTGCATACGGTGTTTATATCTCCCAACTTATTATACTTATACGCAAGAGGTTGTTCTGCATATGATCAGTTTTTAAATCGAGGCAGGCTACTGACAAAGAAGTTGATGTTACAAGGGTTTAACATTCTCGTGTAAAGTCAGCATTTCGCAAATTTTATGGTCTTTATAACGATCTAGTTTGTCAGTAAAATTTCCATTATTTCAAATACTGTCTGACGTGTTCCATACTAATTGTTAGGGCGTTCTTGGCACACTGATTCTGACTACGAATTACTGTTTACCTGATTGGAATGTAGGGTTCACGGTGAATGTGACCTTTCGACCAGGGATTTTTACTCCTCCTAGGCACCAAATCCCACCTCTGGTATGTCCAAGTGTTCGTGTTTGCCCTCTCTCTGATTTGTATTTTGCATAGGACTTACAAAATTGAATACTGTTAGTTATCTTAGCCTTTACTTGTGTTTGTTTTGGTTGTTGGACTATTTTCCCCATATATAATTCATTGGTTAAAGAGGGACTTTTGGAATTTGGAAAATTATGTATTTTATTCACCACTGAAGGGGCCTCGGGAGGTAAATAATATAACGTATGCAAAATATTTTTAAAATTAATCATTTTAAATAATTGTAAAATGTTAAACAGTTAATCGTTATAAATACACGATACCAGTTCTACTCATTGTAAATACTTGATACCATAGATATATTACGTATACACCCATGTTAACAAAAACACGTAGGCCTACCGTATATAGTGCATTGTTTGACAGTCCTTTTGAGATACACAACTATTTATTTCCTAATGTGTACGTTACCTTTGAAGGTTTCGCAGGGTAGGGAAAGAAAGACATGGTGTATCTGACAGCTAGGGAAGATATACCAGTAGTCCTGTGGTATTGCGCCGCTGCACTTCGAACAAGATTGAAATTTAATAAACGGAAGTTTTCATTATCCGTTTCGTATATAGTAGAACGCTCCAGTAGAACGAGAAACAATCCATTTTCTGTCAAGCTGCATAACTCTGCGCATAGGCGTATGTCAAAACAGTTGGTAATCACGTTTCATTTTGTCCCTAAAAATTACAGCAGCTGGACACGCACAGAAGGAAAGTTGAAACACATTAGAGAAAGAGCTTTCACAAAGGGCACAATTTTGGGATTGGTCCGTCGAGCACGTGTTAGTAACAGTTTCTAGATGAACTTGCAGAGTTCAATTTCCTTGTATTTCATCACTATATTACAGGTAGATAATGGTTTCGAGTACGACAAAATTGGTGTGAAGGAAACAAATTCATGGTCGCGCGACATTCTTTGACGCTGAGGTATATGCGAGGCTACAACACTGTGGCGTACCATTTTCTTCCAGCTTGATTTAGAGAGGAAGCCATTCTCCAGAAATTTCCATAAATGGTAAACAAGATCATATGATTGAAAAATACTTAACATATCAGGAATAGATCAGAATGAACATCCGACAGTCTTGCGAGAAATATTGACTTCTTTAGTGTTTTTGGATTTGGTTTCAGTACGTTAATTTCACAGAATAGATTGATTGATTGATTGATTAAATATTGTTTAACGTCCCGCTCGCGAATATTTCACTCATATGGAGATGTCACCATTGTCGGTGAAGGGCTGCAAATTTAGGCCTATGCTCGGCGCTCATGGCTTTTGAGCAGGGAGGGATCTTTTACGTGCCACAGCTGCTGTGACACGGGACCTCGGTTTTGTGCGGTCTCATCCGAAGGACCGCCCCATTTAGTTGCCTCTTACGACAAACAAGAGGTACTGAGGATCTATTCTAACAACCCGGATCCCCACGGGAATTCACAGAATAGAAGTTTCAGTACGTTAATTTCAGCATATATAGGTAAACCATTGAAAAAAGATTCGCACATATCTGACTTGCATAATTTTCGTCAGTGAAGTAAATTTTTGCAAATGAAGTTCAGGAATGTGTTAAGTCGAACTTTATCAGCAACTGACGTGCTACTCCATAATCCACATCCATCAAGCACTGATGGCAGTATGGTCGTTTTGTACAAATGAGACAATGTCATTGGGGTAAGATAATGCGGATAATACAAAGTAAGATTTACGCCTTTTGTTGCAAGCTTCGTGTACTCTGTCAGAGAGTCTAGATTTAAGGTTTATAACAATTCATAGACACTTTTAAGACTTTGCGCATATAGTTATCATGTTCTCTGTCAAGAACATTACGAAATTGACGCTTTGCTCGCTTGTATTCACGATAGGAAGGGGACTGCACATCGTGAAGCCTTCCCTTAGAAATTCAGATTCCTCGCCTGGTTCGTTTAATAGTGTGCAGATTTTTGAAAGATTTTGTCCATTCTGGGCGTGTATAGGGAGTGTACGACGAGAACGGACTAGGCAATTCAGCACTAGATAATAGTACTAACGAAAACTCATTAGCAAATTTATAAATGTCCTTGTCTCTTTGAGGCCAATGTCATGTGAAAAAGCTGAGATAACGAACAGTAATCAATCTTGTATTACCTGTAAAAATACAAATCAGAAAGATGGACAAACACGGATCCCTGGACATACCAGATATGCCTAGGAGGAGTAAGTATCCCCTGTCGACCGATTACATCTGCCGTGAGCCCTATATCTTGATCAGGTAAACGGAGTAATCCGCAGTCTGAATCAGTGTGCCAAGAACGGCCCAACAATTGGCATTAAACACGTCAGACAGTATTTGACCTAATGGAAGGTTGTACTGGCAAACTAGCTCGTGACAACGACCATAGAATTTGCAAAAAGGTGACTTTAGCCGAAACTGTAGAAACCCCTGTAACACCTACTTGTTTGTCAATAACCTGCTTCGATTTAAAAACTGATCACATGCAGAACAAGATCTTGTGTATCGAATCAGTTGAGAGACATAAACACCATATACAATTTTTAATGGGATAGTGCTTCATAGATAAAGGAAGCTGAGAGTGGGGAAATGGAAATCATCCCCTTTGTCATAAAGCTGAATTGTTAGTTTGCTGTCAGCATCTATTTTCAAGAAAATATCTAAGTACGAAGAGGTTTTTTAACAAAAAGTATTTTTCGATGACTGATCACTAAATATAAATATTTCGTTTTACCATTTTTGTTGAAGAAACAACTGTCAATGATGTCAAAAGGTCTAGTTTTTAATTTATTGTGAGGTATGGTTATGTAAAGTGTTATAAAGTCCAACATTTTAATGTTATTGTTTTGAGAAAATTTTACGATTTCAAATTTACTAAAAGTTTTTAAAAATTTTTCAGAATCCACATTTGATTTACATCACTTCCCTCATATGTAGTGGTACAGTACATTTGAAATTTTTCCTTTACAGCAATTAATATTTTCGTAAGAGCAACAATAGGGCTTTGGTAGAACATTTACTGGATTCAGCAATGTATCTTTGTAAGGGTTTTTCGTTTAACTTTTGGAATATATATATATATATATATATATATATATATATATATATATAAAAGCACTAGGAAACCAACAACACTAGAAATCCCAAAGTGTCGGATCTAACGAGTAGATACTTAGTCACGAAATCTTTGGAGTTTGGGGATCCAGTATAGTTATCGTAACTCATATTCTTACAAATCTTGCAAGTTCACCTTAACAGGATTTCTGTAGTCTACAACACATTCAGGTGTAGCCGTATGCCATGCGGATGAATTTGATGGAGAATTTCTTAAAGATATCTTGGAATAGAAATCTAAAATCTCTTTGGTTGGTAAGTGGTCTGAAGTTTGGATGTCAACCCTTCTTTAATTTTTTAAAAATAACTTTTCAACCTTTAAGGAACACATTTTTCAAACAAAATATAATCAAGTGTAGTTCTCTTGTGGATGAAGGAAAAATATTCACCCTCATTGACAAAGATTTTGCGTTGGATAAATCAGTTACAACTAGAGACAAAATGTGATAACAAACGAGCCTTGATTAGGTTTGTATTACATGTATCTATTAAGCTGCCATTGAAATCACCGTAGTTGGAATTGTAGCTGTACAAATTCTCAAGAATATTAAGTTCTTGTTTAAACGTGTCAATGTTGTTGTCGATGGCACCGATAATACAGTAAAGGTTACCGTTATAATAATCAAGTTGAATTTGTACAATTCGGTTTGTGTTATAAGAACTACTATCTTTGACACAAATCATAAATTTGAACAAAATAGCAACATTCCCTTTTCCAATAAATGAGGAGTTACATTGCAATGAGATTTAATCATAAAGTTTGACAAAAGAAGCAGTTTTTCTGAATATTATCAAAGTAAGTATTCGTTCTTTCTTTCAACGTATGTTCTGTGACTACCATATCTATTACTATCATATTTCCTCGTCCAAAACTGTTGACAAGTACTTGACTTATGCCGTTGATTCTTCAGCGAACGTAGTGTTGCAGCAACACTCTTCCACCGCACACGGTTCTGAGTGGCCGGCCCTCTTCACCTCAACTTCTACACTTCTGAGCCAAGACAAGCACATTGCAGATGAAATAATACCGCGTACAATCCTTGTTATCAGAACAATCATAATATGATTTGTAATTGATCAGTACAAAATAGTAGAGAAAATAAGTCTGCTAGATAAGTACTGCGTGTAAAACTTGAAATCAATAGTCTCGGTAGACATTGTCAGTTTCATTGTTCAAGTCCTCATCAGTGCGTTGCATTGCACACTTTTGTTCCTATTCTCTATTGCTCATCCACCTCCTGCATAGAACACCTTCAGGCCAAAAGCTAGGAGATTCTACGGTTTTGTGAACTCTGGTAGGACATTAACTTTCGCAATCACAAAGGATTGATGAAATTTCGACTTAAATAGCATTAAATGAGTTATTTTTACACTCGTGTGTTCAATAAAGTTGATGATACGCGTAATGAGTGAGGATGTGACAGAGAAGAATGATCCAGTTGTGCAGGGTTGCTACGTTCCTCACCTGTACAAAAATAAATAAAGGCGCTATATGGGTTTAATTTATTGGTTACGATGTTAAGAGTAATGTAACTAACTATAACATCAATTATTGCTTTATGCTTTGTAATTTCATTGTCATATCGTTGCTATATATGCATGTCTTTTAAAACTAAAATATAAATATTATAAACAAAGAATGCAAATTTATTGTTGTAAATTCGTCTCTAGAACATAGCACAGTTACACAAGCATGACATTGCTGTAGCGCGCTATATAATGAAAAGGCCAAATAACTATCAATATTCAATCTCGTAATTCTTATAGAAAATGCAAATCAGAGGAGATGGGCAAACACGGCCTCCTGGTTATACCAGAGGTGGGATCAGGTGCCTAGGAGGAGTAAGCATCCCCTCCCGACCGATCACACCACCGTGAGCCCTACATTCCGATCAGATAAACGGAGCAATCCGTAGTCAGAATCAGTGTGCCAAGAACGCCTAACAATTGGTATGAAACACATCAGACAGTATTTGACTTTAAAAGTTGTGCTAGCAAACTAGATCGTTATAACGACCATAAAATTTGCGAAATTCTGACTTAACACGAGACTGTACAAACTCCTGTAACATCAACGTCTTTGTTAGTAGCCTGCCTCGATTTAAAATCTGATCATATTCAGAAAAAGCTCTTGCGTATCGAATCAGTTGGGAGATTTAATCCAATGTTTAATCCTGTACTAGCACCTTTATTTTGGAACAAAACCACATATAACATATATAATTCTGCTTTCGAATGTCACTAGGTTAATGAACATGATAAAAAAGGTCATATGGCAGGTAACCTTATACAAAAGTTTCACTACACAAACTCTGACTATAGGTATATGTAACCCATATTTTTCACTATCATTGCAGACATTCTACATTTAAAATTGATCCTATTCAATATTTCCTTTTTAAAAATAGATTTCATTTTCAAACATGACCATGATAACGACCTGAACTGCGATTTTTCATGTCATGAAAGTACGTTGGAGTGTGACGTTGCAGTTGAAACCCTCGAAGAATTAACGGCATATTTCGGAAAATCCGAACTAAACTCAGTCAAACAATCTGCATTCGTTAGTTAATTGAAATAACTTATTTGTTAAACTGAAGCTGAAGGTCGGAAACATTGTTGAAAAAGGGTAATTCGGGTTAATCATCCCCCCCCACCAATGTTTGCGACCTTTACTTTCCGCTCAACAAAACAAAATGGACTCTTTTTAAAAAATAGTTTCAAGTACGGAATATAAATATATAACGTAACAGCTGAAAGTCACCTAACCTTGACCTTCTCTATATTTAGTGAAAAATTCCATGGTAAAGGAATATTTTAATAAGGACAAACTCTACACTTATAAAATAAACCATCAAAAGAATGAATACTGAATTGCTAGTTGATTTACATGTCATTGCACACTGTTTATTAGTATTTCAAATAGTGCTTCTGAAACGTATATTCATAGGTGCCTGCTTTTAGACGACTCTAAAATCGCATCTAACTAGATTGAAACAAACTATGTCTTAATTTTCGCAATGAAATGTAAAAGAAATTAAACAGAAAACATACATAGAACTATACACATGTTTTAATTCAGAATCTTGGCATGAAATATGAAACACTGGGTAAGTATTAGGCATTTTCAGGCACACAATAAACAGAAAATGTCCCCTACTAAATTCGTATACTCATTGATGTAGAAATACCCAAGTCTGACATTAATTGATGATGGACTGAGCTGATGTGCATAGACCTCCGTTCTGCAGGTAACCATGGCGTTTGCGTGGCGATTGGGTGGAATTTATGCGCTATTTTTGATGAGATCCCGCCAGATAAATAAATTGAAATCAGTAGATGCGTATGTCAGAGCTAGGCAGCAAAGATGGTAAGTAATATATCGTGATCGCCACTTTATATCACAGAAATACTAACATCCATTGTGGTTTAAATTGAAATATTTCCTTATCTATGTACATGCGGTAATCAATTGATGTAATTGTACGGACAAAGCGGGCGAATTTATATCGCCCTAAAATGTATTATGATAAAATTATCATTAAAATTAAAATGAAAACCAAGTAATTCAAATATGGCGCATATCATCTTAATTTTGTCTTTGTTTTAAAATGATTGTATTTGTACACATTTAAGTTTCGCAGGTATCTAACCAACATAGCTAATACAATGTAATGTCAAATATAGTTACTCTATATTATTATTCTTAATGGTATTTTCTAAATGTAATTTTATGTCAAATACTATCTTTATAATCAGCATTCTACTTCTTTTTTAATTTAATCTCTGAATGACGTGCGATTTGTTGTGTTGTTGTTCTAGTTAGCGCTTGCTCTTTGACAGGTGCCCTTCTTGTTCCTAGCGTCACGGTTTGGTATTGTTTTCGGGTTTTTCGGGGGTCTAGGGGATTATTCTACTTATCCAACCACAGACGATTACAATGAAGCGTTCAATCTAACATACTGGATCAACAATGAAACTGCGAGCGACAAGATTTTGCATTACCTTTTATTGTGCCCGAATCAAGATATGTGTATCGGAGAGAAATTCAAACGGACCTATACTTTCACTTTCCAACCAGCCTGCGTTGCGTGTGAGTGTGATGATTCCTGCGTGAGAAGAGCAACATGTTGTCCCTCCAAATTTTATAGACAGACACCTGCTCCGGATTTCATCCAATATCCGCTGACTTTTGATGAGAAACAAGGTCTCCCAATGCACTGTCTGGAACCTCTGTGGAACATGAAAGCTGAATTCAAATCTGGGCAGACGTACTGGATGATCAAGACCTGTCCAGATGGCATTACTTGCATACCACCACCTTCTAGAAATATTACAAAATCTACTCCGGTCACGTCTTTATTTACCTTAGAAACGTATATCAGTATAGAATGTGCTTTTTGTAACAGCGAAGAGTTATCGAATCTTGTTTTATGGGAGACGAAAAAGTTATGCAAAAGTAGATCCGCCCTCTTGTCAAGAGAAAATCCAGAAAACTTTTTAAAATCTATATTTGAACCATCTCCGGTCTGTAATGTTGGTTTCTACCCTCCTGCATCCGTTCAGAGTGTAGTGAAACCTTGCTTAGCGTACAAGAGTGACGTGAATTGTGAGGACACAACAAAGACCGGGAAAGAGAATTACCTCACGAAAGCTTGTCGGGAGTACTACCTACCTTACCATGCTTACGATACAGTCTACAAAAACATATATTGTGCAATGTGCGAGTTTGATGCTAAAGATTTGTACATTGAATACGACAATTTTGGAACATTCACCGACATTGATACCATGCTAACCTCTTTTTCGGCCCTGATGGATTTTAATGCAGTTGAAGAAGAACCGATCGCTAACGAGATGAAATGTACAGCTAATCAAATATTTGACGAGAAGCTGGTAAGCTATGTTTTTTCATTATATTCATAATTGAATACTTTTTTGTCAAATTCAATCTTTTTTATAACGAATCTAGCTATACCGTGACAAATCCCAGGCATATTTAGAGAAAATCCAGGTACATTGTATATCGTAATAAATTTTAGGTATATCGTGGCAAAGTCCAGGTATATCGTGACATATTTCAGGTATACCGTAGCAAATTCATTTTTCAAAGCTCCTACGAGTTCGATTCTCGCTTGCGCCGATATATGTGAGGAAGGTTGCCAGTTTACTTTCGGAAGGTCGGTGGTCTCTTCCCGGGTACATTGTATCTGGGTTTTCTCCTCCACCTACAAAAACTGGACGCCACCAGATAACTGAAAAATTGCTGAGTGTGGTGGAAAACAACAAACAATCAATCAATCAAAGCTCCTATGGATACATGACGTCATATAGAAAAGGAAAACCACGTCTATTAACAACTATTTTTACTAACGTGCTAGAAATTACTAATAGTCAATTGTCAGGATGCAAAGACTCAATATGAATGCCCCCATTTTGAAATTCAACGAAATCTTGAGAAAAGATAATCATGCATTTGAATTAAACAAGTATACAGGCATTTCTATCCTGGTTGTACGTATACTGTTTTAATGATCGTTTGAAAAAATCACAAATCACTGTATTGATAATTTCGCTGAATTTCTGAACTGTTATATTTTAGAACAAGTGCCAAGATGTCAAGTGTGAGCCGGAGTATGTGTACCGGAACTTAGACTGCGAGCCTGTCTACCCAATGCTTAATGAGAACAACTACGAGTTAAATTTGATGGTCTTCCCAGCCCATGGTAAAGATTCCGTCAACACAGAGCACTGTATACCAGCTGTCACTGAAACTCTACAAGACATTATGCAGAATAACAACTTAACCGAGTATCTCTGTAGAATGACCACATTGCTGCCTCATGAATCGGACGGAAATTTTGTGGTATTTGTTATAGAATTGTCAGTAAATCATCTCCATAACGTGGATTTGATGATAAAAAAATGGTTAAACATCTTTTCGATACACCACGGGGTAACTATCTCCCTGTCGCCTCAAGCTCCTCTCGTTCATCTATCTATCTCTGTTGTCGGGCAGAGTTTTCACGTCCATGGTAGTTCTTTCTTTAAGAAACCCCCGTCTCGTCGTTGTTTCATGAATTCCATGACGGGAAATGAAATGTTGGTATATTCCGAATTAAATATGTTGGATGGTAATGAACAGAATCCTAGATATCAGCACTGTTTGAAAGGCAACATGATGTCCATCGTAGCTGAATGGTATCATTGTCCAAAAATTAAATTTAGGACATTAGATGTAAAATTGAATGTGTCCAACTTCTCTGTTTGTCTCGTAGACTATCAAGTTTGCTTTTCTTCGATGTATTTCAAAGAGCTCCCAGACAAACGCAGTGTTGAGATATGTCTCAGTCAGTATCTCCAAGCTTCCAATCACATGTTGACGAATTCAGACGATAAATTAATGAGATATCTGTCGGTGTCTTGTCTCACTCTATCATCGCTTGGTTCCCTGCTGACTTTTATCACAGTTACTGTCAGTAATACTCACAAAAAACTTGGCGATATTAACATTATGATATTAGCTGCGTTCTCGATTTTAGCAAATACCGTCTACACTTTCTCCAAATTTTTTCTGTGGAATGAGTGGATGTGTATTTGCGTTGGCATGTTAGTTCATTTTTCGTGGCTCTCTGTTGTGTGTTGGATGAGTTTATCTACATTCCAAATCTTTCAAACATTTACTTCCTTTAGTAATATAAACATGAAAGTCAGTTTGCGAGTACTTGTTAGTTTGCTGATAGATGTTTTAATATGTTTGACATTTATCGCTATCAATGTGTCGGTAAGTTACATGAAAAGCGGCGGAAAAAACTTCGGCTACTCTCCTCGCACCTGCTACATAGCTGACCCCGATATGACCCTCTATACATTTGCTCTTCCAGTAGGTCTGATCGTTTGTATCAATACTTTTATGTTTGTGGTAACAACATTCAGAATCAGTGGAAAGGTTATCATTCGGAAATCAAAAGACCAGAAGAACCTAAGCTCCTACTTCCGGCTTTCCACCATTACTGGTGCAGCGTGGTTGTTCGGGTTTTTGGCTCAGTTCACCGAATTGGAAATATTTTCTATTTTGCACACAATTTTCAATGGTGGTCAAGGCATGTTTCTGTATGTGGCTTTTGGACTGTCGCAGACTCTGAAGTGTCTCTCGTGTAATAAGCCCCAACAATCGGAAAGCATCCAAAAAAGCACTTAGTGAAAGAAAGATTTATATACAATACAGCAAGGATTATTAATTCATTCTGGGGAAACGTAGTTTCAGAGGGCCGTTGATACACTACATTTTCTGTTCTTTTGTTGGAGCCAAATTTAAAAACAAACACTCTAAACACTTTTCTGAAATATTTCGACCGTGTTTAGAGTGTTTATATATATATATATATATATATATATATATATATATATATTGGTCAAACCCAAGACGTACACGTTGGTAGTGATTGCTCCTTCGCCAAACTCTCGGCATTTAGTAGTGAGAATGAAGTCTTTTTTAAAAACGGAGGTTTCGTGTCGCGGCAGGAACGTTAACATAGCCTCAGTGCTTCGACCCGAACGCTCAGCATAGGTCTAAATTTGTGGTATCACCTTCAGGTGGTGACGTTTCAATATGAGTGAAATATTCTCGACCAGATGTAAAAGAAACCAACAAATAATTAACCCCCTTGAGGTGAACATCTCTGACATGATTTGTACTCCTAAAACTGCGGAGAGTAAAGATATGAAATGCATCATAATCTCTCTCTCTCTCTCTCTCTCTCTCTCTCTCTCTCTCTCTCTCTCTCATTATATATTTGATAAAAACTATGCAGGAATTCTGATTATTTTTCTAGATATTGGACTGCAGTACTACGGATCTTTGTAATACTTCATATCTCTCTCTCTCTCTCTCTCTCTCTCTCTCTCTCTCTCTCTCTATATATATATATATATATATATATATATATATATATAATCTAACATCTAACTATTTGTCAGATCTATTTAAGTCGAGGCGGGCTATTGACAAAGAAGTTGATGTTACAAAGGTTTGTACAGTCTTGTCTAAAGTCAGCATTTCGCAAATTTTATGGTCGTTATAACGATCTAGTTTGCCAGTACAACTTACCATTAAGTCAAATGCTGTCTGATGTGTTTCATACCAATTGTTAGGCCGTTCTTGGCACACTGATTCTGACTACGGATTGCTCTGTTTACCTGATCGGAATACAGGACTCACGGCGGGTGTTTACTCCTCCGAGGCACCTGAACCCACCTCTGGTATAACCTGGGTTCCGTGTTTGCCCATCTCTCTGATTTTTATTTTCTATAGGAATTAGAAGATTGAATACTGTTAGTTATCTTAGCCTTTTCGTCTAGCTATCTGTCAAATATATCTATCTATCTTTCTATTTATAAATCTTTCCTGTAAGGAACCGGGTTGTTAGAATAGATCCGCAATACATCTTGCTTGTCGTAAGAGGCAACTAAATGGGGCGGTCCTTCGGATAAGACCACAAAAACCGAGGTCCTATGTCACAGTCAGTGTGACACGATAAAGATCCGTCCCTGATCAAAGGCGATAAGAGCCGAGCATAGGCCTAAATTTTGCAGCCCTTCACCGGCAATGGTGACGTCTCCATATGAGTGAAAAATTCTACAACGGGACGTTAAACAATATTTAATCAATTTATCTATTTTCCTATGCATCAATATATCTGTGCAAGAGGAAGTAATTGTAACACAAAAGGAAAATGATTCAACAAAGCATATACGTTTTGATATAAATATTAAGTTTTGAAAATAAAACACCAGATTTAGCAGGAAGAAACATTCAGGTATAATTTTAACATTTTGCCATTATTGTATTTTACGTTTGACATTGGTTGTATTTTTCTCAGAAATTTGCGAAACAAAATATAAGAGGTGTTACTAGAGCTTGTGGCTATTTCATGTTGTACTTTGTTGTTTGTATTTGTTGTAGTTGATGAAGGAATCGGACCACAATATGCTAAACATCGTAGATTTATCGTAATTTATGAAATTGAATAACATCTGCTATTTTTATCTTCTTTTCACATTACGGAAAAGCACCGAAACTGATAAATTATAAAGATGAATTTTTATGTACCCACTTATCTGATTGTATCAATCCTGTACTTATTTATAAACAGTCCAACATCTTGAACTCGAAGATCAAAACAAACAGTTGTAATTTCCGGATGATTTTGAAATGAAGTTTGGTGCGTTGGTTTATATAATACAATGGCATAATATATCTGGTAATAACTTTTTATTGCCTTTGAATATCATATTTTATTTGCCACCATGTTGAATCCAGCAGTATATCCCTGAATGGTTATAAAATTTTGCTTTTTAACTGGACATTTGTAAAGTTTAAATGTATCTAAGGATATGAATTGATATCCCTTTTCTACGCTAGCCTTTAACTGCCCCCTCCCCCTGTGATTTTTTGGGGGAGGATATTATTTTTATCTCTTCCCTACTCTCCATCCCACGTGGTGTAAATGTATTTTATATTACGCTGAATGTTATTACAAATATTAGTATTTTGTGCTTTTTGTCTGGTTTCTGATTTTCTTCAGTTCTTTCGACAAGCTGATAAAGCTTTTGAATGAAATACTGTCCGGGGTACATGGTTTGTTCCGCCGATCCCTCTACAGTTTTCCAGCTAGAACTTACATACTGTCAGGATTTGATCGATGTTCGAGTAACAGACTATTGATATTTGTCATTATTTGGAGTTTATCACTGACACATGACTTGTATTTAGGGCACTCACAATTTCGAATACTTGTAAGCGTTTAAAAAAGATCCGTTAAAATATCAAAACATGATAGTCCTTCTTAAACCTTGGTCTTTACTACATCATAAAAACAAACCTTTCCAAACATATGTCTGGTTTCATTATTGAAATTTTATTTTCAGTGAAATAAAAAATGTTTTCTTCACTGGGTGATATAAATCCATTGATTTCATGAATTTTGTGTATTACCATCTATTCAGTGGCCATCGCATGTTAGAAAAAGATATTTTGATTGCTACTTTATAAAATTCTTTCTACCAGTATCTTTCCAATGACATTTGATGCGACATTCTTTTATTTATTTGTAAATGGGAATTTACGGATTCTGACTTAAGCGTAGAGATTTAAGTTGAACTCTCCCCTTTTTATATATAAAAAAATACATTTTACCCATAAAGGTAATTTCCTTTTATGTTAAATTCAGGCATTTGTTATATTATTAGGTATCGGCGATAATGACAAACGTTTGGATATCTCCCGTCATATGAAATGTAGATATTGTAAACATAATCTTTCCCGTCTAAAATCGGCATGATCAGTTTGTAACCGTTAAAATTCTACTCACCTGAACGGAAATTAATGGGCAAGAAAGGGGATATCTATCAAATTTCAAATCAGTAATGAAGTAGAGAAAACACGACCCAAAATATCTTTCAAATAGGCGACGATTTTCAAAAACAAGAAAACTCATAATTCAAATACTGATGACACTCAACTACAATAAATCTATATATTTGTATCACGAAATTTCATTAGAGGTCTGAAATTATGGAGAGTTTTTTTTTTTTACTAAGAGTACAAATTCCGCAGATATACGTGTCGTGGTCAATCTATACACTATAGTACAGAACGTAAATGAATGAGTATAGAATTCAATTCACCGGTACAAATAACAGAGTAAGATTGAAAAAAAGAACTTTTCTTGGAGCTTAGGACTCCATAAAGAAATCTGTGATAATTTGATATACCATAATATGACATCTCTCTCGAATTGAGGATCAAAGTATATACCAAAATCACTAACTTCTTAGAATTTCAAATTGTCTGGAATTGATGTTTCACTTAAGGAATATAGAGGTCACAATTGTCTCTCCCTCTAAAATATATACGTTATGCACTATAGCTACATGTATTGTAAATGCCGATCAGAAGCCATTCCCGAAGAGCCACGCTGACTGTTCTGTAGAGTAGGATTCTAATGTACGATGCTAGTTGAAAGACCGTAGTCTCGTTTGTATCTGTTTATCTATTTAATCTCAATTTCGGAATGGTTCTAGGCCAATAGTAAAGCTTACTTGTCTTGATGTGTATAGTTATTTTGCTCTTAAGAGAATTTGTTACTATATGAAACGTTATGTTTATGAAATTATGAATATGTTGTAGAATAAAATGAAATGAATTTCTTTTCTTGTTTTTCTTTTCTGTATAACGTTGAGTAACATAGACACCACAATTTAATGAAACAATAACATCGACATCATAATGTTCAATAATACAATCGCATGTCACATTGAACAATAACATCGTCATCACAATGTCACTCAACAATAACACTGACATCACAACGTCACACTGACAATAATATCAACCACTGAAGAAAACATCCATGACTAATATCTGACTGTTCCAACTTTGAAAAAGAGAAATGGGATACGTTTTCACAATGCTGCACGAGTATTTCCCCCTGGATACAGAGGGCACGCAGCACATTGACGTCCTCAATTGATAGTGTCATTTAAGGAATAGATAAGATATTTACTATTTCTTACTGTAATTAATTGCCAGTTGATTATGAGATGTAATCAGCCGAGGTTTGAAAAATGGGCGTCCATGGAAACATACTAAACAATCTTGCCTTCCTCTCCGTATCTTTGCATTCTGGGAGCCTATTTTGTGTGATATTCCTTTTACATACTTTTATCTCCATTCACAACACTTTTGTACCAATTTGCGGTAGCCTATAACTTTCTTCTTTTTAAAATTAATCTGTGAACTTCATTTTTCAAAATGAAAGGGGAACAAAAAAGAAAGATGATTTTACTATTGCTTAAATTTCTGAAAGTGCACAAAATTGAAAAAAATAAAATAATCTTTAAAAATCTATATTGTGCTATTTTTATTGGGGGGGGGGGGGGGGGGGGGGGGGCTTCCAAATCCTTATCCTCCACAAAATATTCCAACTTTCAATTTCGTAATTCCCTTCCCAGTCTTTGGAAACAATATTTATCATTTCTAAGGAGTGATAATAATAAAGTACTTTAGCAGTCTTGTATTTTATGTAATCACTCTTCCTATGCATCTACATTGACTGAAAAGTTATTGGGAGTTTCCAGAAAAATGTCAGTGCAATAACTGATATGTCTCACGGCACTATGACTGTATTTCTTGATTGAGAGGGGCAGATTTTTCTAATTGTTTCTGCAGGGAAATTGAACACAGGGGTCCCTATCACCATCCTCGCCGGCCAAGGATTTTCGGTCCACTCCGCTAACGATAGAGGAGTACAGTGGACCGAAAACCCTTGACTAGCGAAGATGTCCTATCACCTATAACAAACTGTTTTACCCATGTAGGTTAGTGAAAATATTCAAGATACTTTCCTTTGTAGAAGAGGTACAGGATATAAAGTATGATGTGATGCATTGCTAGATTCATTTTGGAAAGCTGAAATTTCTATGGAAGCTTCATCATTTTTAAAATTATTTCCCTTTCTTCTGGGGTTTACTTTGAGTTATGACTGAATGAATGTTGCTATCTATGAAATGTAAAGAATATATTCTTGCATCAGATTTGATAGTTGATATTTTGTTGAGTCATTTGGATTTTTACGATTGATACTTTCACCCAACATTGTCGTTCCATTGCATTCCTCTGATGGAAGGTAAATAATCTGGATGGCAGATCATAAGTAAAGGGGTATTTTTCATAATATCTATTGTAAATAACACACATCTTACTCGTACAGCCACTAGTTACACAACATATTCCATTAAACATGATTCTCCATGTACAAAAACGTAGAAATAACAGCAAATAGAATAAAACAAATTAATACTGACTATATCATTCTACACCGTGCGACAAATTGTTCATTGCAGCTGACAGTTAAGGATAAAGCATAATACTGATAATGAGAGCAGACATATAAAGGATATGATAAATGTTATAACAACTCAAAATTGGAAGGGGGTCCCCATGAAACACAAATATTCATAACTATCAAAGGTATATTCAGTATATGATTGTCACGATGATAATAAGGAATCAAATAAACTTGACTGTAGACTGTGAGATAGTGGATGACAAGCAAACTGATTGTTACTTCAAGTCAATTGTGACATGTACCTGTAATACAGCAGGCGAAATAACAGAATATAAGCAGCATGCAGACAGTTTGTAACATCATATTAAAACAGGGTATGCTGATGAAGCACACAATGGTTGAGAATGACAGTGTTTATATATTACAGATTAAGAAGCAACACAGACTTCAGAGGGGGTCAAAGTTAATAATCCACCAACAATCTCTAATATACATTAGCACCCCTCTGTATACCGTAATTTGCTAAAAATGAAGCAATGAATTACAAATAGATAGTATTTTCATACATTCAAATGATTATTTACGTACAACTGATTTCATAATTAATAATAGTTGATGTTACAGGGGTTTTGTACAGGCTGTTTTAAAGTCAGCATTTCGCAAACTTTATGGTCGTTATAACGATATAGTTTGCCAGGACAACTTTCCATTACCTCAAATGCTGTCTGACCTGTTTCATACCAATATTGATTGATTGATTAAATATTGTTTAATGTCCCACTCGAGAATCTTTCACTCATATGGAGACGTCACCACTGCCGGTGAAGGCTGCAAATTTAGGTCTATGCTCGGCGCTTATGGCCTTTGAGCAGGGAGGGATCTTTTACGTGCCACACCTGCTGTGACACGGGACCTCGATTTTTACGGTCTCATCCGAAGGACCGCCCCATTTAGTCGCCTCTTACGACAAGAAAGGGGTACTGAGGATCTATTCTAACAACCCGGATCCCCATGGGGATTCATACCAATAATTAGGCCGTTCTTGGCGTACTGATTCTAACTACGTATTGTTCCCTTTACCTAATCAGTTTGTAGGTCTCACGGTGGGTGTGACCAGTCGATAGGGAATGGTTACTCCTCCTACTCTTCTGATCCTACCTCTGGTATGTCCAGGGGTCCACGTTTGCCCATCTCTCTGAATTGTATTTGTTATAGGAATTACGAGATTGAATACTAATAGTTATCTTTTCAAAATCTGTCACTTGAGATTTTCATTTTATAATATACTGGACAAAAAAAGTTAAGGATCATAATTTTGACCTCAAAATTTTTTATTAACCAAATAATTATTTTGACAAATTTTAACATGTATAGTTTCTCCAATATGTCCTTAACACAATAGATTTACCTGGTTTCATATTGACGTCATAAGTGCACGATTTTTTCGCCCAAACACAAGCAAGGTGTCAAAATCAAAGTGTGTCAACGTGTATATTGAAATTGAAAAATTGTGATTTTCATTTTATTGTGGGTATTTATTGCTCTAATCGACTCTTAGGTGAACAATTATTGACATTAAAAGCCATGAGGCGCCATTTAACTGCTCTGGAAGCTGGTCAGGCAGTAGGTATGCTTCAAGCTGGCCAAGTCCAGAGAACTGTCTCTAGACATTTTAATGTGTCCCAAAGTGTGATTTCAAGGTTGTGGAATTGTTTTAGGCAGACAGGTAATGTTTCTGAGAGACCGAGATCAGGTCGTCCAAGGTCCACAACCGCTCGCCAGGATCGCTATATGTCACTTATGGCTCGTAGACACAGGTTTCAGAGTGCTGTCCAACTCAATACTGACTTTCATGCAGCAAGTGGGGTATGCATAACACCACAAACTCTCAGACAGAGACTTCGTGCTGCTAACCTTCGGGCTCATCGGCCTGCTGTTCGTCCCATTTTGAGGAGAAGACATCGTGTAGCACGACTCAATTGGGCTCAAAATCACATAAACTAGCAACTGCGTCATTGGACGCCTGTTCTTTTCACAGACGAGTCACGGTTCTGCGTGGACTTTCATGACGGTCGTAGGCGTGTATGGCGCATGCGTGGAGAGCGGTACGCTGATTGCTGTGTAGCAGAGCATGATCGTTTTGGAGGTGGCTCTGTGATGATTTGGGCCGGAATCAGTATTGGTGGATGTACTGACTTGCACGTGATTAATGGCAATCTTACCGGTGCAATTTACAGGGACGAGATAATGCATCCAATTGTGAGACCTTATGCGGGAGCTATAGGCAACGACTTTGTGTTAATGGATGATAATGCTCGTCCCCACAGAGCACGTATAGTGACATGTTGTAGCAAGCTGTTTCCAGACGCCCTGTACTTCCGACAAACCGCCAGGAGCTTACGTTAGCTTTACAGCAGGAATGGGCAAGGTTGCCACAAATTGCGTTCCGCAGGCTCATCAGAAGTATGAAGAGGCGTTGTCGTACCGTTATACAGGTTCAGGATGGACATACACCCTATTGATATTGCCTTTATAAAGATTCAATCATTTGTAATGAAATTTGTTATTGTTGCTCATACCGATTTTCAAACTGTTTTGGAGGGTTACCTGACAATGGTTGCTCTGGCTGCTTAACGTATTGATGCATTTGTAAAAACAGGTTTAAAATGTATTGTTCGATTGTCCTTGAACATTTTAAGTATATATTTAACATAATTTATTTGGTTTTGTTATGAATAAAATAATTCTGAAATCATGATCCTTAGCTTTTTTTGTCCAGTATATAAAGTCAGTGAGGATTCCAGAGAATATTCAACAGGTGCAACAAGTCAATCAGTAACACTTCGAGTTGTGTGAGGCGTAGCTCCGTCCTGTTGGAACCATATATCCTTAGGATTAAACCCCTTCTTACTAAACATGGCAAGAATTTCTTCTTCAGAAGTTCCAGATAACGAGTACTGTTAACAGTCTGAGTTTTGCCTGTTTCATCTTCAAAGAAAAAATGCCCGATTATCCCTTTAGAGCTCATGGCAGCCCAAACTGTTATTTTCTCTCCATGAATAGGTTTCTCCAGATAAAGAGTTGGTTTTTCGCTACCCCAATATCGAGAATTTCTCTTGTTTACCATCCCGTTTAAGTAGAAATGAGCTTCATCGGAAAACCAAATGTCATTGACTATATTGTCATGCTCCCTTATCCATTGAGCAAAAGTAAGGCGGCTCTCAATGTCACTTTGCTTAAGGTGCTGCATTACAGATATTCTATAAGGCTTTAAGTGTAGGTCAAATCTTAAAATTCTGTGAACACTGGATCGGCTACATGACATAGTGTTACTCACATCACTTAAAACTTTCCTCACAGATCTTTGTGGTGTTTCCTCTATGACTTGTTGCACCTGTTGAATATTCTCTGGAATCCTCACCGACTTTGGTCTGCCTCCATTGTTCTGTCTGTTGTCTTGAATAGATCCCGTTTGCTCAAACTTTTTTACAATTCTTAATATTTGCTGCTTGGTTACTCGTTTTTCCTTTGGAAAATCTCTTCTTAAAATTCTTGTTACAGTAACTGGAGACTGGGTTCGGTAATATAGTTTTAAGATAAGGGTAGCTCGTTCCTTTGATAAATCCATTTTTATTCAAAGTTGATAAGACAGTTTTCAATGCAATATTATGAGGTAATTTTGTGACATCACAATTGCAAAAAAGTGAGATATTTTCCCGCCATATTGTGGTGCTATAAAATTGTATTTATTCAATTTATAACTTAGACAAAAATCAAAGAAATTGGTTAAGGTATTTGCTTTTTATGGTTATTTCAAATGGTATCATATATTTTGGGACACCCTGTACTACGCAACATATAAAATAAAATTCTATATTAATTCTCGGCTGTACTTTATGTCTAATATAACCATTAAATACATTCATGTTAAATACATTTTAAGGCAGTATATGTTTTAAGTTTTTTTTCGAGGGGGTTGAAATATAAATACATGTGCAAATAGAAATAAATACAAGTGTGAATGGATAACTTATTATATGTAATTAACTAAATAACATTTTATTCAATAAATAATCAAATATGATTAGGCAAAAGACATGGCCAATATTGAATACTCTATAATATATTTTTTACATTTGTTTTAATTCATTTATTAGGGTTTTAACAGCTATTTGATTTTTCTTTCATATATATATATATATATATATGTGTGTGTGTGTGTGTGTGTGTGTGTGTGTGTGTGTGTGTGTGTGAAGAGGCCAAGATAACTAACAGTATTCAATCTCGTAATTGTTGTGTTGAATGACCTGAAATGCCTTTGTTTTATTTCACCAAATATGAAAGTTCTATCATCAAAATCTACTTCAATATCCTTTGCACTGCAATATCAGATCAATGCTGATGATAATTTTTAATAATCTGGACAATCCCAAAGTAAGTTATGAATAGCTTCCTCTTCTCTTTAAAAAAGAAGGTGCATAGTTCTTTTTCATAATAGGTGCATAGTTTTGAAATTACTCTACCTATTTTGTACACGTATCAGTTAGTAATTTTAAAATCACTCCTCATCATGAATTAATTATTTTGTTATTGTAAACATCCGTCTACTTCTAGTTTTCAAGAAAGAATATTTTAAGTTAATGGTTTTCTACATAAAGACGTGTACACTCATCTTTGGAATTAGAATCTACTCGTCTTCGCGCATGTAATATTTGTGTATTAGATACACCTACTTAAGGTTATACACTCAGCTTGGATGTTTCTCGTATTTTGTACTGCAAAATGTAGCTGACAAAATCAAACATGACGTTTGGAATTTGAAAACCTATTCTGATATGATATATATAGATTTGATAGACAATTACATTCAAACCCAGTAGTCTTTATTCATTGTAGCTGGTTATCACTAGTTACAGTCTTTATTCCTTGTAACTGTTATCAGTTGTTACAGCCTTTATTCCTTGTAACTGTTATCACTAGTTACAGCCTTTATTCCTTGTAACTGGTTATCACTAGTTACAGCCTTTATTCCTGGTAACTGGTTATCACTAGTTACAGCCTTTATTCCTGGTAACTGGTTATCAGTTGTTACAGCCTTTATTCCTGGTAACTGGTTATCAGTAGTTACAGCCTTTATTCCTGGTAACTGGTTATCACTAGTTACAGCCTTTATTCCTCGTAACTGGTTATCACTAGTTACAGCCTTTACTCCTGGTAACTGGTTATCACTAGCTACAGCCTTTATTCCTGGTAACTGGTATCAGTATTACCGCCTTTATTCCTTGTAGTAGCAGACTACTAATAGCTAGGTGTTCTCACGTCAAGTAGCTGGTGATATGGTTTTAGCAGCTGACTTTTCCAGTCACTAGTAGCTGGTTACTAGCAGCTATAACTTCACAGATTTTAAATCACTACTTCATTAATAAAGTGAAAATAATCGCAGCAAGAGGTCTGACTTGATTTTTTATAAGAAAAAAAACACATTAAACATCATATTATATTGTGCTGATTTCCATTATTTTCGTCACAAAAAACCCTTTCACGTATTGTCTTCTCAGGTAGTGCCATTTATTTGTTCTAATGTTCAACATAGTTCATTACCTTTAGTGTATATAGTTCATATGATAACAGATCGTGTGTGGAACGGAGAAAAAAAGGTTATATGTGACATTGATTTTCTCTGATAATCATAGGTTTTAGATGTATCATTAATTTGAACATTTTATATACAATATAAAACCACTGGGGAATCTCCGTTAGAGCATTGCGCTCAAAATCACAAGTCCTGTCGCCTCTAGTCGGCGCGGGTTAGATTCTCGCTCGTGCTGATATATGTGAGAAAGTTTGCTAGTTTACTTTCGGAAGGTCGGTGGTCTCTTCTCGGGTACATTGTATCTGGGTTCTCTCCTCCAACTACAAAAACTGGACGCCACCAGATAACTGAAAAATTGTTGAATGTGGCGATAAACTACAAACAATCAATATATGAAAGCACTAAGTTCCAACAACACCCGATACCTATCAGCGTCGGATCCACAACGTGGACACAAGGTCAAACACAAGAATTATACAAAGCATTAAAATGACCAACGACACGAACAATTAGATTGTGAAAGGGTGTATTTGGAATATCAAAAGATTGACCTATAGGAAAGAACAATTTCCCGGAAATTTTCATTTTTGATTAATTGATTTGATTTGATTATTTATTGCTTTCCGCCACACTCAACAATTTTCAGTTATCTGGTGGCGTACAGTTTTTTAATGGCGGAGGAGAGAACCCAGATACGATGTACCTGGGAAGAGACCACCGACCTTCCGCAAGTAAACTGGCAAACTTTCTCACATAACGCCGCGGCCGAGATTCGAACACGCGCCGACAGAGGTGAGAGGCTTTGTGATTTTGAGCCTGATGCTCTAACCACTCGGCCACGGAGGCCCCTTCACTTTTGAAGATCAATGTTCATTTGTTATTTTTTACTGTATACATTTCTAAATTTTTGGAATTTGCATTTTGAACCTAAAATTTCGTATTAGCAATTTTAAAATTAACCTTCAAAGTTGGCTAAAATAGCATTTTATCAGTAAAATTGCCTATTTTTACATGAAGTTTGGTCCAGAAATCCTTCAGGGCAGGCCTTTTCCTGCTAAAAATTATGGTACTTTGATAGATTTTGATCTAAGGAATAATTTAAAACAGGATTTTTTTTAGGGGCACCCCACCCTGGGGTCGAAATTTAGAAAATCCTTACAAATAATGTGAAAACCTATTTCTATCATCGTTATTTATGTCGTTTATATTCAAATTTTGTATAGCTCAGATGGTTAGCCCGCAGATGGTTACAATCAACACTTTTGGTGTTCTGGTTCAAATCCACGTGTTGACACATTTTAACTGTTTTAAATTTTCGGCTGTATAAACACCATTTTAATTCTTTTCTTTTTTTTTGTATATAAGCTTGTGTATTTTGCTTCAATTTTCTTCCTTACACGCATGTTTGCTCTTGATATAAAAGACATTTATGAGAATGCAGATCATAAATTCTCTGTAACTAAAAGCAGTGAACCGGAACTATACCTCAATGTAAACATGCTGTGTTCGAGGACAACAATCATTCACTCTGTGTTATTAAATACAAGCGTCACGAAAAAAAATTATGTCGAGCAAAAATTGCTGCGTTTGTCTTCCAGGATCATCACTGTGAAATAATACTGTTGTGGGAGAGATACTGCAGAGTAAATGCCGTTCATTCCTAGGGGGAAATGTGTGCATTGGCGATATTTTATTCCAAAAATGCAGGAGGAAGGTTCACAAATTAGAAAAGAGTGAAGTTGGGTCAGTTAAGGTTGACCCACAGTCATTATCCAGACATCAGGTAAGGACCTTCACACAAAGGGTGCATCTGTAAATACTGGGGGGGGGGGGGGGGGGGGGGGAGGTTCAATTGAATGCACAGTTGTTGCTAAATGTATTAAAATTACATTTAAACATTGTATACCTTCAAGACAGTATTCTATTCCCTGATCAAGTTCGTAAGCTGTACGGCTACCTTTCAGTAACGACATTTCATTTCTTGAATTTCATTTTCATAATTTGTACTTCTTACACCAGTGACGTTTTTAAAATATAATTTCCAAAGAAATGAGTTGTAAGTATAAATGAAGCAATTGCAATGTTAAAAGAAGTTAACTGAGAAATACGAGGGTTGTTCGATACATAATGTGTATTGTACTATATCTCAAGAGCATTCGACTCAAATAGTGAAATGAACATTATATGCCCTCAAAGTATTCTCCGCGGTTTGAAAGACATAATTTCAGTCTCACAGGTCGCGGTAGCTCAGTTGTTAGAGCGTTCCCTTCGTAACCGGGAGATCGTGAGTTCGAGCCCCGCTAGTGGCATAGCCGCATCAAACCTAAGACGTAAAAATAGGTAGTGATTGCTCCTTCGCCACACGCTTGGCATTTAGAACTGAGAATCACGGGTCTTTCGGATATAACCTTAAAACGTAGGTCCCGTGTCACGGTAGGCGTTGGCACGTTAAAGAAGCATCACTGCTGCAGACCTGGGCACTAAGCATAGGTCTAAATTTGTGGTACTACACCTACAGCTGGTGACATCCTAATATGAGTGAAATATCCTCGACGGGACGTAAAACAAACAAACAATCGATCAATCAATCTCTGAATCCATTCTTAAATGCGTCATGTTAGGTAGACCTCTGAGGCACTGACTGATGATGGCTGACCCAAGGGATTGTCGTGACTTTTCGACGACCAGATAAGAACTTTTTAAGTTTTGGAAAAAGGAAAAAGTCACACGGGGCTAGATCTGGAGAGTATCGCAGCTGTTGCAAGAGGGTAACCTTCTCCGACTTCAAAAACTGCTTCACAAGCTCAGATGTATGTGATGGAGCATTATCATGAATTAGACGAACATGCCTAAGTCCTGACACAGGGCGTCGTTTATGATAATATTTATTGAGCTTATTACATCTCAGTAATACATTTGTCCTTTCGCACCGGAATTTGTAAGGCTATACCATCACATGAGAAGAACATGCAATAAAGAACCTTTTTTGTGCCTATGGTTCATTTGGCAACTACATGCCTTCTACCGTGTTTAGATAGCCATACTGTATTTCCAATTTTTCTTACTGGTGCCAGTCAGAAATTGTCTTTCTCCACCTACGAACTATCTCATAAAATACTTTATCAGACCCATAAACTTCCCCCAATTCAGTAAAAAAATGTTTTATGTAAAGTTTTTATAAGCTATAATTTCTTCAATATTCTCAACCCGTTTACCAACCATTTATACAACAGTAGTCAGCGACTGGCTCTATTGAAATGACTTTAAGTTTAAAACTATGTGGAGCTAAAGGCTCTTGTTTATACCGTTGGAAAGGCATCAAATAAAGCTATTCAATAGTATCATCATCCACGAAATCGTGCAAAGCGTTATCGCGCTGTGGTACAATATTGATTACATATTTAACAACCCTCGTACGAAATGAAATTTCAAGATAAGGTAACGTGCACCCATCCAAGGGCTGATCACGCTCGCCATTGCTTTAATTGCGTGATCAAAAGAGAGGTTCTACCACATCACTAGAAAGCTAGCTCTCTAGCAATGCAGTATAAGTTCCCTATATACTGTCCGCCACATCTCCCCCACTCAGAGAAGCTTCGTCTCGAAGCATGCATCCGGCGTTCATGACGACAAACACCGTTGTCCCGGAAAGAAACAGCGCCCGTACATAAACAAAAATCCCAGAGCTCCGAAAAAACTCTACTTTAAGAAGGTCCCTCACCAAATATCAGAGTCACTACGCTGCCACCATTTTTAGGGGATGATCACCGTTGCTTAATTTGCTTGACCAAGAGAGAAACTCTACCACATCACTAGAAAAGCTAACTCTCTAGTGAGGCAGTAGAAGTTCCCTTTACACTGCCCGCTACAGGAAATTGAAATATGAAAGTGAATACGAATAAGTTACTAAATATAGAAATGATAAATTGCATATAGAATTTATCTGAAACACACTTTCACTTCTTCAGGAGAAATGAAAAGATTTACATAAGATGGCAAAAGGTATGCGGGGAAAAAAAGAAAAACTGGCACTAAAACTACATTAAATCTACAAATGTATTTACATTGCAAATTACAGTGTTCGGTTTGTTTGTATGTTCAGTTATTTTTCAAATTAGTATTATTATTGTTTGTTTTTATTTGTTTTACTTCTATTTATTTCTGTTGTTGTTATTGTTTGTGACTTGCTAATCGTTGTTTCGTACGGAGCGAATTAGGACGTCCTATTCGTTCAAAGGGTTGATTCACAATCAATTTCTGACGTGTTTCATATTAACTGATAAGCCATTCTTTACATACTGATTTTGACTACGATTTACTCCGTTTAAATGATCGAGATATAATCCTCACGGCGGATGTGACCGGTCAACAGGGGATTCTTACTCCTCCCTATACACCTGCTCCTATCTCTAGTATGTGGAGGGTCGGTGTTTGCCTTACTTTCACATTTATATTCTTTATAGAATTTATGAGATTGATCACTGTTCGTTATCTTCATTTCTTGTAATGCAAAAATCAATTACATATTGGTTTCAAGGCTGGGAATGATTTTCAGGAATAATGTGTGAATTTGCGCAGGATAAAGATCATGTTAAGATCATGAAAATTTAGTAAACGTTTTATGAGCTTCGTTATTCCTTCATTTTTCACAGTTGATTGATTGATTGATTGATTATTTATTGCTTTCCGCCACACTCAACAATTTTTCAGTTATCCGGTGGCGTCCAGTTTTTGTTGGTGGAGGAGAGAACCCAGATACAATGTACCTGGGAAGAGACCACCGACCTTCCGCAAGTAAACTGGCAAACTTGCTCACATAACGCCGCGGCCGAGATTCGAACACGCGCCGACAGAGGTGAGAGGCTTTGTGATTTTGAGCCCGATGCTCTAACCACTCGGCCACGGAGGCCCTTTTTCACAGTTAAATGAGGGATAAATATTGCAACATTTTCATGTGAAAATCTCCAGTAAGAAGGGACCTGTGGGCCACATCGCTCACTTGAGTCATCTTGGACCATATATACATGTAAAACTATGATCTCCTATTGTGGTCCCACCCAACCCACGGGGGCTATAATTTTAACAAAACCTAAATTTGCACTATGTCAGAAAGTTGCCATGTAAATTTGAACTTCTCGGGCTCAATGATTCTTGAGAAAGAGATTTTTAAAGATTTTTCCTATATTTTTTCATGTTAAATTTTGATACCTTATGGCGGCCAAACCCTACCCGCGATTTTAACAAACCTGAATCTGCACTATGTCAGGAAGCTTTCAGATCAATTTAAACTTTTCTAACCCAGTGGTTCTTGAGAAGATTTTTAAATGACTCCACCATATTTTTGCATTTTTATGATTATCTTCTCTTTTCATTTGAACAAACTTAAATTCCCATTACCGAAGAATAATTTGTACCAATTTTGATTGAAATTGGCTCAGTGGTTCAGGAGAAGATTTTTAAAGATCATTTCCTACATTTCCACATGTAAAATTTTCATCACCTTTTTTGGCACCATTTTATCCCCGGGTGTCATGATTTTAAAACCTAAATCTGCATTATATAGTGAAGCTGCCATGTAAATTTGAACTTTTCTGGCTCATTGGTTCTTGACAACATTTTTGGCAGAGGGGTTCTTGTTAAGGAGATTTTGGAATTACACATCCTAATTTTGTGACGGGGATATGGCTCTTCATTTGAATAAATTTCAATTCCCTTCATCCAAAGATGATTTGTACCAAGTTGCATTGAAATTGCCCTGCTGGTTCTGGAGAAGAAGATTTTAAAAAGGTGTCAATGTATTTTTGCTGTTTTGTTATTACCTCCCTTTGGAAAAAGATGTTGCCTTTCATTTGATCTCTTTGACCGAAGAATGATTGAAATTAGAATCGTGGTTCTGGAGAAGAAGTCGAAAATTTGAAAGTTTACAGACAGACGGACGGCACAACGGACGACGGACAACGGGTGATCAGAAAATTTCACTTGAGCTTTCAGCTCAGGTGAGCTAATAATTACAAATTTAAGAAATAAATTTCAATTTTGAAAATACATGAGAGTATAAACTGCGCCGCTTCACGACAGCATACTTCTTAAATTCTTGAATTTTTCCTTGAATTTACATTCTAGTTTCATTTCTGCCGGAATCAGAGGAATTCCCAGCCGTACTATATTTATCTGTATTCAAACGCGCGTTTGTTACAATTACAACGAATTTTAAGGAAATTGCTAATATTACAATTTGTAAAGATATCAAAAGCAATAACATTTGAAATGTAAATATAATAGAATATTATACCCCGCAAAAATGGCTTTATAACCGGGAGGTCGTGAGTTCGAGCTCCGCTCATGCCATGGCCACATCAAACCTAGATGTAAAGATACGAAGGCGAGTCACCAGCCTATACAAAATTGCATGCGTATCGACTCATTCTTTATTAAGATATTGAATGTCAAACATGCCTAGTGTTAAAAAGGCATGCTTTTCATTTAAAAAATGATTACCGTGCTGTAATTCGGTGCTTGCATTTAAAAGGTAAAATAGGCAAGGAAATACACGTCGAGTTAGCCGATGTTTATGGACTTCTGCAACATCTTATGTACAGGTTAACAAGCACTATTACCGCGAATATAACTGTTATACATATTGAAACTGAGTGAATAACAGGGTCTTAGGCATCATGTTATGCTCAAGTTAAATTCTGGGTTGAGGAATTCAAACGCAGTAGATCGTCTTTAGAAGATGACGCCAGGTCTGGACGCCAACTGGATGCCACCGATGAAGAAAGTTGTAACAGAGTTCGGGATCTGGTGTACACTGATAGGCGAATTCAGGTGGAAGAAATAGCTCAGACATTAGACATTTCACACGGTAGCGTTTCAACAATTTACCTGATCGTTTAAGTATGCAGAAGTTAACAGCCGGTTGGATCCCCAAATCACTTAGCGATGAGCAAATGACAACCAGAGCATCAGTATGCAGCACCTTGTTGAAGCGTATTATATCAAAGAATTATTTTCTTTTGCGTCTGGTGACTGTAGATGAGACTTGGTTTCATTATCATGGGCCAGAGAATAAAGCTCAGAATCGTCAGTGGGTAGGGCCGAGTTTGCTAAAGCTTAGAGTCGTCAGTGGGTAGGGTCGTGGTCCCCGAGGCTAAAGAAGCTCAAGAGGCAAACATCTGCTGGCAAGGTGATGGTCACAGTATTTTGGACTTTTTACCCAAGAGAAGTACAATAACCGGAGCGTACTATGCAAATTTGCTAGACCAGCTGAGAACCATCATTCGTTAAAAACGTCGCGGTAAAGTTCCAAAGGTGTTTTGGTGCAACAGGACAACGCGAGAGTCCACAATTACAAAGTTGCAATGGATACTGTAGAGTGAAACGAGTATGAATTAATACCCCATCCTGCCTATTCGCCTGACCTAGCTCCTAGCGACTTCTTCCTATTCCCAAACGTGAAGAAGGATATTCATGGACGTCATTTCCGGTCTGACGAAGAAGTCATGACGGCAGTGAGGAGTGGGATGGAAAGTACCCTGACTTTTTCAGTTCTGGGCTGATGGCACTTGAACACGGTTGGTCTAAATGCATCACACAAAAGGGCAATTACATCAAAAAAGAAGAGGTGGATCTCAACCGGAAATAAGTTAGGCTGGTTGCTACTTGACTCGTCTTCGTAGGTAGTGATTACTCATTTTCCGAATGCCCGATATTTAGAAGTGAGAATCACGGGTCTTAAGAACATGACCTTAGAACATGACCTTAGAAACAGAGGTCCCGTGTAGCAGCAGGCATTGTCATGTTAAAGAACCCTCACTGCTACGACCCTGGCGTCCCGTTTCGAACGAAATGGTACATGCATTTTAAAATTACACCAGACACTCCCCCCTATGTAGTAACAAAGATATCACTGCGCTTTACACCATTAAATTTTATGGGCAAATACTACTAATATGGCTATCAAAGTTTAACATAAAAGCAATATCTCTCAGAAAATTTCAGCATCATCAATCTGCATTATTAGACTGAGATTTTTTAAACCGGAGCAGGTTTCAGTTTCCGCGAATCAAACTATTGTTGTGGGGCGTTGTCCATGATATCACCTTCTCTACAGCTATTAGGAAAAATTGTCCATCAACTAAAGTTTCATTTTAAGGAAATGAATAATTGATCAGATTGCAGATCTCATTAGCGAAATTCATTAGCAAAATCTACCGGAATAGATACTTTGTCAGCAGAGCTTCTCAGTTCATTGCATATTGGCATTTTTCTTCAATTAAAAAATATAGTCAAGTCAGCATTTTATTTTCTATTTCTAAGATTTTTCACATAATATTTTACAAAAGGAAAAAATAATATGTACATGTATTTAATCGTCTATTTCCACTCCCTTTGACCGGTAATCGCCCTTTAGATTATTTCACTCACGTCATACAGAATTGTGGGTTTGTACACAATGCTTTGGCTCTCTATTTAGCCTGTACAGTTTGACAAATTAGGTTTACTTTTCTTGCACATCGAAATTATGGATCCTTTGCAAGTTACAAATGCAATCCAATGGCAGATTATTGGAATGAGGAAAGCAGATATGTCACTGAGACAAACTGGTAATCGAGTGGGTCATCACCACTCAACAAATTGTCAGAAAGTACCAGTTAACAAATAACATCAAGATTCGTGCAATATCAATGGATTTCTTGGACAAATCTCAAACTAAAGTTCAAGTTTTCTTTTATTTGAGCAGACAAAATTTGGGGAAAAGCTCATACTTAAGTCCAAATTTCGACTTCTAGTTATTTTCCCCCGAGAAATCCAGATTGGAATACCCGTGTAACATACGTTGAACTCAGAAGGTACACCCGTCTTTTATGGATATCAGTTAAGATAGACAAAAAGTTTTTACAATTATCTATTATATGGCTGTCACATCGTTTGCTTTCAACAAAAAAAGCATCGACTGAAGTCTCATTGGCTATCGTTCCAGTAGACGGATAAACAGACCTTTGCTTACATAAAATAAACCTCTTGTTGTGGCCTTCAATTCGACATTTAGATATATTGACGACGTTTTATCTATTAACAATGATCATTTCATTCATACGTTGATTCGATATATCCTAGTGAACTTGAAATAAAAGACACCATAGAGTCTTTCACATATGCTTCGTACTTAGATATTTTATTTAAAATAGATGCTGACAGCAAACCAACAACTCATCTTTATGACCAACTGGATGATCTTAATCTCCATCGTCAATTTCCCTTATCTATGTGGCAACATTCCATTATCACCTACATACGGTGTTTATATTTCTTAACTGATTCTATATTCAAGAGTTTATTCTGCATATGATCAGTTTTTAAATCGGGGCAGGCTGCTGACAAACAAGTTGATGTTACAGGGGTTTCTACAGTTTCGGCTAAAGTCAACATTTCGCAAATTCTGTGGTTATTATAACGATCTAGTTTGCCGGTACAATCTCCCATTAGGTTAAATGCTGTTTGACGTGTTTTATACCAATTGGTAGACGGTTTGTGATTCTGACTGCGGAACCTCCGTTTACCTGATCAAGATATAGGGTTCGTGGCGGATGTGAACGGTCGACAGGGGATGCTTACTCCTCTTAGGCACTTGATCCCACCTCTATTATTTCCAAGGGCCCGTGTTTGCCCATCTCTCTGATTTGTATTTTCTATAGGAATTACGAGATGGAGTACAGCAGAGTACGCAGTGGTGTCAATTTTGAAGCTAGGAAAACTCAACGGTCCGACGAGAGTCGATTTTTGCTACATATCAAAGATACACAAATGTACGTATGGCTGCAACCTAGAACTGCATATGCTGAATGAAATATTGTAGAGACAATTCCACTTGTTGGTGGATCAGTTATGGTGCGGGGCTGTGTTTCCTACGACTGAAAGCTGGATCTTGTTACAGTTAGTGACAACCTTTGTGCACAAAATTACCAATTGGTCTTTTTTGCTGCAAGTGTTGTGCCTCGTTTTGACAATCACTGTCTTCGACCATGTTTCGAAGAAAAAAAATATGATACTGAATAATATGAATGTTTTTAGAGATCAAGTGATACTATTAAAAATAACGTCAAATCTTAGTGTTAACTTAATAACCATACTTAGACTAAGAGAAAAGGGGTTGTTGGTATTTTCATGAGACGGGACCTGAACAAAACCAAATAATTATTCATCATATATTTGATTTCACTAGACATGTTAACATAACATGAGACACAAAATGACAAAAGAGAAATGCATAATGTGACTAATAAGTTTACAAAACGTTCTACCAATTACACCACTAAGTATTGTAACGGTGTACTGAAATGGTGATGTTACCTATTATTCCAGACTTCAATTGTGCAGTTTGTTTTCTGATTTTAGAGCGGATTTCAAAGCAGTCATGAAAATTCTACATAGCTTGAACAACATTCTTAGGGTTACACACCGTTTTACATTGATTTTCTTTCACAAGGTTAAAATGAAGTTAAAATTATTTAATGTGAACCAGGTGTTTTAGTAATATTCATTATAGTTTCCCTGACTCGTTATTGTCTATCATGATCCAAGAAATGCAACCAAATTAGGACTACAATGAATTCGGTAAATAGAAGTATAAATGTATACGCAGTGTGTGTCGAAATAAGTGAACAAATCATTCGTGTATATACATATGTTTATGAGTAAGTCAAACATTTTTATTTTTCTTCTCATTCATAAATTTTGTTTGTGTTGTTACAATCGAGTGGTTTTCAAACGAAACATTTTAAGACTGTGTGGTTTAGGACAAAACACTTTAAATGTCCTTCACTTATCACTTTATATGCTTAACACATACAATCACGCTATTATGAGACAAGATTTTTCTGTCTCTAGTATAATACTTAGACTGGAAGACAGGAGGAGCTTTCAATAGCGTTTATCCCCCCCCCCCCCCCCAGTTTATCAAGACAGAACGTAACGTATTTAGGATGCAATACACAGACACATGTAATTGGAAGTGATGATATATAGAATTGTGAATGAAGTAGGAAGTCTTAGATTTCTTGGGAAGAATTTGCAGTTTAGACATTTCTACACCAGTCCAAGTTTAGGTTGTAAGCACAGAATAATTTGTTTAAATGTATTTAATAGGACAGACTTTGCTGTTTACTTTATTTTCATGCTACATCCTGCCACCGATCTGCTACATTCTACCACCAATCTGCTACATTCTGCCACCGATCTGCTACATTCTGCCACCTATCTGCTACGTCCTGCCACCGATCTACTACGTCCTGCCACCGATCTACTACATTCTGCCACCTATCTGCTACGTCCTGCCACTAATATGTTACGCCCTGCCACAAATCTGCTACATCCTGCCACCAATCTGCTACATCCTGCCACCAATCTGCTACGTTCTACAAAGGACTGAATTAGTATGAAATCATCAGGTTCTTTCCTTATTTTTTTGTTGTATTGTGCGATTTATTTACTGATATTTCACTACATGTAGAACTTTTTTTCACTTCAAAACACAAAGACAAATATGTAAACGATAAAGTCTTACATCACAAAATCTACGCAATGTAGGGGGCTTGCGACATACGTGTATGTATAAATATATATATATATTATTTATTTACAGAACGTCACGATATTTATATTAGCATTTTGCAATACAGGCTTTTTGTCAGGCACTTCCCATGTCAGAGTATTTAAACCTGTTCAATTCTAGGAGAGACAGCTACTTTTACTGAAGAGCTTTCCATACGCTTGTCTGATGGTCAAGGGGAGCTTTAGTGCCATGCATAAAAGAAGTGCTAGCACCGGCATGCCTATTCCGAAAATTGTCGTCATCGAGGAGAACAAATCTTCTAATCAAATATACCCTGGTCTAAGAAGTCGGCCTCAAAGTGCTGAACCAGTTAGGAAAACTGTCCATCCAGGTGAAAGTTTTTCTGATTTATCAATTGACATATTTCCATTGGATGTCCATGCTAGAGCCTTAAAATGCCGGCCATCTTCAGCTAGCCGGTGTGAGGGGACAAGAAAAAACCAGGACACTCCTGATTCAAATCGAAAAAGTTCCTCTTTGAATTCCCTGGATTCTAACAAAATTCGGGTCAATTGTTCATGCGGTAAGTCATCTTTGACGAAGAGCTCTTCTTCCGAAGGAATAAACGGACAGCACTTGGCTTCATATTTCAGTTATCGTGTGTCGCAACGGAGATCTACAGAAGACTTAGTATCCCGATGTCGACTTCAGAAACCTTTGTCACTCCAAAGAAGTCAACCACGTCGGACGTGTGGATGTTACACGAGGGATCATCTCATGAACTCCTAACCTCATATCGGATGGGTGCGAAACTAAGGATGATCTCACAAATTCACGAGTCTCATATCAAACGGGGGGATTTTACATGAGGGATCATCTCGTGAGCGCTCAAACTCTGCTCAAACTCAATACTCATTTTCTTTTCCAACGTTTTTATATACTTTTTGAATTTGAAGTTAGTGTGTTCAAAAACATTATACTGAAACATGGTCATGAAAACCCTAAACATATATGGCATTGTTATTTAATTTTCATATATTATTCAACTAGTCATATATACATATCCAATAAATCATGAAAAACCATATATCTATACGAACTTTCTCTACTTTCTAACACTAAAGGGTCTACCAGCAGAGACTGGCGAGTAGTTTGATATGCCATATAGTGAAAGATTTTGTGCTCTACGTAACGAATCTAAGAGTCTGTGTTCTATGTAACAAAGAAAAGAGTCTGTGTTCTACGTAACGAATCAACGATTACTGACAAATTCCATTATATTGAAGGATTGTGTTTTATTAAACGTAAGACAAGAGTATCTATGATGCAGCTTCTTTGATAACAGTTTTTAAATTGAGGCGAGCTACTGCCAAACAAGTTGATGTTAAGGGTTTCAACAGTCTAGTTTAAAGTCAGAATTTCACAAATTCTCTGGTCGCTATAGCGATCTAATTGGCAAATACATATATATAACCTGTTGTTATATCGAATCCTGTCTGACATGTTTCCAACCAATTGTTAGACTGTTTTTTACTCACTGATTTTGACAACAGATTACTTTGTTTTCCTGACCAAGATAGAGGGCTCACGGCGGGTGTGACCGGTCAGTAAGGAATGAGATTGAATACTGTCCGTTACCTGCACTTTTTCATGTTGTGCCTCGTGAACTCTATTGAGCGAATAAAATTAACTTGAAGTTTCCAGTGTCGCGTTCCAGATTACACTTTCATAGTTGATGGAGAGCTTGGTAGATCTTCGTTAGAAGTGAAAACTTTCGAGCAAGATAAATAATACACGAGAGAAGATAAGTTACATATTAAAAGATAGCGTGTGATACTTAACTTAGTAATTCATTGGATTAAAATCATAATAGTCTTTCAAACATTCTGCCAAGTGAGATTTGAAAAATGTACGCTAACATGGCTGACGAATATTGTTTTGTCAACGGCTTATGATCTATATATTCACAATTAAATACTTATGGAAATAATTCATTAAACCTTCTTTGATTATAGAAATTTATACACAAAATTCATATTTAGAAAAAGACTTGAAATTACCTTTAAATTGAGCCTAACCTGTTCGAAGATATTCCCTGAAATGCGAAATTACCTAGTGAAAAAAAGGGAAGTGATCAGACATTGGTGGTGAATTTCCTCGATTATTTATCGAAGAAGGAAAAGTAGAACGAAGTCAAACAATATGAAGTATTGTTCATAGCATTATAGATATAACATTGATGTCTGGATTGAAATACACATGCGACACTATTTCACAGCACTGTCGAGTATGTAGCAGAAACGTCGTGTGACACTGTCATCTTATAGGAATATCAGCTGTCATTTTAGTGTTGATTTTTTTTTTTTTTTGGTAAAATTGTGATTTACTATTTCAATGACAGAAAAAAGAACGTTTACAAACTTTCGTTATTAATTAGAAATAGTTTTTAGAAATAGTTGTTAGACAACCTATTAAAAGGCTCTGAATAAAGCAAAATTACATTATTGCCTTTCAGTACAAAGTTGATTTTTGTATAATGCTGTATATTCAATAGAACCGAAATCTTTATTTTAATAAAATCTTAAACTAATTTTAACTTTATTGATGATTTTGGTTAAAGTTACATACAAAACTATCGTACGTAACCATACACTTTTACAACAAAATAATTCCATATAGGGATCCGGCTTAGAATAGGTCCTCAGTACCCCTTGCTTGTCACAAGAGGCAATTAAATGGGGCGGTCCTTCGGGATCAGACCGCAAAAACCGAGGTCCCATGTCACAGCAGGTGTGGCACGATAACGATCCATCCCTGCTCAAAGGCCGTAAGCGCCGAGCATAGGCCTAAATTTTGCAACCCTTCACCGGCAATGAGTGACGTCTCCATAAATGAGTGAAAGATTCTTGAGAGGGACATTAAACAATATACAAGTAGATACAACATCAACAACAAAATGAAATTTTCAGATTTTGAGTTAGTACATTAACTCTTTTGCCTTCATCATAATTCAATGAAGAAAAAAAATGCTCATTAATCTAACTGCTGTTTATTGATGGGGAGTTCTGGAATTCATAAATCAAGTACTACTAATAAATGTAAAAATAATTGTAGGATTTCAAAGCAACTCGAAGGAGTGCCAGGAAACTTGTTGATGCGAGTACGCTGTGTAGGCGCTACAACAATGGTGCAAGGAAAATGCTGTTTCATGTGCAGATATTACAGACATCACGTGCACATTCTCGCATGATCATATGCATGTTACTATGTAGACATATAAAAATAGTCCCGCATGTACTACATTACTGCTTTTCAAAAATATCTGTAATCGTGCTAAATCTAGACTCTATTTGTATAACGGCTGCATCAATGAATGAAGTATTGTTCAATATTTCATTCATGAATTTGAGAACTGACGTCATTTGTCACAGTTGAGTAAATACTTGAACGGTTTTTAAAATGTATGACTTTATAAAACAGACACGATACATTTAAATGAACCGGGCTAAGTATAATTTTATTTTATGAACACAATACCACGTTCCTGGGGATAAGAACTGACGTTCTACATACTAACATTTCGATAATGACTTCCACATGTATGTTTCTGTGATTAATTAAATGCAAATGACTTTTCAGCTTGCCATAAAAACCTATAGCAGTAGCAGAAAGAAATGAAGCCGGGTGTCAATCGGCTAGGGGTTCCGATCAGTCGAGTGTGTGGAAATCGGTACATGTGTTTCAATTCAGATGCTATTCTCACACTACATAATAACTATCCATTTGATATGTTAACATTCTGAACACACACACACAGATATATATATATATATCTATATCTATCTATCTATCTATCTATCTATATATATATATATATATATATATATATATATATATATGTGTGTGTGTGTGTGTGTGTGTGTGTGTGTGTGTGTGTGTGTGTTAAAAGTCTATAGTTTGCAGGGCGGACCTCTACAAACTGGGAGAGTACCAACACCAATTTCTCACAGCGGTTGTAATTGACCACTTTTTTAAAATTAAATTATGAATAGCGAACTGCGTTTTAAAATCTAATTGCCTAGTTTTGTATTATGATGTAAGCAGGGGGATAATATCTGCATATACATTTTACCTCCATAAATATACAAATTAATCGAGTTGTCCCACAATCAGAACCAAATCCACCAGCGACAGATTTCCCTTATACACTGTGTATTCGTCAAAATCATCTCGTAATGAAAGGGGATTAAGGCGTGGTCACACAGCCCAGCTAGCACGTAAACGCATGAATCACGCATAAAATTTAGTTGAGCATGCTTGTCCGTTGAGAATTTGACCATTTTCGTTGAATTGAATTGAATTGAATTGAACATATTTTATTGCCAATATAGACAAAAGGATTGGGCACAAGTTCTTAAAACTTAGAACGCCCTGTCCTAGACAACAACACCAAAATACAAAAAGGTTAGTATATACAATATTTGCCAATACAAGTAACAATTGTCAATAAGATTAAAAACATTGTGAAATTATGTGTTTTGTGGAGTTGACCTTTGATATCGAATGAGGAAGTAATTGAATGAGCAAGTGTGCATGTTTGACAAGTAAGGTGCTGTTGTAGTACATGTAAGTAATGAAACATAAATAATACGAAAAATATTGTAAGAAATACAAAAACGAAAACAAGTAAGTATGTATAGCTAGAAAGTGAATCAAACAGTATTCTTTGAAAATGAATTAAACATAAGAACGCTGATAAAAGGTGCGTTGTGTTGCTATCAAAGAATAAACCAAACATATACATGTGCTCAAATAATTGAGAAAAAACAAAACTGCATGTATATGCGCTTGTGCAAAATTGATGTGCTGCTACCGTAAGCAAAAATAGTACAGTAGTATAGGTACACATAGAATGGCAAAATGTGTGAACAAAATAGTGGAATAGAACAACATATAGAAATAACTTATAAAATTACCACAGTATTCATTCATAAATACTCGTGCACAGACTATCATGCATAACATATAGCATACTTATACAAATAACATATACAAATTATCATATTACTCATTTATAAATACTTGTGCACATACTATTGTGCATTTACAAATATATACACACATAATACAATGAATGTCGATCCTGTGGGTATTCACGCTGAACACGCTACACGCTTAGGTCACCTCGGTAGACTTCTAATGCATAACATGTCCAAATGGAACCAGATCAGCCTCTTCACGAATGATATGGAAACGATTTGCGAAGTCATACACGCGAATATTTCCATTTGAGGAGGAAACACCCTTTAGTTCATGACGTTTGACTAATTGTCGTCCAATGTACATCAACTTGTTTCTGAATTTGGTGAGATCCTCATTGATGTGAACAGAGGAGAAGGTCTGGCTGTTTTTGAACTTGCGGGAATTTTTTACCAGACGGAATTTCACGTCAACTGAAGTGAGTCTGGCGATGATTTGTCTAGGGCGCCTGGTATCCCTATTTGGTTTTCCTACTCTGTGCGAGTTTACTATCTCCTCTTGTTTAAGAGGAATCCCTGCGTCTTGGACAGCTTCCAAAATTTTAAGAGTTGTGTCCTCCTGATCTGTCTCCTGTATCCCCGCTACTCTAACTAATGGTCTTCTACCATATTGTTCCAGATCATCCAATTTCATGAACAGATTTTTGTTTTCAGCCTCTAGTTTGACAATTTTATTTTGTAATGGTTTTATGGCTTTCTGAACATTTTCCTGAACAAGTTTGTCAATTTCATCTTTCAGTGCAAGTTTAACGGCTTCTGCTATCTTTAAAATGTCCTGACTTGAAATAGTAATAGGCCCACCTAGTATGTATTGCTGTGGTGCGAACAAACCTTGCTCTGGGGATGCTTGGTGTGTGGGGTCATGGGAACTTGGTATGTCCTGTGTGTTTGGGGTTGAAGCTATTACTGGACTTTCCTGTGACTCATGATCAGAATTTTCCCCATAATTAGCTTTTTTTGATGTTTGGACCACCTCATTAAACGATCGAGACATATCTAAGGAAAGTTCACTAATATTTCTTTTGTTTGACTCCTTTTCAGACGCCATTTTTTTCGCTCACTCACCAGGACAGCGCTGAATAATATTTCAAAATCACTTTTCGTTGATTTACGCGATGAAAATTCACCGATGAATTGCGCAAGAACTACGGAAAGATCACGCACAAATCACTAATAAACCACGCACTTTGACGCATAGGAACGCGAAGGCCCTAAACAGGGTGGATGTGTGGTTGTGCGCGACGAAAGCTCCACGGAAAACCACGCATAATCTGCGTACTATCACTAATGAACTGCGTATGAATCGCGCATGATTCGCCAATAATTTTTTTTTTCAGTGATACGTAGGTGTTACAAGCGCGAAACATGCGTCATATGTCTGCTAATCGTCAGTGGAAAGTCGTCGATGAACGAGATAGCGGCAACATTTTCGCGAACGATCACTGATATTCCATGCATATTTCGCTCATAGTCCGCGTCAGAACTATGCAAACTATGCAAAAATTACGTGAAACAGCGCAATACAGCGTAAATTCTTACGTGAAGCCGAGTTTTGAGCTGCTCAAAACCTGGAATCGCGCAAAGCGCCGATCCGGCGAACAACAACGGAGGTTTCACGTCAGAAAAACTGACGAAATACGCAAATCGCGGATGTATCACGTAAGACTCAAAAATTGCGCGTGATTCATGCGTTTACGAGACTTTTGGGCAGTGTGACCACGCCTTTACGGAACTCTCTAAGGGAAATACAGGTAGACTTTACCTGTGTTTACCTGGATAATCTAAGTATACTGAGTAAATAAAGCAGAAACAAATTGTCTCTAATTTATTGAACATAATCAATAGCACTACATGTACACAGAATTATAATTGATACATGTAAAAACACTTATAATTTTCATGCATGCACAATACATTTTTTTAAAAAAAATACAAACTTTATTACATTTTTAAAAAAAAATCATCATTTAATTGATAATTATTCATCATTTAATACATCTATGAAATAAATAAAAATTGCTTTAAAAGCAGAAATTTGATTTTCTTTTGCTGCTTTATTAGTTCTTCATTATCCAGATAAAATACAGGTAAACTCTACCCTAATCCCCTTACATTTAGGCGAGTAGACACTCGAGGAACACACCCATACCCTTCTACTATTACCTATAAACCCGGCTGTGTGCTCAGTGGGTAGAGCGTTCGCTTCGTGACCGGGAGGTCGTGAGTTCGAGCCCCGCTCGTGTCATGGCCGCATCAAACCTAAGACGTAAAAATAAGTAGTGATTGCTCGGATATGACCTTAAAAACGGAGGTCCCGTGTCACGGTAGGCGTTGGCACGTAAAAAACCATCACTGCTACGGCCCTGAGCGCTAGGCATAGGTCTAAATTTGCGGTGCTTCACCTACAGCTGGTGACGTCTCAATATGAGTGAAAAATTTTCGACGGGACGTAAAACAAACAAACTTCACCTTTAGCTGGTGACGTCTCAATATGAGTGAAAAATTATCGACGGGCAAACAATCAATCAATCAATCAATTAATCAATATAAACCCGGCCAGTTGAAGAGGAGAGCTTGAGATGTGAAGATATTCATTAGTATGTACACAGTGACATACCATACCATCATCCTCTAAACTACCGACATCATCTTAACGCCTCGGACAAAAACCCGATATCACAGATACACATAGATCCAAGGGGATTGCGAATGACGTGTTAAGACTGTTTACTTTATGTTCCGTATTTTACGCGAGTAATGACTAGAACGCGTCAAATCGAGAGAACACAAATTCACAAGTGCTCTGTTGATCAAAAGTTTTTACAAGTATTTTAGCAACACAGAAATAAAAGCGAATGATTTTATTTCGCGAATGATGCTTCTCATGAAAGTACGCGATAATAGATTCCTCGTGTATAATTAGGAATTTACATTACTCATTGAAATAAAGTCCTCCTATCAATTCAATCATAGACGGTAACTTCTCCCGGTTCAGAGATTTTTTTATAATATCTTGCTCACATATATTATATTTAAACTTTTCATGACGAAATACTTTTGACTCAAACTCTGATACGATTACATATGAATTGATAATGTGAATTTGACTGCATATATAATGCTTAAGGACATAGGATACCCCCAAAATTGTTATAGAATCTTGTAAAAATATATTCAAATGTTTTAATATGACTAAAAAAAAACCTTATTTTACCATAAACTTTCCCCATGAAACCACTTTTTTTATTTATTTATTTTTTTTTAGCATTATTCACAAATCTTTACTTGAAAACATTAACCCAAATCTGAAACCCTTCAAAAACGTCTTTTTTTTTTTTTTTTTTTTTGGAGCATTTCATGTATTAACGACCTATTCACATTACTATTTGATCAAATAATAAAAAATACCCCCCCAAACCCCCCCCCCCAAAAAAACAGCAAAATTCTACTTCATCTAATGTGCCTAAAATCTTAAGTATCTCTTGACCTTAATGACCAGTTTTAAAATCACAACCACATTTTAGTTCCATAAATCAATATTTCAGTAACATGTATATTATTACGCAGCGGATATAATTTCTCATGACTTAGTTTCTTCATTATTATTAGTGATTAAATCTTTATCAGTGAAGGATTCAAAAGCACAATTGAATTTAATCAAACTCATTTAGAGTCTCATATTTATTTGCATTACAATGCATGTTTACAAGGTAGTTTAACTACAGATTGCTAATTTCTAGCATTTATGCCATCGAATAAAGATATTGGATGTAATGATATGATATAGATCCATTTCCATCGCATGATAAAAGAAAAAAGAAAAACGATATACCTTCCGATGACAAGCAAGTTCCAGCCGGGACACCTTTGTCATGTAGCATGTGACATAACCAGTAGAAGTAGGTCACCTGAGGTTAACAGGTATGGAAAACTAGGTACAGAATAAAACGCTGCCAAAAACGGATACTAGACCAAATAACAAAGAGGAAAACAATGGTATATAAGCAATCAAGTGTCTTCTATTTTGAATATGCTGTTTATAGCCGAGGTACTGGAAGATCCTGGTTTGAAATCAAGAATCAAAGTGCCTCGCCTATCTTGGATTTAGAGAATCTTTGAAAACGCACTCATAATTGAATTTATTCTTTGGTCAGTGTTTCAAACATATAGCTATCAGATTTGTTGAAGACAATCCTCTGTCATGTATTCTCAGTTAAAGATATTTCTCTTTTCTGTAAAAAAAAAAAAAAAAATCAAAACAAAATAATGATAAAAAAAATAAATAGAAATGAAAAGAAATAAAATAAAATAAAAATAAATAATCTGGAGAACTATATTGTCTTTCAAAATTCTAGGGTCTCTCAAGCATTCTTCATGAATCTCTGAAGCGAAGTAAAAATGTAAGTGACAAGTCGGTCTGGTCTGGTTTTGGAAATCATGGTATAGGTATGACAAAATACTAGGACATTTTTCTTACGAACTACAATATTTATCTTAAACGTTAGATTGATGTAAACTTTGTTATCGATGTAGAAGTGTACACGTCATCATATCGTTGTGCACGCATAATTGTGTGGCGTTGGATTTCTAAATAAATACACGATAACACCCCCCCCCCCCAAAGAACGAAAAAGAAAAAGAGTGTCAATACAGGTATCATTTATGAAATTAGTAAACATATACCCCCCTCCTACTCATTTATATCAGAAATACATTTCGACAATTTTGATTTAAAGTAGCAACACACTTTTTATCGATAAACACTATCTTACTGAAATTGTCAATTTTTTAAAAATATATATATATAACATGCCTTAACAATAAGAGTATGCAACTGAAACGTTCTGTGCGGCACAAGGTTTGGAGACTTCGATAATGCTTAGCCCTGTCATTAATAAACAAATATCTGAAACTAAATTGGATATCCTTCAGGGGAGAACGAGCTGCTTGTGCCAACGCCCTGTGAAAAAATAAAATAAAACCAGGGTCATCTAAATTTTGACGGGTACAGAACCCGGACTACATAAGGAGCAATGAATGCTGCCAGGTCTGCTAAATAATTTCTAGGTCACCTTGACCGAGTTCCCAGTGCCGTGGAATATGTTGGGGGTAACCAACGTGTAATTCAGTGCATCACAGAAATCTGCAGATAAACTCTTGTTTCTTCCTGTGGTGAATTTGAAAGGTGTTGAAGTAAATACAGTTGTCACCACACAATGATACTTCAAAGATTTAGTTTGTAGATAAATCGCCATCGCAATTACATAAATGTCTTGAAACTAAAGTGTTTGACAAATGATGAAGAAGTTGCATGGCAACTAATGATCAAAGTTTCTCGGTCTTTCGGTTGAAAATGCAGGACAACGGGGCTTGTTCCATAATCAGTTTTATCATTTTTAAAACAAAGAGATAATATAGCTCGGGATCTATATTTAAAGAGGTGTACCCTGTCGGGGCATAGAGTTCGTCCTGGCTAGATCAAAGACCGTTGTAGGAAGACTGCCAGAACAACGTATGAACCCGAAACAATCAGCCCTTGCATCTCTAGAGTTCAAGATCAAAGATGCATCTCACGAAATACATATCTACTCTTACAATCTGATCGTGCAAGACTTTGGCTATGACGTCAATAATTAAAGTTCTGGTAGACTATATAAAAGACAGAGTGTTTGGACATCTTCAGAATTTTGTAAATCAAGTCCGTGAGCGTATAACGAGAACCTCAAATAACACAAAACAATGGGAAAACCTACAGCTGATCAGACCAACGATGGGGCGACTATTCCCCAGATTATCATCGACACATGTGACGAGAAAGTGATCAGACGAACTCGACACAGTCTCAAGCACAGAAGCAGAAGCTCGGACGTCATCAAGATACCCACAACTGCCGACACTACTGATCCTTCAGATGAAGTCCACCGGAGACCCCAGTCAGCGAGTGTGTTAGAATGTTCTTCCAGGCTGTCCGAAATGAGCAGTGTAGCTCCAAGACGAAGCTGTTCTTTTTCCTCCATCGGTTCAAATGGCGAAGTTTGTTCATGCTCATGTCAGGACTCTAGTCTCAATCTGAAAACGACAGATGGAGTGAATGGACAAAACATGGTGTCTTTCTATAAACTGTGGAAAAGAAATCCCGTGAATGATATCGCTTCAAAAAGCAAGCTGGAACCACCATCTTCACTGAAGAGAAGCGACAAATACAGGCACTGTGGATGTTTCACGAGAGAGCATGCGCGAAAGCTCGCTAAATCACCGTGCAGATGTCATTAATGAATATGTGCGAAAGATACACAGGTGCAGATCTCGTAGATCTATTAACGTCATAGACTCATAAACGTCATAGACTTATAAATGTCATAGACTTATAAATGTCATAGATTTGTAAATGTCATAGATTTGTAAATGTCATAGATTTGTAAATGTCATAGATTTGTAAATGTCATATACTTATATTGTTTCACTGGATTGCCACAACTTTTGTCAATTTACATTTGCTGTTGAACAGCATATCTTCTATGATACATTTTTTTTATTATTATTATTGTTGATTAAATACCGCACACAGAAAGGGTGATTTTTTGGGTTTTGTATAATTGTAAATTCTGCAAATGAATTATTTCCACACGATACACCTTTACGAGGTAAACTAACTAGGCCATTGTAGAGAGATCTATGTAGGCGGATCAAAGGATCGTATATTAATTAAATTGTCTAAAGATGCTTAATGCGAAATTTGATTCGAATATTGGAGACCCATGGATTATTTAGTCTTTGTATTCAAGGAACAGGGGGAAATCAACTATGGTGATGTAGCGATAGGCTGGAAAACAAATATTCTGTAAAACGAGAAAATTTGGCGCAATTTCAATCCTAGCGCCATTAGCATCAAAAAATGTTTTAGGATTTGGAAAAAAAAGAAAAAAAGAAAAAAAAAAAAAAAGGCAAATTATATACTAGTACCCGAGCCAGCTTGTACTTAATTGAGAAATTAATTTACAGTCTGCATTGACCAATGATAGAGTATACTAGAATTGTCTAACTATGAATAGAGGACAACGTTTTGCAGCTGTATACAGTCACTACCTGTGTGATAGTTTTGAATTTAAAAACTTTGCACAGTTTCAGAAATACTTCACTGGTAATATACCTCACAAAGGGATAAGAAATAATGAAAATTTTGGTCAAGAAATGTAAGATTTTGGCTATTAGAATTTTAATTTGTATAACTTATAGAATGAAATCTCGAGCGAACTATTCAGGCTAAGTTGACGGATAGCGGGGTCACGTATGAAAATTTTTACTTGGCTTATCGGGCGGAATGTCACACTACATGTTAGATTCTAAAAGTGATAGCACCATCAAATAGTACTTTAACAGCTTCAGAAGGTGGTAACAGTTCATTCAGACGACAGGTTCATGCTTGTGGTAACAGTTCAGTCAGACACAGGTTCATGCTTGTGGTAACAGTTCAGTCAGGCACAGGTTCATGCTTGTGGTAACAGTTCATTCAGACACAGGTTCATGCTTGTGGTAGCAGTTCATTCAGACACAGGTTCATGCTTGTGGTAACAGTTCAGTCAGACACAGGTTCATGCTTGTGGTAACAGTTCAGTCAGGCACAGGTTCATGCTTGTGGTAACAGTTCATTCAGACACAGTTTCATGCTTGTGGTAACAGTTCAGTCAGACACAGGTTCATGCTTGTGGTAACAGTTCATTCAGACACAGTTTCATGCTTGTGGTAGCAGTTCATTCAGACACAGGTTCATGCTTGTGGTAACAGTTCATTCAGACACAGGTTCATGCTTGTGGTAACAGTTCATTCAGACACAGTTTCATGCTTGTGGTAACAGTACATTCGGGCACAGGTTCAGAAGATGGAAAACAGTTCATTCAAACACAGGTTCATGCTTCTATTCCAGCGCATCTAGTTCATGTAGCATTGTACACACAACACACAGTTATTAGATTCTGGTTCTACTCATTCTCGTGCCAGTGTAGCTTTTTATTCTATTAAGTGGGTGCATATTGTCAACGGAGCAGCTAAATCCAACTGAAAACTTTACAAGAATCTTCAAAACGTATAGCTTGTCCACAGAGGCACATGAAGGATTCCGTATTCCCGGACATGTTGATTAAACTGTGTGAAATGTTCAAGAACAGTAACGACTTATTGATGTAAGACGCTTATATGTGATTTGGATTTGTCTATGTCTGGTTTCTTACTTTACGATGAAATGAGTTCTTTGATATGTAATGATGCTAAAAAATTTTGTTGGGACAATTCTGTGCATATTCGCAAAAGTAAAATAGACCAATATCGACATGGGGATTTTCATTTCTGGAGGATCTACAATACTTTGTTTTTGTCTTCTTCGCCAATCTTTATATTTAGCTCTATAGCTTTATTAAGCTTGATTTAGCTATTTAAAACCTTTTGTCAAATCAATTCTAAAAGATGAAAGTGAAATCTCTCTGAGTTTCATCCTTGCACTCGATACAACACATTGTAAATAAAACAATACTTCTTAAAATACTGTCCATTAGGAAGAATGTTGACTCAAAACTGTCAGATGTTTAGAATTATTAAGTTGTTAAGCAACATTTATTCAATCTGCCGCAAAAATTAAAAATCAATAAAAATATGATTACTTTATTCTATAATATACATGTTAGCAATTAATTTTTGTGTATGATTACATAACATCAAATATGATATGATTATATGAGAATCTAATATGATATGATTATACAGTAATGTAATACGATATGATTATATAGGAATGCAATAGGTTGATTGATTGATTGTTATTTTGCGCCACACTCAACTATTTTTCAGTTATCTGGTGGCGTCCAGTTTTTATAGGATATGATTATATAGGAATGTAATAGGATATGATTATACAGGAATGTAATATGATTTGATTATGCAGGAATGTAATAGATTTTTTTTATTTCATTGTCATCTAACAATTAAGTACAATCCCCAGATGATTACATAATATTAAATACTGTATTTAAACGTCTACCGAAAAGTGGTCACCAACAAACATTGAAGTAGAATCCCGAACTGATCAAACTCCTACAGTAAAGTGATTCATCACATTGATGCTCTCTGTATGGACTTTTCCGGTAAAAGTGAAGATAACTAACAGTATTGTTATGCTATGTGTCCTCAACAGTCTAGAATTGGTTTAATAAAAATCTTTTCCTAATACATGATTAGGATTCATAAGATTCTTGAAAGTAGAAAAAAGCCTTTTCTGGATCTTTGATATAATCTGATTTATAATGTTTATCGTTTTGATAAATTTATCTTAGTATTCATTTCACTGACAAATGATGATTGACACCGATCCTTGATGTGTTTACTGTAAAGATCTGCGGTTTCCTTTATACGATAGAGTATATATAAAAAGATAATTGATTGATTAAACATTGTTTACCGTCCCGCTCGAGAATCTTTCACTTATATGGAGACATCACCATTGCCGGTGAAGGGCTGCAAATTTAGGCCTATGCTCGGCGCTTATGGCCTTTGAGCAGGGAGGGATCTTTTACGTGCCACACCTGCTGTGACACGGGACCTCGGTTTTTGCGGTCTTACAACAAGCAAGGGACACTGATGATCTATTCTAACAAACCGGGTTATAAAAAGATAATTTAGCAGAGTTATTTCTATGTAGAGCATTGCAATCAGACTTCGTACACAGGGAAACTGTCAAATCTCCTTTGCAGAAAATACCTCAGAAATTAATTAACTACTTACATAAACCTGGATAGAAACTCAATTCACTTTCATAGCAAGAAGATTTGATGTCTACGTTAAGTAATAAGTCGCTTCGTAGACAATGGCCATTCTCTAGCCGCTTTTCGAGCAGTCAACACAAGTTTTTCTTATTTTTTATACAATAAAAATTTACCTTGTGTTAAGATCATCCTAAGGACGAGGAGGCCGATATTGACAGAAACCGTGAAAGGATACTTAGAGACATTGACAATCCGCTAGATTACTGAAACGACGATGTTATCGTGAACAAGTAGTAGTCTTTCGCGACATTGATCGTCATTTTCAACCTCATCTATCTCCCAAGTCCTTCTTTTTACTTGGTTTTTCTTCTTACTATATTCCACACAACTCAAAAAATCAAATTCAGACCGGTTTTATTAGTGTCAGAAAAACGTTTATTCAAATACTTTTTTATCTTTGACCTTGAATTGAGTACAGTGGTATATTGGTTCGATTTTAAATCTGCCATACAGAGGTACTGCGTAGCTCTGTAGTTTCGCATCGCATTCAGTGTAAAAAATTACTAGTATAGGAATCTATATATGCACAGTTTCGAGTATCATAATATCAATTTTTCTTTTAAATTTATTCAAAATAGTAAATCATAAAATTATTTCTTAGTTTATAACTTAAATATATCGAATATGTGGTATCCATATGAAGACTATTTCATATGAATAAATGTCTTTCCTGTAGCTGTATGTGTTTAGATTTTAATTGTTTATCTATGTTTCGATTACAATGTATCATGTGTATAGAATAAGAATGTTTCTATGTAGTTAGGACGTCCTAACTAAGATATTCTAAGATATCATCTAAATACATCCAGGGGGCCTCCGTGGCCGAGTGGTTAGAGCACTGCGCTCAAAATCACAAGGCCTCTCACCTCTAGTCGGCGCGGGTTCGATTCTCGCTCGCGCCGATATATGTGAGAAAGTTTGTCAGTTTACTTTCGGAAGGTCGGTGGTCTATTCCCGGGTACATTGTATCTGGGTTTTCTCCTCCACCAATAAAAACTGGACGCCACCAGATAACAGAAATATTGTTGAGTGTGGCGAAAAGCAACAATCAATCTAAATACATCCTAAGACGTGTCCTTAGTTGATCTTAGGATGTGCTTAACCTTTTTTTCTACGTTATATCATGGGAAAGCTTGCAGTTGATCTCAGACATCTCAGATACCTGGGCGAAAAGCATTTCCACAATTATTCACTTCCGTTGAAATTATAATTGCAAAAACGTTCAGGTAATCTTTCCATTCCGGAGTTAAAATCTCCCATTAAACTCAAACACTTATCATCTTAAATACAATTGTTGTTCAACTTCACCAAAAGAATTAATTGATGCATAGCTGCTTCCTTCTAGTGGGAAAAAGACAATCCAAAAAGTTTTGTTCCTCAATTTTGAACAAATCTTACGTAGTTTATTTACAATGTGTAGTTGCAATATTCAAATGCTTCATAATATTGTTTCAACAGCAATGTGTAAATCACGACATCTTATATTTGTTAGTTTTTGTATATTTCTCATAAAAATTGTATAATCAGGTATTTGAATTTCATCGCCATCATCAAATTTTGTTTCAGTAAGGCCCATTAGATAAGGAATTGGAACCTCACAGTAATCTTTCTCTACACGACATACATTCAATGACAAAGCTTAGGGAGCGATTCTCCGTCGTTTAAGATTCTGTTTGGCCTTAATTCATCTGCCATAAAGACTTGCGCAAGCGATTATTACAATGTGGTAGCGGTACCTCAGAAGAATTGTGGAGGCGATCGTTAGACCGTTGATGTGGCATTTTATTATGATGTAAAGTACTTTTGAGCGTGTTTTATACATGAAAAAAGTGTTCAAGAAATTTGGTACATAATAATAATAATAATAATTATGATGAACTTTCATCTTTGAATCATAAACAATCAATCATGTAAAATTTAGCTTTTCTGGTGGTTTTATCGAATACTTTTTAATATAACCTATTCTAATTATATCCCCTTGAAAGAGTAGGGGCCTTCATTTAGACAAACTCAAATCCCTATCACCTAAGGAATACTTTCTACCATGTTTGGCTGAGAAATGTGGTTTTGGAAAAGAAGTTGAAAAGATTTAAGATTTATCGACACAGGTTACAAAAAAGTCCACTTGGCTCAAGTAAATTAAACTTCATCCAAAGAAAATCTAACATAAAATTCACCGAAATCTAAATTAAAAAGTACTTATCACAAAGCGGAATTTGAAATATGTATACGAAAATTGTTTTAGATTACGAAAAACTGACAAACATCCAAAATAGGAAGCGAACATCTTTAATGTTTGAAGAATGTTAAATGAAAACTGCTGTAGTTGTATGTTTGAACCGAATTTTTACATCAGCTGCTACACTACATTCACTACAGGCGTTATTGCTAGTAGCATATCTTTATTTGAACATCTTAACATGGGAGAAAGACCCAATAGAGCTAAGGGGTTCCTTTCGAACTCTACTTTAAGCAATATGTCAAATAGTAATGAATATCAGATTCCTAGCACCTCATTATAAACTCGTGTGTGCTGATATGCGACAGTTTGGATAACTCCCGATGAATAGCCTATCCAGATGTTGTCATTCATGTCTTTTGTGAGGCAAGTAGGATTGCCATTCCTGGGATCTATCTGCAACAGAATCCCATTGACGTCAATCAGATGCAGACTTGGTTCTGATTGGTCGAGAATGACGCTCGTTCCGTCACTCAAACAAGCCACGCCTACAAAATGGCAATCGGATGACTCAGACTTCGGGTATCGAAATTTCACGTTACCGTCCGATTTCAGGCACACTATGTTGGTGCTTTTATCATTTTCCTGGTTAACAATGAGAAGTTCATTCAATGCATTGAGTGTTAGTCTAACAGGATTAGAGATTTGGTGCTCCTTTGGATTTATCTTCAATTCTTTCACAAGTTTTCCACATTTTGGTTCTATCTGACGCCATTGTATTTTAACAAAATCTGCAGCATCCTTTTCCGGTGATTTTTCGCCCAGGCAGACAACTATTTCGTTATTAAACATGGCCGTGCTAATACACATTGGATAAAGTGGTGTCGTGGTTAAAAACGTTGACTTTGCTGCATCATTTTTCCTCAGTCTTCTAAAAGTTGAAAATGACGGTTTGTAGAGGTTTATACGGGTTTTGGATAAATTCAACATAAAGAGAACTCCTTTTCTGGAAATTGCTACTTTTTTGGCTGAAGTTTCGGGCGTTTTCATGTGTTCCTCAACCAAACGATCGTTAATTTCCCATAATGTCTTTTTCCCTAGAACCCATTTTAAACCTTCTTCATTGCATGCCATAGATACGATTTCCTCTTCGGGTGAAAACGGTACGTCTGATTGGATAATCTCGATTTTGTTTCCGACTTCCACAAAAGTGCTTCCTTTGGCATCATCATCTGAGTCAGCTTCATCAATATGACCATGCAAATCTGTCAGCACCCATGTCGCGTGTTGACGACCCAAGACGTACTTCGGCGACTTCAAAGTCGGTAAAGGTTCTGACTCTACTTCGCGATAGCTGGAAAATCTATTTTCATTCATATTTTTTAAGGTCTTGTTATCAGATGAAAGGACATCTTCCTTGTAGATTCTGACCATGTTCTGTGCATAGACAAGTTTTCTCTGTTCGGATTCCAGAAATGTTTCGATCTCTTCATTCATCCTTTCCTTTATCTTAGTTAGTTGAGATACTGCCTCATTATCAATGTCGTCTAAGATTTGTTTAAGGTTCTCTGTTCTATTTTTAACTGACTGGATCTCTTTCTCAATATCAAGATAATACTGATCGCGATTGGACGAAAGTGTGGCGATTCTCTTTTGGATTTCATCAATTTTCGTCTCCTTCACGTCATTGATAAAATCTTGGCATTCTTTCGTCTTTCTCTCAATGACCGTTGATGACAGTACCTTAGTGTGGTCTTTACAGATTGAGATGACGCATTCGTCACAGATGAAACGCGTACAATCCTCACAATGAAATCTTACCTCTTCAATGCCGTGCTCTGAACAAACTTTCGACATAACTTGTTTTCCTCTCAAGATAAGATGAATTTTAAGACATTATCCCTCCACTTTCCAAATTCTACCACTTATGTCTACTCACGTTCCAATATATACTTGTAGGCGGGAAAATGTTGATATTCCTATTCAACAATAGTTCTAGAGATAACAAATCGCAATCCAATTTTTATTCGTTTTCCCAAGGGTAAAGCAGTTGTAAAATACATGTTTGAAGAAAAGACTATATCGAACACTTATCAATCTCACAAACCCCACAAAAGGTACAAAATTAGGAAAAGGGCAAACACGGACTTCTGACATACCAGAAGTGGGATGCGACGCCTAGCAGAAGTCACATTCACCGTGAACCCTATATTTTGATCAGCTATTGGAGTTCTCGGTAGTAAAGTGTGCATATGAAGAACGGCCTAATAGTTGGTATGATACATGTCTATATATTTACCTATTTTATTCTTGTGTAAATGGGGGCCTCCGTGGCCGAGTGGTTAGAGCATCGGGCTCAAAATCACAAAGCCTCTCACCTCTGTCGGCGCGCGTTCGAATCTCGGCCGCGGCGTTATGTGAGCAAGTTTGCCAGTTTACTTGCGGAAGGTCGGTGGTCTCTTCCCAGGTACATTGTATCTGGGTTATCTTCCACCAACAAAAACTGGACGCCACCAGAAGGTCGGTTTCTCTCCTCCACCAACAAGAACTGGACGCCACCAGATAACTGAAAAATTGTTGAGTGTGGCGGAAAGCAATGAATAATCAATCAATACCCCAAAGTTAACACAACACTTTTATTTTCAGAGATATTGGTTGCTGTCAAGTAAAATGTAAGATCGGCTCTTATATAACATAGCGAGTTGTGTAAAGGAGAGTAAATTCAACGTATCGAACCCGCTGAGAAAAGTAGTGATTTTTAAAAATTAATTTAATAAGACATTTGAAAGAATTATGAAATATTTATTTTTTATTAAATGAAGTGATTTTTATTTAATTGATATTAATTAGCGATAGTAAACGTGCGTTGCCCAAAAATAAGGGGGGGGGGGGCTGCTACATGTACATATCTTTAGAATTAATTTAACACGTGATACATTGTTTGATTTAATTGGACAAAATTTGTGGGAGAGATTTAAAGATGATGCTAGAGCAATACAAGTATGTAAATTTCTTTTAATACTCTTTATAGCTTTCGTTTTAACTAAACAGTTAAAAAAATTCATAAAGAATATGATGAATTATCGTATGTTAGTTCGTACACATAAATATCCATGTAATATTATAGCTATGTTTTCTTACGATTTATTTCTTTTTGATGTTGTTGTTGAAAATCATAATACTTGATCCATCATTCCAATATTCTAAGGGAGATTAATTCGCATTTGAAGAAAATGTTAGTGAAAAGGCTAAGATACTGAACAGTACTCAATCACGTAATTCGTATAGAAAATACAAATCAGAGAGATGTGCTAACACGGACCCCTGGATACATCAGCAGGTGGCAGCAGGTGCCTAGGAGGAATAAGGACTCCCTGTCGACCGGTCACACCGCCATCTTGACCAGGTAAACGGAGTAATCAGCAGTTAGAATCAGTGTGCCAAAAACTGCCTAACAATTGGTATGAAACACGTCAGACAGCATTTGACCTAATGGAAGGTTCCCCTGGCAAACTAGATAATTATAACTACCATAACATTTGCGAAATGCTTACTTCAGACGAAACTGTAGCAACCCCTGTAGGATCAAGTTGTTTGTCAGTAGCCTGCCTAGATTTAAAAAATGATCATATGCCGAACAAGCTCTTGCGTATCGAATCAGTTGCGATATATAAACACCATATGCAGTTAATAATGGAATATTGCTAGGAAGTTGACGATGGGAAAAAATCATTCCGTTTGTAATAAAGTTGAGTTGTTGTTGTTAGTTTGCCGTCAGGATTTATTTTCAATAACATATCCCAGTACGAAGCAGATGTGTAAGACTCTGTGGCGTCTTTTATTTCAAGTTCGAATCAACATATCAATGAAAATAATTATTGTTGATAGATAAAACGTCGATATACCTGATTATCCAATTGAAGGCCACAACAAGATTTTTTTCTTCTCATGTAGAACCTTTTGAATGAATTCTACTTTATAAGAATATGAAAACAGGTCAGATAACAAAGAAGCACAATTCATGTCCATGGGATTTCCAACAGACTGTTGGAAAACGTGATTACCAAAGACTACGAAGATATTGTCAATGAGGACTCTAGCATCTTTCTAATTTTTCGCAGAATTTCAGGTACAATTAATTTGCATTCTATCTCGTTACAAAAAAATAGGATAAGTTTCGGGTTTTTTTTCTATTTAAAGATAACATATTTTGATACATTTTGGTTGTTGCAAGGAAAAACGTAAATTTAGTTCTACTGTAAGGTTTATGCCATATATGGCCATATCATCTTCATTTTAGATAACAGTGACCTTGTTTAAGGGTACGGCACATCTTCTTAAGATGCATTAACTTACCAAGTGTGATGATTCTAGACCAAGTAATTGTCCAGTTATGTGTTGGACAGGATTTTGCCATATTTGGCCATATCTTCTTAATCAAAGGTCACAGTGACCTAACTTTAAAGTGCTACTCACACTCTACCCAAGACGTATCAGCTGAAGATGTTTGATAATTCTAGGTCGCATAGTATTTAAATTATGAGACAAAAACGAAGCGGGACAGACGAACACGATCGCCATACCGTAAAACGTTACATCGAAAAACAGGCATATAAAGACTTATGTGAGTATTTTATTCAATAAACTAAACTAAATTGAAGAAAAAATATTGAATTAACAAACTACAAGAATCAAAACTCAGTTTGAACATCAACAGACAACAGAAATAAAAGACGTCCTCGAACGACTACGGATTGGGTATTGACGTTCCTGTGACAGTCAAAATCTTGTTTTCGATAAACTGTATAATGATTCAAAGATCATATAATATCTTTACTTGGGATTTCTGAATACATTTTTGATGACTTAGACACATCATGAGAAATACCAAAAAATAAAAATAAAATAAAAAATAACAAAAACCAACAAAAAACCAAAAAACAAATTTTAAAAATGGACAATTCTAACCTATTCAAATTAAATCCACCTTATCAAACGGATTGCTGTTTGGGTTTCCATGTAGATCACAAGTGGCTGAAATCATGGAAAGTGTTAGAATAACTAGCGTGAATTATTATGAGCACCATAATCTTGGTTTTGACCACATAACCAGATAAAATATCACAGAAAATCACACTACAGATATCTCGAAGCAGCAATTTTCAGATCCTATTTCAGACACTGTCATATTAACGGTACTTTTATATACATTCATAAAAGTTCCTCGCACAAATTCCAGCCATTCTGTACACAAAGGTCGCCATTGGTGAAAGTTTTTTGTGGCAACAGCAGCAAACGACTACATTAAAAATGCGCTCGGTCCTTAATAGTTAAATGTTCAAAGCTGTGAGCTTTTTTTCAGTTTGAATGGGCTTGTAATGACTGTTAAAGGTATATGTCTACACACAAGTATTGTCGAAAAATTTATTTGAGAAACAATTTTAAGACGACAAGGCACGAACACAGCGATATAAGGCATAAACCCTGTGCAGAGTTTTCTGCACCGTAAATCGAAAGTGGGTCTGTAAGCTTTCTGGTCTGTCCTGGTAATTTTCTCCAGAGAGCTACAGATCTACATCTACAGTGTAACAACAGAATAAATTAGCCATAAAAATGTATAAAAATAAAAGATACTTTGGAGGTATCGAATCCATTACGTTTTAAAAATTCCCTTTCTGTCAACTTGCTTACGAGAAATCATGCTTGATATACCATCATTAATGTAAGGGACTTAGAACTTTTTTTTTCTTCCTTACAAAATGCAATCATTTTTGTACTTGTATAAGATTTTTACATCTCTCTTCTATAGTGGGTCATTGCTCCATTTCTCTGAAGACTGAAAAAGTATTTGATTTTTTAAAAAAAAAAATTGATTGAGAGTTGACCAACACACGTTGAAATTTATCGTTTTCACATTCAAATATTTCAAATAACTTAATTGTTCGGGTGTTTCATTTACAACCTACGGTAAATATACATACCTTTAAACTAATTGACGAATTTTAACGCTTTTTGAGAGTGATTATATTTTTTTCTTTCCTATCAACCCACTCGTATGCACTTTTTCGCCACGCCTTTTTAGATTTCTTTGAATCCGTTAAAGCAGGTTATCACCAACTCTAAGTTTCTAGCTTAAAAAGAAGTTTCTTATGCCATACATGATCATATACCGTTGACAAATCACCAAAAACCATACAGCAATATTTCCCTTCGTCTTTGATTTTCGCTATAGAATCATATGCATCAGTAAACTGACTCACCATTAAATAACCCATTAAATGTCAGCTAGATATTTCAGTTGCTTGAAATATAAAGAAAACAATAAATCTGATTTTTATAAGGATGGAAGTTACAAAAATGAATCGTTTTATGGAAAGGGTCACCCTTCATACAATTCTGTCACTTAATTATACTGTGTTGATTTAGAATAATCTTATCTGAAATCAAAACGATGTCGACATTTTTGTTTAGAAAGACTGTGACCATATAAGGAAGCAAAAACCGCGCGAAAGAGAAAGATGAAAAAGGAAACAACGGGATCGCAAAAGGAGGGGTTAAAACGTGTTAATAAATTATGAATTGAATGTAAGATGTGTGGAAGGTGATGTGGTCAAATGCGCTAGAACAGAATGGCTAGCCACTCCACTCATTATCTGATGAATTTTCACATGAACTGAATGCAAATGATACCTATATTGATAAAAATGAAAACGAGTATTATTTTTTCTTTGAACCAGTTTCTAAAATTAACATAATAATTGGCCTGTTGGTTTAAGAACGTGGCAATTATTTGTTCAAGGCAACATCTAAACTCACGACACTCTAACTAAACAATTCTCATTCGTGCTAATCATAAAGTTAGTTGTGCAATCCAGCAAGATGAAATCAACAAGTAGTATCATTCAAATCCGGAGACGGATTATCAATTCCGGATACATAGTGCTCATCGTTTTTCGAAAAAAAAAGGGGGGGGGGGTGACAGTCGGAGAAGTTGGACGTTGAATTGTTTAAAATTCTTGATAAACAAACCAAAAACAGGGGGGGGGGGGGGTCCTCGTAAGATTAGACTGCTTCAATTAAGCTCCAGGCTTCTATTTCGTAAAAGGGGAGGGGGGCTCTCATCCTTCTCTATATGGCTTCAATTCATAGCTTTTAAGTTTCTTCTAATTTACAACACAATGAAAAAAGGTGGGATAAGGGACAATTACCTGTAATATCTTCATTGAATGTGAATAAATACTAATCATTGTTAAAAAAAAAAAAAAAAAAAAAAAAAAAAAAAAAAAGTACCCCTCTCTTCTATAACCCCTTTAAAAACATCATATATAGTATTGGGGACATGCACAGAATGCATGTTAGAATTAATGCATATCTAAATCCATGTAACATGCTCATTAATAAGAAATTGTATTTGAAAGTGACATCTGTGTGTAGCGGTGGGTGACGGTGGGTGACATGCTAGTTGTGAACCGTGCATACACATGTACCTATTTCTTTAGCAATCTTTCTTTTTATTGTAATCGTTTAAATTAATTTAAATTATTGCATGGCAAACTGAAAATCACAAAATAAGCAAAACAGTTTGAAGTGTTCATCGTGAACTTTTCTTTTAAAATGTTATGATAATATATTTCTTTTCGTTTTAAACAGAAAAAGTTTAATGACGATCACGGTGGACATTAATATTCTGATTAAGTCGCAAGTTTACTTTAACCACTGCCTAGATTTTATTTCTTAGAAAACAAATATCTACTTATCTTTATTCTGTGCTAGCCTGTACTTTCATGTCCATTGCATATCAAATTTTACACATTTTTTTCACTAAAACCTTTTTTTCAAACTTAAGTCCTTATATCGATGCTCCAACGTAACGTTTTTGACGTCATTTTTACGTTATCATAATAGACACCAATGTCCTGATTTATATCAGTTCGCCATCATAAAACCCCGGCTTTCAATACTTTGATTATGCAAGGTATGTACAGTCAATGATATGACAATGCAGGAGCAATTTAAAGACTAGTATGGGTATACTTTTGACCACCACCCCCCTTTTTTTTAATATACAAACATGAACACACCATTTATATAAATTCATGTGCAGATCTCACAGTGATATAGGGTATGATATGATGATTTATTCCTTTTTAAGGCAACGTGAGCATGTTACAGAGAAAAAAAATATTCACAAGTGAAAGAGGGGGCCTTCTTGGTCGAGTGGTTAGAACATTGCGCTCAAAATCACCTCTGGTCGGCGCGGGTTCGATTCTCGCTCGCGCCGATATATGTGAGAAAGTTTGCCAGTTTACTTGCGGAAGGTCGGTGATCTCCTCCCTGATACATTGTATCTGGGTTCTCTCTTCCACCAACAAAAAACTGGAAGCCACCAGATAACTGAAAAATTGTTGAGTGTGGCGGAAAACAACAAGTGAAAAATCATAATTAAATAAAAATTATTCAAATTGACACAAACAATGGCATGGTATAATGCATTTGTACGATCAGCACAAATGACTATATATAGACAATGGTTTTTAATGGGGCATGGAAACGATTCGAGCTGAACATTTTCAAATTTTATTTTTCCATTTTTAATGTTTACGATGCTTAACTAAGATATTTCTAACATTTTATGATCAGCAAAAATTTGAATTTCATTTCTCGAGTTACTTGAGGGATACAGAGCTCTTGTTATGTAAACAAGGTTCGGTCATGTTTTTGTTGTACATAAGTTATTTATACTAGTAAAGGTTTCGTTTAAAGCAGACTTTATGATTTACAAGTTCATTCTAAACACAGTTAAACAGCTTCTAGTCTTTGTCACATCTCATTTTGTATTAAAAATTATTTTGTATTAAAAACTCGAGTCCATTGTAACGATTGGAGAAAATCTGATTTTAATTAGATTGACAAAAACATGGCACGAACCTTGTTTACATAACCAAGAATTGTGAGTGTTGTATCTCACTTGTAACTCAACAACTGATATTAAAATTTTGGTCGATCATTAGAAATACCTTAGTTAAATATACTAAAGATTAAAAAATGAAAATAATAAAATTTGAAATGTTTTTGGTTGAAATCGTTTCCATGTCCCTTTAAGGTAATCTTTCTTGAAAAATTACATATGTATGTACGTTTCGTAGTCAAAAGATCTTTATGAATATTTTGTTGGTAACTGTGATGAAGATATCATTCTGCATGATCCGCCCCTCTGTAGCGTGTATTTACGTTAAACATATGGCATAAAGGTAGCAGTAAAACTAGATCTTCAATCCGCTCCTCTGTTGTCCGCGACATGGCCAATAGAGAAGATGATAGAAGATCGGGTTTTAATCAGATTGGCAGCAAATATCCATGATTAAATCAAAAGGATTTTCAGTTTAACATTTTCTTGATTTACTAGATGCCCCATGTGAGGTACCCCACACACTGCTGGTCGGTATAAACTCTCGCGCTTATGTATCGATTTTTCTACTTTCGTTTTGTTGTTTACCCTGATTACAATCTATTTCGTCATGTATATAAGCTTCGAAATTTTCCAGAATACTGTCTATGCAGCAACTTTCAGAGTAATATTTATATATAGCACGTAATTACTATACGTGATGGTCTTCTTCGTAGTCAGACTGACGCTAAGGAATTGAACACACAGCATATTAAGGTAACACAAATTTTATAATTATTTGATTTTACCTAAAGCACAATATTAAATGTTTTGATGGCGTTAGAATATTTATATTGTTGTAGTAGAGTCATTTATTTATTAGGCCTATCCATATGTATGTGTAGTTTTGCATTTTTAAATGTGTTGACTTAATTGGTAAGTGTATGTCGTGCTGTATTTTACATCGACTTGTATGATATTTACACTGTAGTTAGAGGACATACGCGACGTTTCTCAATAATATATTTTTTTTTATTGAATCACTTGCAATCTATCTCGTTTCTTTAAAAAAGTAAAAAAAAAAAAAAAAAAAAAAAAAAATAGGTATATTACCATGTCTGTTTTAGAGTTAGCATATTATGATAGTTCCTGTTGTTGTTAGTAGAAATGTAAATTCGGATATACTGTATAAATGGACATTGCCGTACTACAGAACGAGAGAAAAATGTTCGGAACTATCGGGTTTCGAACCCGGGACCCTAGCATAACATGTTAGGCGAGCTATAAACCATTGCGCTATCCAGGCAGATGCCAAAGATTTGGTTATGTTACTACATCCAAAAATTAAAACATATTTCGGAATCATACAAGAACTCTTCATATCGAGTAGGTGAAAAATTTAATTTGAGAGAAACGAGTGTGTCCTTTTTAATATGATATTTCATAAATTTATAATTTTTGAAAATCACTCAAATGTTCTCACATAAATGATAGTATTATTGCTTTTTGATATATAAAAATCAAATTAATTGTTTCTCAATTTTGTTTTCATTTTTAAATGAAATATTTGTTTTGGTTGCAATTCTGTGTGTTTCCTTGGAAAAAGCTTACAGTTCTCCAAAATTTAGCGGCTGATTTGATGCTTTGTATCAAAATTATCTTGCTATGCTGTTATATAACGTTAATTACAGACTGTCTAATTATATTTACTCGTGTGATAATTATCTATATTCATATCTATATGTGTCATGTAATGAATTTTTTTTTTGGGGGGGGGGGGTTCTACATTTTTCTATGAAAGTAATGAGATATTGATGGATTGTGTGAATTTCATTAATATTTGATGTTACATTTTTTTCATTTTATTAATCTTTTGTGGGCTATTTCATGTTACATTAAAAATCAGCAAACCAGAGACCAGTGACAGTTATATTTCACACGAAACTGACCACTATAACACTGTTTTGTTCATCTTTAGGTATGTCTGCCACACAACCAACACAGTGTCTGTATCATGGGGACCGTGTGCAATTCCATGTTTTGACAAAAGGACTGAAAGAGAACGGAGTAATTCCCAAAACGTACCTCACGCGATTAGCGTCTGCCGTCTGCTCCTGCAGAAGACATAGTAAGTTTCTGTTTCATATTTTGAGGATATAACTTTTGGCCCTTGAGTTTTTTAAAAACAGTTTTTGGACAATTTTTGTTATTGAAGAAATGAGATCTGTTACATGAAATGGAAAATACAGCGTCCATTCCTCTGCCACAGATATAATTTCTTACTCTTTGCCAGTAGTAAAGAAAGACATTTCCTCATGAATGCGTTGCAGCTTTGAACATTGAACTATGAATCTTAATAAATATAGTACAGCTATCTAAGAATTCCGCCAGAAATAAACGTAGAATGTAAATACGCCCATTTTGTTTCATTATGTTTACATTGGACGAATTTAAGAAAGGGCGAAACCATTTTCTCTCTTATTTTACTTTTAACACAACTGTATCGAACCAAATTTTAAAACGAAACTCTTTGCAAATTAGAAGGGAGGGGGAAAAGGGGCACGAAAATAACTCTGTATACAGTATGTCAATATGGACATTTCTTAAGGTGTCTTCAGTGTACAGTTATTCTTACATTATTTTTTTTTATACAGTATTAGTGGCCAGGCAATTCTACCGGTCGCGTAGTTCAGTAGTAAAACATTCGCTTTGTGACCGTGATGTCGTGCCCAGGCCGCATCAAACAAAGACTGCTCCTTCGCCTAACGCTCGGCATTTAGAAGTTCTCCTTTAAAATCCATTCATTTCTGATATAAGATAGTATAATAAATCAGCATGACACTAGCGATGACAGTAGCAGGTTCAATATTGTAACAATACAGTTGGATTAATATAGAATTTTAAAGCGTATAACCAGCTCTACGTGTCGTTCTAAACGTTACCGGACAACAAACTGTTCCATTGAACCGTATGACTGAATATACTTATAAAGGTATTCGAATTGAAAACTTTATTTATATCCGGAATAATCCATTCATTGTTATTTCCAAGTATAAATTGATTTCTGTCTAATTCGTTCCCCAAACTACAGAAATCACGACTTTCGGACATGACCTGAAAAACGAAGGCCCCGTGTCGCGGTAGGCGTTGGCACACTAAAGAACCTTAACTGCTCAATGGGACGTAAAACAAAGAAATTTGTTTGTGTCCTGTCGAGAATTTTGCACCCATAATGAAACTTCACCACTATTTGTGAAGTACCACAAATTAGACCTATGCTTAGCGCTCAGGGCCGTAGCAGTGAGGGTTGTTTAGCGTACCAACGCCTGCCGCGACACGGGACCTCCGTTTTTAAGATCATATCCGAAAGACCCGTGATTCTCACTTCTAAATTCCAAGCGCTTGGCGAAGGAGCAATCACTACCAATATTTTCGTCTTGGGTTGACGCAGCCATGGCTCGAGCGGGGCTCGAACTTACGTCCTCCCGATTACGAAGCGAACGTTCTAACCTCTGAGCTACCGCGACTGGTAAAAAAAATAAGTCAGTCAATTCTTGTATAACATTAATGGTAAACACTCTCTGTGTGTTTGATTTATAGAAATAAACAGATATATTTTCCATCGCAGAAACTGACATCCGACAACTGATGACTCAAGAAGATTTATGTCACGTGACTAACCATCTTAAAGACGTAGAATTACCAAATATGACCACGTCCTTGAGAAATTTTCTTCATGGTATTATCAAAGAGACCCGTTCCTTGGAGCAGTATGGAGAAGTAAAATTATTGTATGTCGTCTACAACGCTTTGGTTAACAATGCGTTTGATGAATTAACGTATGATGCTATCAATTCGCGACCAAAACAGACGCCGACTACAAATAGCACAGTAGACGTAACAAAGCAGAGAAGAATGACAAAAGGCCAGTTTATATGTATGAAAAATAAAAAGCTGAGTCAGAAGGACCGTGTGAGGAAGGTCATACTGCCGATGTTTGCAAGAAATGTCAGGAAATTCATGGAATCGAAGGAGTTTAGAGATATGAAGGAGAATTATGAAGACGTTAAATTATTTCTTTGGTGTTGTGATGAAGAAAATACTAATTTCATAAACTCCAACCAGAAAAAGACTTCTGTGAAGTTGTATATGAAAGATGAACGTTCAGATTTATTTGAGACCGTCTGTAGAAAATTCATCCAGATAGCATCGAAACTACAAGCAAATCTCGACACAGAGAGAGAGAAATTGAACCAAGTAATGAGAAACCGTGACTCATTTATTGAGTTCATCCACTAAACTAATTAATTATGCTAAATGACTTGATTTCTTCTCAGTCTACACAAGTAAATTATCATATCAAATTGTATTTGACATTGTGTTGAGTTGAATCAGAATAATTATTCGGTATCCTAATCATTTTTCAGCTGCGGCGTGCTCAACGTTTACAGAGGAAATACAGTTACCAGGACTCCGAACCAATTTCTGAGACCTTCACAGATATAGGTAAATCTTTACATAGCTTCGTTCTCATAAAATTCCTCCCAGTGTAATTCAAATCTTGTGTTCACGTGTCACCTTTTCTTTGTGCTACAGCTCTCCAAGTCAAAGTGTCTTCAGAAGCCGAGTACCGAAAAAGCACAATAAAAAGGTACGTACCATAGCTTCAAACTACAATCTTCATCTTCACAGCTATGAGTTTGGATCCGCTCCTTATCTCTTTACAAGATGAAAAGGGAGGGGTAGATTGTAATACTAGGCAAACGAAATTGCATCTTTCTTTTGCAAACACTAGACTATGTATCATGTTTTATGAACAAATGATTTTTTCTTCGTCGACGTTTTTACAGAAAAACCAAGAAATCGTCGGCGTTGACTGGTGGCCATTGCATGAACTGTTTTGCCCCCTTTCTTGACATACACACAGACAACAGTGTTTGTAGGCATCATCCGGGATATATAAGTAAGTGTGATAGAGGATGCTCATGAAAAATGTATCTTAATACCCGATATTCTTATATAGTAAAACTAGTTTATAACGAACACGCTTATAACGAATTCATGCTTATTGTGAAGTGACATTTATTTCCATATGAGAGGAAAGTAATGAAAATTTTGTTGGATATAATGTAGTTTGGTTATAATGTTTTTCGCCGGCCGCTGGGGTTCGATATAACCGTGTTTTACTGTATAATGAAGTTTGGTTATAATAAACTGCTTTTTCCCGCCGGCCCTGGAGGTTCGCTATAATCATGTTTAGTTGTATAATGAAGTTTGATTGAAACAAACTGTTTTTTCGCTGGCGTGGAGATTCTCTATAACCATGTCTTACTGTGATATGAAATTTGGGTATAACAAACTATTTTTTGCTGGCCCAGGAGGCTCGCTATAATCTTGTGTAATAGTATAATGAAGTTTAGTTATAAAGAACTGTTTTTCGCTGGCCTTGATGATTCGCTATAATCATGTTTAACTGTAATATAAAGTTTGGTATAACGAACGGTTTTTCGCTGGCCCTGGAGCTATGCTATAACTATGTTTTACTGTGCTTTGTATATTGTTGTAGTGTACACTAAGCAGGTGTGGTCGTGCTGTAAGAGGAAATGTTCAGAACAGAAAACAGATCATACATTACACAAAAATACTGGGTAAGTTACTCTGATTGGATGATGATGATGATGATGATGATGATGATATACTTCAGTGATTTCAACTAACTCCTAATAGTGAAATGCTAAGAGAATCATTGGTGTATGGGATGAAATAATATAGGGTAAAGTAAAACAGTACATTCACAAGAATAGAATAGTATTACGTGGAATTTAGTGAGCAGATAAACTAACACGATATTTTCAGATCAGTATCGCACTTTCCGATGCCAGGCATTCTCTACTAATGTTAAGTGACGGCGAACACTGAATATAGGGTGCAATAATTACAATACATGAAAAGGTGAAAATATCGAACAGTGATCAATCTCATAACTCTTATAAGGAATATGAATTAAAAGTTAGGCAAACGTGTACTTCTGGACATACCAGAGGTAGGATCAGGTGTCTAGGAGGAATAAACATCCCCAGTCGAAAGGTCACACCCGAGGTGAAACCTATATCTTGATCAGGTAAACGGAGCTATCCGTAGTCAGAACAGTGTGTAAAGAACGGTCTAACAATTAGTATGAAACACATCAGAATACATTGACCACAATGACAGGTTGTACTAGCAAATAAATATACAACAGAAATAATTTCTACAGTTTTATAAGGTAGTCGATGTCTGTTGAACAGATGCAGTACAGCTCAGCACAACTGGAGGCGTCACAAGAAACACCAATCCAAACCCTTTAAAGAACTGATGGATGACAGTGTACAGCTGATGTAGAAATCATTTCATATATTCTGTTGTGTTTCATTTCAAAATGGAGTATATCCATGTATTATCAGTTGTGGAAGTGTTCTACAAATGTTAACTATTACCTATTATATGTCTCTACCTTTGTATTTCGTACCTATTTGTCAAATAAATAATTGGATGCACATTTTTCATGTTATTATTACTACGTCATTTAAGCAAAAGTCGAACAAGTTCTGAGTGGATTCTTTTTATCTGACGTTGGCTTGTTTCAAACTGCTGCTTCCCAGAGATCCGATTCCCACTGGCGTCACCATTCCTGTAAACTGTGCACCTTCTCCATCACCCGCATTGTCATCCCCACCAAGACTACCTATTCCAGTTGCCTGTGCAAGTGTACCTGATTCTAATCCGGGGATTTGGGGCTGGGAATCTGAGCTGGAACCACCCAGTGTTCCTATTCCAGTCACGTGTACATATGGATTTGTGTTAACTTGGTGTATATTCCCATTCTGTGCATTTGGGCGACTGGATTGAGATCCTTCTCCCAGTGATTCTAAACCATAAACCCCCGGTATCTGATCAACTTGCTCGCCCCCTAGTCCTCCGATTCCATTTGCTGTCATCCCCTTGGTCCCGAAAGCGCCTATTTGCTGTGATGGGACATTCTCATGTACAGCATGGTAACCGTTGGTATTCAGATTGAAATGTGATCCATCTACAATGGGCAGTGCAGATCCTTCTTTATTCTGATCAGATGTAAATGCAGATAGAGATTTCGGAATAGGGGAACCGTTGCCTGTTGAAGATGACAGTTTTCCAATCAAATAGTTTGCCAATTTTTCGTTAGATATGGTTTTGATTATGATGAATTTCCCCTGTGTATCTGTTGATTGAACAAGCACATGTTCACCCTTGCTGTTCAGCACAATATGGTACTGTGGTTGATTTGAGGTTTGTGTATTACTGCCCGTGCTCTGTCCAGTGCTTCCTCCATTTCCTGTCGCGGAATTTCCATTCGGGATCACTGTTCCGCCATTCTGGGTCGTAGTACCTCCAGTCTGTGTGACAGTACCTCCATATTGAATTCCTGTACCCCCATTATGAGTTGTTCCTCCAGTTCCAATCTGTACTCCACCATTCAATGTTTGTGTACCACCATTTTGAGTATTAATTCCACCATTCTGAATCACGAATCCGCTAGTTCCAGTCATAACAGTTCCGCCATTCTGTGTCGATGTTCCACTATTTTGTATTCCAGTCATAATAGTTCCGCCATTCTGTGTCGATGTTCCACCATTCTGTATTCCAGTCATAACAGTTCCGCCATTCTGTGTCGATGTTCCACCATTTTGTATTCCAGTCATAATAGTTCCGCCATTCTGTGTCGATGTTCCACCATTCTGTATTCCAGTCATAATAGTTCCGCCATTCTGTGTCGATGTTCCACCATTTTGTAATCCAGTCATAATAGTTCCTCCATTCTGTGTCGATGTTCCACCATTTTGAATTCCATTCATGGTATTTCCACTATTGTGAATTCCCCCGTTTTGTACCTGATTTACAGCAGTTCCGCTAGTCTGTGTTCCTGTTTGTACACCAACTCCACCGTCCTGATTTAAAGCGTTTCCACTATTTTGTTCTATTGTTCCATGGTTGTGTGCGGTTGCCCCTCCATCTTGCGACAATTTACCATCTGTAACCTGCGTGGAGCCAATCTTTCCTGGTGCTCCGTTATGTATATCTTGTGCATTACCCTGTCCAAGTAAAGTCATTGGATTAGTGTGGGGAAGGACAGTCTCCGAATTAATAGCCTCGGGATTGTAACCAAGGTTTTGGAAAAGTGCGTGGTTTAAGTGGTTCGGATTGAAGCCGGCTTCCATATTCGGCGCGCCCGACATATGATTCGTTGTTGGCCCGGGCATATTCATGTTACTGGTAGGGGGAGAAAAGGCCGAAGCTGTGCCCTCTCCAGGCCTGAACTTGTGTGTGTCGATGACGGTCATCAGGTTATTATTCAATGCGTTGGCATTGAAATGGTTGTTGGAATGAGATTCACCGGAAGTAATTCCTTGGTTGAGCCCTGCATCAGGTGTATTAATACGCCCAAGCGATCCGACGTCTGTCGATTCCGAAACGTACTTGTTTATGTTTTCATTCGGGTTGTAATGCGAGGAGAATTTCCATATATCTGACTGATGTCCAGCAAACATACTTTGTCCATTTGGATCAAAACCACTTAATGCAGCAATGAAGTTGGCCGCCTGAGGTGCAGACCCTTGTAGGTTGGTTTTCTGGAAATAGGCTTTAACTGCCTCTTTTACGTCCATTGGATTGTAGGAGCCAAAAGCATTTTGGTCCGTTCTCATCTGCATAAATTGGTGCATGAGTTTGTTTGGATCAAAGGGATGATCACCATCTTCAGCCTGTCCATTACTTTGTGATAACACACCTGAAACAAAGTTACACTGTGGTGAATAACGGCTAAATACTAGGTCGCGTATGTTGGAGATAGGTTAGGTGTTGGGACGCGTGGGTTTGAGATATACTCTACATGTAGATCAGATGACATCTCTGAGTCGTGCTGTTTCCCTTGTGCGTCCCCATGTTATTGACTTCATTTCCATATACAGTTAACTCTCGATTCATCGCCATTTATGCTATAACGTCGCATTTTCTTGGGAAATTTTTTTCCTATCACTTAAAATTCTGGTTAAAACGCCAAATTAACTATCGTCATTTGCCACAGTGTTTTCATAATAAAAGTCTATTTCAAAGTGTTAATTATCTTGATAAATAACGGGACATATGACAGTGTAGATGTAAATAGGTCATTATCAATTTCCTGTGTACACCTGGGCAGAATAATCTCTGTAATTGCTGTATCAAACAAACAAGAAAATTACTTAATATGAAATGTAGTCTTGCTGTTTTTACATCATAGAAAACTACTTCAGTTTAGCTATGGTTTCGCGAATTTACAAGGAAATAAGCAAATTATTACAAACCACAGAAACTATCTGAAATGTACACAACAGGAAATTGTAATCATTTAACTGTTTTATGGGAGAAGGTCATCAAAAGAGGACAATGGTGTGATATTTTGACTGCAAAGAATGAAATTCTTGTTGACTCTGGTCGAATTAATGACGGCACACCTGCCATGAAACAGCACGCTGCAGAAGGATTTAAATACAGTGTAGCATACTGTGCAGAATGTATCTTGTACATGTATTGTTTTAAAATGAAGCCTTATTGATAAAACTTCATGTAATATGGTAATAATATTAAAAAATCTGAAAATTAATTTTTACATTATCGTAATAACATAATAGTAGTATAAATAACGGAAAGATAACATATGCAAGAATGGTAACTCTTTCTCCCCAATATGGCGGAAATTCAATTCCTCACCAAGTTCGTTCTAATGCAATAAATTCGAAACAACAGAAAGAGGCGGTTCATCGAGAGTTGACTCCACGAGAAGTGTGAAATACGTGAAGGTCAAGAAATAAATAAATGCGCTTTGATAATTGAATAATGTATGAACTTTTATTCGCGTTTTCTTAAAACTTTGAAAATTTGACCCCATGAGTATAAGTGACCTTAAATTTCACTTTTTAAAATTCTGACAATCATATCCACTGAGTGTACTCAGCAGGCATTGTATGGCTGTACTGTGAACACCCGCCATAATTCAATTTGAATCCAACGTGAAGTATACGAGCGTGTTTGATATGCCAACGTATTTTCAACATGGTACATGTTTACATTGAAAATGAAGTATTGATGCCTCATTAGTCTGACGAAAGCCAGTCCTTCTAGTTTAATGCTACAATGCAATAAAACAGTTATCGTTAGTCAAACAAATGCCTCTTTTGGTCAACGTGGAATCTTTAATGTTGTATCTTGGTTAGGAAAGCCACCTCTTGAACAGCTATAATAAATCATTTTCAAATTTGAAACAACACTGACGCTCCATACCAGTTAACGTTGGATTAGTATAACTATTCAATATAAAATAAAATACACCAAAGAAAGAACAGGGTATGCATTGAATTTCAAGGTCATGAGTGAAGAATCAAGGTCAGTAAATCATATTTTACATCATAATTCTATAAATCACAGATCGAGTGCAATATTATGATTGGATTTCAAATATCATTAATCAACATTCAAGTTGACATGCCAAGAGTAATGTTTTAAATGAGTGTCAAAGGTCGTAAATAAAAAAACTATCCGTATTGTGGTTAATCATTTCAATATTTCGGCGAACAAACTATCATAATTAATTACTGTATGCATAAGAAAGACAAATTGCATATAATGGTGAGTACTTTGGAAACATGCGGTATGTCCTTATATGTCCTTATATGTAGCTGTCTTTTATACGTTTATACACACAACCCATCTAAGACAAGTGTAGAATATTCTTCCATTTCATGGTCAAATATCAAAGTCGGTAAAGAAATATTTCAAGGTTTTATTTTTATGGAGCGCCAAATTTACATAAACTCAAAGAATTGAAGATATCTTTAATTATTTGAAGATATCATTAATTCATTTGACGAGCGCAATAATTCGATTAAATGTATTTTCAAATAATTAATGATATCTTCAATTCTGAATTACTGCGTGCATTAAATGAATTGATGATAGCATTAATTATTCTGCTGAATTGATGCACACTATAATTCAATTGTTGCTGTTCAAATGAATTGATGATATCAACATTGAATTAATGCGCGCTACAATTCAATTACAGAGAGCTATAATTCAATTAATGCGCGCATCAATTCAATTAATGCGCTCATTAATTGAATAATTACTCGCTTCAATTGAATTTAATGATACAATTAATTCAATTACTGTGCGCATTAATTGACTTATTGCTTTCTTCAATTGAATTTACTATATCATCGCGCAGTAATCCTTTTAGAGAAAGTAACTATATTATTTGAGGTATCTTCAATTCAACATATCCAAAGTTGAATTAATTATCTCTTTAACTGAATTGTTGTTCTCTATAAAAGAATTGACAGGTTCATTAATCCCTTATACAAAAGTATTGTAAATTATGAAAGATATCTTCAACTGAATTAAAGGGATCATCAAATCCTTCGAACTCTAAATTAATTTTTGTGAGCAATATTTTCATCACATTGATGCTGTCATCAATTGAATTGATGAGAGCAATAATTCATAATTGAAACGCGTATCAAATCAATTATTGCCCTCATTAAATGAATTAATGCGCGCACAAATTGAATTGATGAGAGCATTAATTGAATTGATGCGCGCATTAAATCATGCAATTACTGCTTTCATCAATTCAATTGATGTGCGTATTAATTTAGTTAATGAATAATTGATTTGAAGCGTGCACTAATTCAATTAATGAGAGTGATAACTGAATTGATGATATCTTCAAATATTTAATGAGTTCTATAATTATTTGAGTTTATGTTAATTATGGCGCTTCGTATATTTTGCATCTTAATTTTACTTACTTGGTGAAGTATATTCGGACTGGAATAATGGTATCCTTTAATAATGATGGATATTATTCCACTAGTAAAGTATATATCGATTGATTGATTATATATTGTTTAACGTCCCGCTCGAGAATTTTTCACTCATATGGAGATGTCACCATTGCCGGTGAAGGGCTGCAAAATTTAGGCCTATGCTCGGCGTTTATGGCCTTTGAGCAGGGAAGGATCTTTAACGTGCCACACCTGCTGTGACACTGGGCCTCGGATTTTGGGGTCTCATCCAAAGGACCGCCCCATTTAGTCGCCTCTTACAACAAACAAGGGGTACTGAGGATCTAATCTAAGAACCCGGATCTCCACGGTGCAAGTTTACATAGAAGCGGGGTACTTGTATATAAGTTCCGTGAATTTGTTTCTTATAACTCAGATGGCTCTCTGAGAGAATGTTTGCATCTATATCTGAAGAAATACGCACAATATGCACAATTCTGCAGTTAAAAATAGAATTCTGCAATTTCTAAATGCGTGTTACATTCTGTTTAATAGTTTGGTAACTTTGATTCATGAAAATGCGCAAGGATGTTATCGAAAACGTTTGCTAAGTCACAAAATAATTTCACTAGATGGAAAAATATGGAATATGGAATCGAAGAGTGAGAAAATATATTAATTGAAATTCACATTTTCTCACACTCTCCTGGCATTTCTTCTTTTGATACTGTAGTTATTACAAAGTAGTGTTTAGTGACAAAATACCTTGATCTGAACTATCACATTCTATTAATTCTTACTGAATACAAGGCGTCGACCACACCAGTTTAATCTGAACATAACATGAAGGATTTCCGCCTAGCTGTGTGGATATCCCCACTGTTTCTGGTAAATGTTCAGCAGATATATCAAATCATTGTCTACATTCACTCCTGAGCAAATACTGACATCATACATCATATCCAGTGTTAAGTGACATGTTTCAATTTTCATGGCCGCGTCAAACCTACCACGTAAAAATAGGTGGTGATTTCTCCGTCGCCAAACGCTCGGCATTTGGAAGTGAGAATCACGGGACCTTAAAATCGAAGGTCCCATATCACGGTAGGCGTTGGCACGTTAAAGAATCCTCACTGTTACAGCCCTTAGCGCTAAGCATAGGTCTACATTTGTGGCACTTCACTTACAGCTGGTGACGTCTCAGTATAAGTGAAAAATTCTCGATGGGACGTCCAACAAACAAACGCAACTCTCTACGATATTAATGAAATTTTTTTAGAAAAAAAAAATACTTATAATACCAAAGCTTCAAAGGTATACCAAATTGACAAATTAGGGTTTATTTACTTTGCTAGAAAACTCATCACCGTAATTACCTTGAATAGAATATCCAACAAAGAGACAAACACAGATACTATATACAGGCGACATGATCATGTTCTTCCAGCTCGGATTGTTCAACAATGGCGACTCCTGGCAGCTGTGGGGTTATCTTGCCATGTTTTTCATGACGGTCTCCGATAATGGTGCGTCAGTCCGACATCCTGGATAGATATACTAGGCGATAGACTGCACCACGACTGAGGCGATAACGAATGGAAGTATTTCACAGTCCCAAAACGAATGATGGGATCTCTGCTGTCAGTTTGTTTTGTCTTATTATTAGAGATCTAACAGGTTTTTTGTTTGTTTATTTATTTACTTTATTATTTTTTTTTCTCGATTGTTTGGGTTTTTTTTAATTCTTTTATTATTATTATTATTATTATTTTTTGGTTGATTTTTTTTAAATATTTTTTTTTATTATTATTATTATTTTTTTTTTTTTATTATTATTTTGGTTTTCGGGTGTTTTTTTTGTTGGTTTCTTTTGGGGGGTGGGGTGCGGGTGGGGGTTTTGTGGTTTTTTTGAAAGCGGTTTTTACAGTTCCAGCAGTTTAATAGAACAATAGCAAATCGAATTATGGGGACATCATAATTATAAAGAACCACAGCATATAACGAACAAGCACCACCATATCACGAAAGAACCACAAAATATAATTTAATCAAAGCACCACCTCATCATGCAACACACCCATATAAGGTAGTTAAGGCGTTCCATGGGATATAAAATGGTTTGGGGAGTGTACAACTCGTATTTAAACCGCGAACAAGAGTTAGCAACTATCACAAATTATCCTGTAACTATCTTCGAAATGTTCATGCTTGACCAAAATGTCGCATTTAACATCAGAACTCTAGAAAAATAATTTTTGAGACCAGAGCAATTTATTGTTAAAGCTAAATTACTTATTCTTACCACAGTGGCGGATTAAGACAACGGGGGGGGGGGGGGGGGGGGGGGTTACAGGATTGCATCCCCGTTTTGGTTGAAATGATAAAAAATGCCCTTTTTTTGATCTTCGCCCCCCCCCCCCCATTCCCTTTCTGGGCAGAAAAGGAACAGACTTGCGTCCTTTGAAAAATTTCTTGATCCGTCCCTGGACATTGTTAGGAAACACCATTTGACAGTGTTCATCTTTGACTGTCACTCTGCGCATGTACTTTCTACCCAACAGACACAAAGAAAGACACTGAATAAAGTACAGATATGTTCATAGCTGGCGATAAGGCTTTCATGCGTCAAATGAAAAAGACCTTTCTACCAAGATTTTTTATCTTGACCTTATAGTTAACCTACTTTCGAAAAATAAAACTTTTGAATGGTTGGTGTGACGGCTTTCATATTTCACATGTTAAGCATCGTTGGAAATCCACGGTAGCAAGACAGACGTGAGACAGGTCGTGGGTTTCCAACGACGTTCTTTAAGTAGCAAAAATTATGACCTCATGACCTTGACCTACTTTTAAAAAACTTTAACCTTGGTCAAACTTTTTTAATGGTTAGTATTGGGGCTTTCATATTTCACAAGCGTATTCCTTGCAAGAAGACCTTGTGCACCACAATTACCTTGCTGCCCTACGGACATCAGTGTTTCATAAACACTGAACCTTGTTAGGTTATTTTTGATCTTTACAAAATAGCATTACAATCATGTATTGATAATGTACTTCCTTTTGTAATACGAGGGCGAGTCAATAAGTAACCAGACTAACTTATTTCCGATTGACCGAGACGGTCACAATGCCTTATTTCAATATGTTTTATACCTGGGTACAAAATTGCACGCGTATCGAGTCATTCTTTAATAAGATATTGAACGTCAAACATGGTTAGTGATGCAAAGGATGCTTTTCATCCAAAGTTGAGTACCGTGCTGTAATTTGATAATTGTATTTAAAAAGTAAAACAGGCAAGGAAATACACGGCGAAGTAGCCGATGTTTATGGGTCTTTTACACCATCTTAGGCTCACGTTAAATTCTAGGTAGGGGAATTCAAACGCGGTAGAACGTCTTTAGAAGATGAAGCCAGGTCTGGACGCCCACTGGATACTACCGACGAAGAAATGTGCAACAAAGGATCTGGTATACTCTAATAGGCAAATTCAGGTGGAAGAAATAGTGCAAGCATTAAGCATTTCACGTGGTAGCGTTTCAACATTCTTACATGATCATTTTGGTATGCGGAAGCTAACAGCCCGTTGGGTCTCCGAACCCTTAGCAATTAGCAAATGACAGCCAGAGCATCAGTATGCAGCGCCTTGTTAAAGAGTATTAGTCAAAAGGTGATTTTCTTTTGCGTCTGGTGACTGCAGATGAGACTTGAGTTCATTATTATGACCCAAAGAATAAAGCTCAGAGTCGTCAGTGGCCACACAAGTTCAAGACGCAACCATCTGCTGGCAAGGTGATGGCCACTGTATTTTGAGACGCAAAAGGCGTTATTATGTTGGACTTTTTACCCAAGAGAAGTACAATAACTGAAGTGTAGTATGCAAACTTGCAAGACCAGCTGAGAACCACCGTCCGTGAAAAACACCGATTTAAATTCTCTAAATGTGTTTTACTGCAACAGGACAACGCGAGAGTCCACACTTGCAAAGTTGCAATGGATGTTGTAGAACGAAACGAGTATGAATCAATACCACACCCTGCCTAATCGCCTGACCTCGCTCCTAGCGACTTCTTCCTATTACCAAAGTTGAAAAAGGATATTCGTGGACGTCATTTCATCCGACAAAGAAGTCGTGACGACAGTTGAGGAGTGGGTCAATGGAATGGACTCTGACTTTTTCAGTTCTGGGCTGATGGCACTTGAACACCGTTGGTCTAAGTGCATCACACTTGAGGGCAATAACATCGAAAAAGAAGAGGTGGATCTCAACCGAAAATAAGTTAGGCTGGTTACTTATTGACTCGCCATCGTATTACAAGGACGTTTCACTCATCTTCAATATCAAGGTCACAACCACAGGAAACCCAATCAATTTCCATTCTGCAATTTTTTTTTTTTTTTGATAAACACACTCCACTGCTCAATTTTCTGAACTTGTGTGGCTTTATACAGGCTTACAAAAGTAAGAATTCAAGTCCATATTTCATTATTTTTACTTTCCATCATTTACAGTCTTGCATTTGATTCATTAATCAATTTACCACATCATTAACAGGTACATCTAGTAACTTACATAATATATATATATATATATATATACAGATCCAATCTCCAATGATTTTTGACATGAAATAATTTTATAAATATTATATACAAATAAAAGAAATGTCAAAAATATGTATATTACGTCACTAACTAAAATAAATAATGTCAGTGTAGTAACCTTGAGAGAAACAATGGACGGTTAATCTGAGAATTCTAGCTTACTTTTACATCTTAAAAAGTTCATATAAAAATGTAGACAAATACAGTTTACAATGATACATAACTGTTTATGGCAAAATCTGACAAACACTAATTCACACTGACATACTCGGTCACACAGCCTAAACATCACAACTCCAGAACATTTGTTGAAAGTCACTGGTACATTTTACATTAAGATTTGTCTGCCCATTAACATCACAACTCTATAGAATGCTTGTTGATGGTCCCTAGTACGTCTGTTTGCTCACTAACATCAATCTCTATCTAGAGTTATCATTCCTTACACTCACATATACCTCTGTCAAAGTCTCAAAATTAGCAGTGTTATTCCATTTGTAAATCCATCTTTCATGGTTAATAAAAATAAGACAAAAGAACTAGTTTATGAAATATCAAAAAAATGTAGGGCAAGCAACTTATTGTAAGTTTTAATTTCCATTACAAGACATATCTACCTATATGGTGCAATCAAACAATATCGACATTTCAATATAATTCAATGCTTCCTGTGCCACAGAAAGGCTTGAAATCTGCTTAATATTGTTTTATCTATGTATATTTTTGCAATGTAATTCGAAACCATATTTTATTTGAGCAATTTTACTGTTTCTAAAAATCTTGAAAACCCCTCAAGACATTGACAGAAGTATTTGTGAGTGTAAGAAACAGTAAGTGGGTAGAGATTGCGTGAACATCACAACTCTGGAGAATGTTTGTTGAAAGTCACTGGGATTTAGCACTATATTAAGAAACGTTCGTCCACTAGAGTCTTCCTTGCAAGGTTTTTACGTCCTCCATGATCTCTAACCAAAGCAACAAGCTGCAACAAACAATGTTTACATTACTTCATGATAAATAAGGACTCTAGCTGATAGCAGCCTTTCTTGACACCCATAAAACTCAAAATTTGAAAGCTTTAAAGATTAAATATTTATGTCATAAAAAAAAAATATGTCCAATGCAATTTTACATAATTTGTCTTTGATATTTACAGCATCAAAAGTTGCACATTTCTCAAATTTATTCAAACTCAGTTGAAATGCAGTTTGTTGTAAACATTTTTCTTTCAGTAAATAAGAAAATCAACAAAACTGACGGATGCTTCCTGAACTGCACCTAACCAATGAACTACTTCATATGATGAATGACTCACACCATGATCAATAACTTGAAATATTGTTGAAATGCAGTTTTCTTATATAAGATATATATTCTGAGTGACCTTGACCTTTGCAAATGACATTGATTGACCTTTATCTGAAAGACATTTGCCTATTACTTATTTGTGTGATAAATTATCAATAACTGTTCAAAAACTGTTGAAATTAGGAACTTTTATATGTTCTGAGTGACCTTGAAATGACCTTGAAAGACCTTGGTCCAAAAGTCCCTGTCTCAAGGAACATTTGTGATCAATCATGATCAATTTCTGATGAAAGGTTTAACAGATATGAGCTTGGATGGATGGACAGGCGTGACAGTGACTATATGCTCCCCTAATATATTTCGGGGAGCATAACAAAGGTTACAGTTTTGGAAAAATAAATTTTTACTTTCACATATGTATACTGAAAAATGATTGCCATGGTATAAATGTGAGGTTTGTTCAAGCCTGCACTTGATGCTTTCTAGAAGAAAAACTGTGTAAAAAATAACAATTTATATCAAAATATTGAAAATGGCAGTAATACATCACGTTTATGACATCATAATTCCAATTTACCCACATTTGATAAAATTGTGAATATCCACTGAGTTGCATTGGCAATCTAGCACAAAATACACTTAATAATTTTTAAACGATAGCATGAATGTTGATTTGGCAAATAGAATCCTTACTATAGACAGTCCTTTGAAACACACACACACACACACACACACAAAATATGTGATGTGAAAATTTAAAGAATGTTTAAATGAACCAATGTTAGTCTCCTTATTTATCTTTGTGGTATTCAATTTAATATTTGTTTAAAATGCTCTATTTAGCATTTTATGTGTAACTTTGCTTTGTTTTATGTGATATATTATGTTTTATGCATGTTGTAAAGGGCTTAGAGTAATAGTTGTAATGTTAGATAATGCGCTATATAAATACTTCGTAATAATAATAATAACAAAACATTATAAAAGAATATACCTTAAATGAATTGAAACATCACCAATCAAAAAGTGTGGTACATTCATCATAATTTCTCTACTCTAGTTGTACACTAAATTTTTATCTTTTGCTATAATTTATCATTTTAGAAAATTCCGTATGTGACATGGAAGATCGGTACCTACCTCTACTATAACATAGGTGAGAATTCCCGAAAGGACAAAGTTTGTGGCTATGAGATCAATAATACAGAACAGTAAGGTATCAAAGAGAAGTAAGGTGATCTCATTCCCATAGAAAATACACTGATCAAACGAGTGGCCGTCATCTACAGAGAAAAAAAAAGATGATAAAATGTCACTGGAACAAACACTGATCAAACGAGTGGCCGTCATCTACAGAGAAAAGAAAGATGATAAAATGTCACTGGAACAAACACTGATCAAACGAGTGGCCGTCATCTACAGAGGAAAGAATGATGATAAAATGTCACTGGAACAAACACTGATCAAACGAGTGGCCGTCATCTACAGAGGAAAGAAAGATGATAAAATGTCACTGGAACAAACACTGATCAAACGAGTGGCCGTCATCTACAGAGAAAAGAAAGATGATAAAATGTCACTGGAACAAACACTGATCAAACGAGTGGCCGACATCTACAGAGAAAAGAAAGATGATAAAATGTCACTGGAACAAACACTGATCAAACGAGTGGCCGTCATCTACAGAGAAAAGAAAGATGATAAAATGTCACTGGAACAAACACTGATCAAACGAGTGGCCGTCATCTACAGAGGAAAGAAAGATGATAAAATGTCACTGGAACAAACACTGATCAAACGAGTGGCCGACATCTACAGAGAAAAGATGATAAAATGTCACTGGAACAAACACTGATCAAACGAGTGGCCGTCATCTACAGAGAAAAGAAAGATGATAAAATGTCACTGGAACAAACACTGATCAAACGAGTGGCCGTCATCTACAGAGGAAAGAAAGATGATAAAATGTCACTGGAACAAACACTGATCAAACGAGTGGCCGACATCTACAGAGAAAAGATGATAAAATGTCACTGGAACAAACACTGATCAAACGAGTGGCCGTCATCTACAGAGAAAAGAAAGATGATAAAATGTCACTGGAACAAACACTGATCAAACGAGTGGCCGTCATCTACAGAGAAAAGATGATAAAATGTCACTGGAACAAACACTGATCAAACGAGTGGCCGTCATCTACAGAGAAAAGACAGATGATAAAATGTCACTGGAACAAACACTGATCAAACGAGTGGCCGACATCTACAGAGAAAAGAAAGATGATAAAATGTCACTGGAACAAACACTGATCAAACGAGTGGCCGTCATCTACAGAGAAAAGATGATAAAATGTCACTGGAACAAACACTGATCAAACGAGTGGCCGTCATCTACAGAGAAAAGATGATAAAATGTCACTGGAACAAACACTGATCAAACGAGTGGCCGTCATCTACAGAGAAAAGAAAGATGATAAAATGTCACTGGAACAAACACTGATCAAACGAGTGGCCGTCATCTACAGAGGAAAGATTATAAAATGTCACTAGTGAAAAAATAATCTACATGAAAAAAAAAGAATGGATTCTAGGAATGACTTATACATTAATAAGACATTTGTAACCAATTAAGACACAAAGTCCACAACTTTTTAACTCATTTCCTGCCTGTCACTTGCCTTCTTTTAAAATCTTGAAATTTTACTTATTTTATATATTATTGATTGATTGATTATATACTGTTTAACGTCCCGCTTCAAAATTTTTCAATCACATGGAGACGTCACCATTACCGGTGAAGGGCTGCAAAATTTAGGCATATGCTCGGCACTTATAGCCTTTAAGCAGGGAAGAATCTTTCACGTGCCACACCTGCTGTGACATGGGACCTCGGTTTTTGCAGTCTTATCCAAACGACCACCCCATTTAGTCACCCCTCTTGACAGCAAGGGGTAATGAGGATCTATTCTAACTACCCGGATCCCCACGGGGATTTTATACATTATAAAGTATACGAGACAGTCTACACTCTTTATAAACAACTTCATTGTTTATAATGCATGACCTATCCCAACTTTGCATCATATAAAATGAGTCAAAATTATTTTCATTTCTGTAATAGTGTGTACGCAAATGACATCAAATGTACAAAATACACTACAATATAATAAGAGGAGGTAATACCATTGTAAAAGTATCCTTTTTCTGAATACACTACAATCTAAAATATAATAAGAGGAGGTAATACCGTTGTAAAAGTATCCTTTTTCTGAGGCATCTAAAAACTCAGTGTCCATAATGCTTTCCAACAGTGTCTTGTCCCGGACTTGGTAGTCCAACTTTTTCAAAGACTACAAAAAAAAAATCTAACCTGTATACAGTAAACATTTATCAGTCATAAGGTTACAAAATCAAAGCACACACAATACTGTGGAATCATTCAATTTTGTGAGGGCTCAAATTCTGTGGGTGCACCTACGATGAAATAAAACATTTGTATGATGTTTAAATGTACGAAAAAAATATCCAAAATATCACATCCCAATGAAACTGTAAAATCTTGGCAATTTCCCTGTGGGTACCCCTATGATGAAATAAAACATTTGTATGATGTTTTAATGTACGAAAATAATATCCAAAATATCATATTCCAACAAAACTGTAAAACCTTCTTGGCAATCCCCCTCCCCCTTCTGAATTTAAATGATTCCACAATATTGTATAAAGAGACAGTGTAATGCTTCTCTGATCCCGAGCCATGTTACTTACATGATCGATGAAGGTGGACAAGAACTTGTTGATAACATTGTAAGCCTCCACTTGCTTTTCCTTGATTCCTCCCTTTTCCTTCATTGCTTGTGGACCTCCTGCAGCTCCCTGTTCACAAACCACCAACAATCATTAACAGGTTCACCGCAGTGTACCTCACATTCATCAAAGATAGTGTATTTTTAAGATAGAACAGTGCTTGTAAGAAATGCCCACCTCCAGTGCAACAGCCAGAAGAACCTCTTCATACTTCAGACGAAGTTTGCGAGGGAGTGTCATCACAAATGTTTGCTGCTCAGTGTTTGGTAGAAGTCCTCTCTGACCGACTAAGTCTTTCTGAGAAAATATAAAAAAAGTTTCATTCTCATTTGTGAGATACAATGAAGAGTACTTTAAATGAAGAGAGAGAGAGAGAGAGAGAGAGAGAGAGAGAGAGAGAGAGAGAGAGAGAGAGAGAGAGAGAGAGAGAGAGATGAAGAAAATAACACTCAACATAGGATACAACAAATTAAAGGTCAAGGTCATTTTGTGTCTACCTACATGATTATGATAAGATTACAGAATCAGGATTTTAAATGTATAGTAAAACATAGTTACAGAGAACACACTTATACTGAAGTCCTGCTTACAGTAAAGTGATTTTCATTCCCTGTGGTTTTAAAACATATTACAAATTTACTGAATATAGCAATATTACAATTATAACAAATCAACACTGCTTGTTCCCATCATTTCACTATAGGCACATTTTATTGTATTGGTTCTGCATATTAATTTTCTGTATTTTTTATTTTTTTTTTTTGTTGGAGTACTTCAATGACACACCTCCTCTCTCTTCATCATTTCGAACATTTCATTCATGTTGGTGTCTGCCTTGCCGTACACCGAGCGTCCGTGAATGTAGTAGCCATACTGGGCATGGTGCATGATAAAAACACTAATGTTAGCCATGGAGCACAGGTCCACAAAATCACGAACTTTGTCCTCGAAGAACCGCTCATAGATGAGCGTAAAAAATAACCACTGAACAAATGCTGAAATGGAGAAGTGTATATTTCTTAATGAACACTGTATTCTGAATCATTTTTATATCTTTATCTGTGTACATTGAAGTTGTACAGTGACACTCTTCTATACCAGTACCCCTTAAAAATGGACGCCCTCAAATTTGACTGTTTTTGAAAGTCCTGATGAAAGTATTAAATCACATGACCATCACGGCATGGCCTGCCACCTCACTGAAGTTAAATCTCATAGAAAACATGTTGTGGGTCATGAAAAATCACATGGAGAAAAATCATCCAGGTAAGTTATGAACTGGAAGACTATAGTCATGAATACCTGGATAGATTTGAATCAGATTCACATAGACAATCTTGTAGACAGTATGCGACAGGAAATTGCTCAATGTAAAGAGAGATGCTGGGATCTATCTAGCTATTGATTTCAAGTATAAAACTTAAATCTCTGTAACATATATTTTCCATGTATTTTTTGTTGTAATTTACAATAAATAAAAGAAATATCAATTCAAAATGAAATTTAGATTTTTTTTTTTTCACCAAATTTTTCAGTTTTTAAAAATGATTCCATTCAGAAGTCATAGTAAGTTTTTATCAGTAGCAATGATAGTTAAGACTATAAGCTCTGGAAAAAGGGGACATAACTTATCAGTGTGGTCGATGTTCAGTAAATGGGTCGCCCTCTAAACCAGCCATTTTCTTCAGTCCCACAGCAGACTAGTATTAAGGAGTTTCACTGTACATATATTACAGCTTATTCTTGTAATTTAGCAATACAAATCTAAATTAGGATTGTAACAGTAATTTCAGGTCTGAAGCATACTGCTATAACCATCATGGTATATCACAAAGGATAGGGTGTCAATCAAAACATTGTCATATACTGGGGAGGATTTGTTTTGTGTTGGTAAAGTACATTTAAATCAAAATAAGCCTTTCTTACCCACAAGTAGATACACCAAAGCACCCACTGCATATCTAAACATGGGATCATATGGAGCTTGGTAGTCTGACGAACTCTTCACCACCTGTCCATTCGGATCTTTGGTCGCCACATTCTCAAATCCAACATAATTCAGAAAAAACACCACAGCAAAGATCTGGAAGATATGGTTTATCTTCCGGCATGTCTGGATCTCATTCCATTCGTTTGCTGCGAAGTATGTTCTCCAGATCGACACGGGGTTTTCCTTCTTGCTGCCATCAGATTTGATCCCTACCGCGCCCTTTGGTTTTTCCCAGTCGATGAAGAAAATGTCCACGGTGCATTGGGATGCCACCATGTGAGCTACCTGTAGAAATTTCAAGGCAAATGCTGATCCAAAGAGACCCAGCCACTCCTCATAGTAAGTACCTTCCAACAGGAAGAGATACACCACATTCTGTCTCTGAAAAAAAAAGCAACCAATATTTGGTTACTCCTGATGTTAGAGTACATTCCAAACAAGTTTTCTTATTTTTCTTCACTAATATAAAAACTAAGTTAAAATCAACATATTATAGTGTTATAAGGTAAACTTATGTTAAAAGGTTTTCTTGTGTTATTCAATATGAATATGCCATCATATTTTCTAAGCGTGTTAGGAAAATTTAATGATACAGATACAAATTTTTATTTTTACTTCTAGAAAACAGCTGCAATTTTTAAATCAAGAAACTCATGCTTGAACACAAATTCCCAACAAAATAGATAAGTTATCCACAATCTGAACATGAAATCTGGTACAATAATAAGTTATCCACAATCGGAACATGAAATATGGTACAATAATAAGTTATCCACAATCGGAACACGAAATATGGTACAATAAACTCTACCTTGTAAAAGATGAGGAAGTAAAATGCTATTCCAAATGTGATGACAAAGAAGACATTAGACAGCACTCCACTGACGAAAAAGATAAAATTAACGATGGCTGCAAAATCAATGGCCAGTCTGCCAGCTCTCTTTGACCATACCCATGTTTTATAGCCGGCAAAAATCACCCCAAGTGTTGACAGCGTGCCCACAGCAATCTGAAAATCCTTCCTATAAGCATCTAACGACATGCTGTATTTCACCTTGAAAGTGGGCTGCAATTGAGGAATCTTAATTATTTACCATTACTAATTATCCTACTGTAAATGTGAATGTATCTGCATGTTGTTAATACATATATTTTCCTTTGCTATTAAATGCACATATTTTCCTTTGCAAACCAAACACATAGGGTTTAAATATGCAACATCAGTAAGATTAATTATTAAATTGCATAATAACTATAGGAATAGTATACATGGGGGGGGGGGGGGGGCAATTTATTTGAAAAACTTGTATTAATATTTAGTTTAAATAACTCCTACAGGTAAACTTCTATGTTTACAGTATGCACTTGTTCAAGAAACACGTATTTATATCTATAATGTCATATGATTAGTTAAAAATGAACAAGATCATGGTTCTCAGTACCTTAATATCTAAGCCAACAATATCATATTTAAAAATGAGAGGCCCATGGGACACATTGCTCACCTGAGTCACCTTGGCCCATATTTAAAGATTTTCTCTTTGTATTTGCATGTAAAACTTGGATACCTTATTGTGCCTCCACCCTACCCCTCTGAGCTACAATTTTAACAAAACTAAATCTGTACTATGTCAGAAAGCTGCCATGTAAACTTGTACTTTTCTGACTCAGTGGCTCTTAAGAAGATTTTTAAAGAAATTTTGCTTATATTTTCACATATAAAAATTTGATCCCCTATTGTGGCCCCATCCTAAACCAAGGGGGCCATGATTTTATCAAAATTGAATCTAAACTATATCAGGAAGCTTCTGCGTAAATCTGAACTTTTCTGACCAGGTGTGCTCTTGAGAAGATTTTTAAATGACACACCCTATTTTTGTATTTTTATGATTATCTCCTCTTTGAAGGGAGTATCACCCTTTATTTAAACAAACTTCAATCCCCTTCACTTAAAGATGATATGTACCAAGTTTGATTGAAATTGGCCGGTGGTTCTGGAGAAAAAGATTTTTAAAACTTGAAAGGAAGTTGCTCTTCATTTTAACAAACTTAAATCCCCTTCACCCAAGGACGGTTTCTGCCAAATTTGGTTGAAATTAGCCCTGTGATTATGGAGAAGAAATTGAAAATGTGAAAAGTTTACAGACAGACGGATGCACATACAGAGTAACACTGGGTGATCAGAAAAGCTCACTTGAACTTCCAGCTCAGGTGAGCTAAAAACCTGTGTATATTGTATTGTTTACGTACAGTGATGGTAGCCCCAGCCTGAGCACTGGCCAGTGACACCTGGTCGTAGGTAACAGACATCAGTGGAGGATATATACGTCCATTTCCTATGGAACTGTAGAGTGTCACAGAAATCTCAATGTTCTTTGCATATCTGACATACTGGGGCTGGGAGGATGTGCTTCCTACAACAGCAAGGTAAAATCCATAAAAATAAAATCTGCATAAGGGGATGGCTTATACAGGCTCAGCCTGCTGCCTAATCCTTATTATGTTCTATAAAACACTTGTCTAAATTATACTGTATAAGACCATTCAACACAAATTTTGTACTTTACGTCAATCGTGTATGTAGGTTTACCGAAAACTGGCAATAACAAACGAGACGTGTACGCTGTGAAATACTGATGCCCCCATAATTAAGAAATAAATTTCATTTTTGAAATTCATGAAGGCATAAAGTGTGATGCTTCACACCAGCATACTTAATGAAGTGTATTAGAAATAGGAATCTACTTTTTGTATTTACATTCTACTTTCATTTCTGTCAGAATTCCCAGCTATTAAAACAGATGTACTATATCTATCAAAATTCATACGCACATTGTTTCCACCTCATCACATTCATGAGGAAATGGCTATCTTTACAAATGATAAAGATATCGAAGACAAAATCTTTGGAGATGTAAATATTTTAGAATATGTAACATACATATATAACACACTGAAGCAGGTCACAGACTGTTTGGTCTATAAAGATTTACTTTCTACTTCATTCAGGTGAGCTAAACCTGAATAGATCCTTGTAATGTTTAGCTTGCTATTATATAGAGTCATAATTACCTGTACTTCCGGGTGTGACTCTCCCTGTAGTTACCACATTATCCACGAGGAAAAATCGCCGCGTCAATATCCAGTCACGTGAACTTGAACCTATGACAAAAATGTAGTGAAATGCCAACTTAAAATACATTCATTTTTAGTTTTTATCATGCATTCATGAACACACATTGTTAGTGGATACAAAGCAATAAGATGAGATCCACAGGTCGAATAAATCACTCTGAATGTCATTATGGATGTCAATGAGTATGTCTGGACATACCTCCGTGGACCATGATTTAAACAAACTTGAATCTGCACTATGTTAGGAAGCTTCCATTTGTAAATTTGAACTTTACGGCCCAGTGGTTCTTCAAGATTTTAAATGACGCCACTCTATTTTTTGCATTTTTGTGATTATCTCCCCTTTGAAGGGAGCATGGCCCTTCATTTGAACAAACATGAACCCACTTCACCAAATGATGATCTGTACCAAGTTTGATTGAAATTGGCCCAGTGGTTCTAGAAAAGATTTTTGAAAATTTGTCAGTATATTTTTGCTATTTTGCTATTATCTCCCCTTGGAAAAGGATGTAGGTTTTCATTTGAACAAACTTGAATCCCCTTCACCCCCACCCCCTCCCCCACCCCCCACCCCCAAAAAAAAACAAACGAAACAAAACAGGTATTCATGTGCATGTGTTTTAGTAATTCTGATGGAATTGTAAAAAGAAATACTCAAATTATTAACAGTATGAATTTCACTTCAATTTTATCTTTTATAAGAGGGCTATCGATTTTTAAGTATTATCCAATCAAAATTCAGCACACATGCATGCAAATGCTGGCCACTAATTTAGACCATTCTGATCAATGACAAGTCTACGATATACCTATAAATACATAAATTTCAAAACCAAAGATGTAAGAGTCAGTCCAAAAACAGCAATTTAAAAAAAAATACCTGGAACATTTTCAGAATTATCAACCATATCATATGTATATGATAAGAATATTATTCACTTTCCTCTCAAACCAACATCATTGAAAAACAACATTGTTAGACTGAATCCAATATATGTCGTGTAAATATCACTATGCGTGTACAGACCAAATGATGTATGTTCCACATATTGACAAATGGTACATACACAATAATCATCCTATATAGAAGTTTAAAATAAAAACAAACAAAAAAATGGCAATAATATGATCAATAGGTTCCAAAATATAGTTTGGGAAACATAATTACAATTCATTACTAAATATCAATTATGAACCTGTATTGACGAGGTCTCCTCCATAGGCCAGATTGTTGATTTTTACTGGGGCGGAATACAGCTGTTGTTGTCCATTTCTTGTAAACTCAATATCTGGCATATAATTAAGGATCAAATGTTTTTATTGAAGTCATTAACTGATTTTTGGTTAATCTTTTATTGAGACAACCCTAGTAAAATTACTGTACAAGCTGCAATTTTAAATACAATCCTTGAAAAGATACACAGATCGTAGAACTCCAGCTGATATTTCTTGGTGTCCCAAAGTTCTATGGCAGGAAAGGAGCACTGAGATAGAGAATGCATCGTTAAGTTTTATAAAACATAACACAAAATACAATCACAAAGTAAATAGACCAGCAAACATCAATAATGCCACAAGAATGAAATCTGACCTAGCTCACTTTCATCTTTTTACAGCAACATAGGTGTAATACATTAGATTATGAGTTTAAATAAGAATTTCTTGTCAGTTGGAAATTTATCCAGTGAATTATCATTATCTGTCCATCACATGTGTGTTTATTGTATGTAAAATGTAAAAAATGAAATAATGTCTGTTAACACTTACACTTTGTTCGTAGTATGTACCAAATGTATAGGCAGCATTGAGTCGTGAGGTTGTGTCCGAGCACAGCTGTAGTCGTCCATCCGTTACGTTGGAAATCCCCAGGTAAGTTCCGTTTAAGGTGTATCTGGCCACTCGATATTCCAGGGAAGATACAGGGCTGAATGTGTACTCAGTGGTCAGTTTGTCATCATCCAGAATTCTGTCCCCTTCCTGAAACTTCAGCCCATTCTCCGTGTAATAGATCCAAGGAAGATCACTATTCCTGTAGTTAAAAACGAGACTGATTACATGTCTGGACCCACGTCACCGTAGACATCTCCGATAAATGCAAACTAAGTACATCCACTCTAGATTCCACATTTCATAAAAAGTTGAATATGCCAAAGAAACATTTGTTGGCATATATTGCAAAATATTGCTTAAGTTTAGCATGCTTTGAATCACACTAAAAATTAAACTAAACACTTTCACTATAATAGGAGGTGCACATCCATAATGTGTATAAAAACACTGTGCAAAGTTTGAATGATATTGATGGGAAGTTTTTGAGCTACAGAGTACATCAGCATAAAGAGCAAAAAGTCAAACAAGTTTGCAATGAAAATTTGTTAAAGCTCATAATAGGAGGTGCACATCTTCATTATGAATGCAAACACTACATGCAAAGTTTGAATAATTTCAGTTGGATACTTTTGAGTTACAGATTACACAAAGTATGTACTGTCAATGTCATAAATTGCGAAAAGAAGGCCAAGCTGAACATTGGGATGAATCAATATATCGATATGTACCAGTACTGAGCTACCTGGCAATATATCATACAGATGAAAGCCTGTACTTTGATATAAAGTCGGTTTTGAAGTGTGGGATTTTAAATCGGGACAGGTGTTTTGCAATTACTTTAAAATAGCTACAAGGTCCCGTTTGGGTCTTGAACATGTGAATGAATTAGTCTCTTTGAAGAAGAACATAAAATTTTGAAATCTGATTGATAAAGTATTCATTATAAGACTTTCTCTGATGTTCTGTTTCTTTTTCTCTGCAGTTATGGACTCAAACAGGTCCTTGCTGAAATAAGTTGTCAATAAACACTTGTTATGCTCTCTATTTCAGTATTTCCACAAAATAAGACTTAAGTGTTGAATAGATCCAATATAGAGGAGACTGGAAAATAACATATCATATCGTATTGAAATTATGTCAGCAATACACAACCCTATTTGAACATGGTAAAAATCGCAATTAAAATTTGTCAAATTTGCTCATAATATTGAGTGCACACCTTCAATATGTATACAAGTACTGTGTAAAATTTGAATAACAATGGTTGGATATTTTTTGAGTTAGAGATTACACAAAATATGCAACCTTAAGTGTGACAGACAGACAAATGGAGTGGAGTGGATACTAGACCTGCTGTCACCATTGGTGATACAGGTAAAAACCAAAGTATCCTTGAAAGTAATAGAACCGATCTTTTATTTCAATGTCCTCATTATTTTTTTTCTGAGGTCATTACTACAAAAATTCCAAAATGTTTATATCAATGCAAGATTGTCAGCAGTAAACCAGGACCTGGATGCTGATACACAAGTTTTCCTTTTGTTTTGAGAAGTTGGAGTTCATCGCCAATTTATGGTTTTAGAAGTTGGCACCTACTACTGGTTTACAGCTTCTTTTTTTTTCAATGGTTTCTATTAGACTTTTCAATGACTTTTCTTTAGTATACACCATGTTACATAGTGCCTGGTTGTTACATGTACATACTGTTACAGGTAGGAAGGACTAGACTGGGATTCGAACCCTGGTCTGATCTGTTGCATTATCTCCCTTCCTATTACAACTGGTGCTGTAGACCAGCCCCTTCAATTCACAGGTGAAAATGCCTGCCAAGGGATAAAGATCCTGGGTGGAAGTCTTCAAGGTGTGAAGACAACCTAAAGTGGGAGGAGTGTGGTGGTCAGCCAGGTTTGATCGCCAGTGACCAGATAGCTGTTGTTAAAGCACCTGACTAGAGATTCATGGATATAAATCGTATTATGGTTCCTTGCATTTTCTCCCTTTCTTTTACGAATGGTTTCCAGTTTACAAGGTTGGTACTTACCACATTTTGTTTTCAGAAAGTGATCAGGTATCAGTAATTTTTTATTTGAATGGTTCTTACCACTCCTGTCCAACAGTCCTGGAGATGATTTTGTACAGGTTGCATGTCTTGGTTTCTCTGGGGTCATTGTCATACTCATACCATGACAACACACACAGGTTACTCAAAATCTGACACGCTGTCATGTTTTTAAAGTCCTAAAAATAGTAACAACTAAAATCAAAATCTGACATGCTGTCATGTTTTTAAAGTCCTAAAAATAGTAACAACTAAAATCAAAATCTGACACGCTGTCATGTTTTTGAAGTCCTAAAAATAGTAACAACTAAAATCAAAATCTGACACGCTGTCATGTTTTTGAAGTCCTAAAAATAGTAACAACTAAAATCCAAATCTGACACGCTGTCATGTTTTTAAAGTCCTAAAAATAGTAAGAGCTAAAACAAGAAGAGGCCCACAGGCCTTATCAGTCACCTGAGTATTAGTTAAAAGAATCAATAGTCCCAAGGACTATGAAATCTAGAAAAAAAAAATTCTGGTTTGAATATCTAAGCTAAATTCTAAATATTCAGCAAAAGTATAAAACAAGATGTGATCTTAAAACTTAAATGCCCTTGAAAGTGCCTATATTGATGAAAAAGCTTCCCACAATATAATAATATAATTATAACTTGATATGACTAATTTGGACCTGTCCTAAAGTCAAAACCCTGGGATTGTGACATTCACAATTTTGGTACATCCTTTTCTGCTTTTTCTAAATATGCATTTAGTTTTTAATGGTAGTTATCAAGAAGAAGTTAAAAATGTTCAACGGTTAGAGCATGATGGATGAATTTTCTAAAAGTAGGTCAAAAGTCAATGTTAAGGTCACCATGTAAAGGAAATACAGAAACCAAATATGAAAGCTCTACCTCCTACGGTGTAAAAGATATGACCAAGTTTAAAGTTGTTTTTTTTTGCCACAGACAGACAGATTGACAAGCCAAAAACTTTATATTCCCAAATCTTTGATTCCAGGGGGATAAAAACAGTAACAGCTGACATGCAGTCATGTTTCTAAAGTCCTAAAAATAGTAACACTGATATCTCCAATTTAACTTACTTTACACATTACGTACGCTGCCTCGACATGTTCTTCTACATAGGATGACTGTGCTGTTCCACTCTGTGAAAGTGAAACAAAATTACAGCTTTCAAGCATACTGACATTTGCTAATAATTCAAATCATTCATAAGTGTGAAAACACTACTAAAATTTTCAGTTGATAAGTTAACAGTATGTATAAGTTTTCTTTGTCACTCTACTGACACGGGTTTGAAGAGTTCTGAGGGCATCATCAATAAATGATAAATGTTCTCTCCTGCAGCCCCTCTCCCCTGCTGAATGCTGAACAATGATGATGTGCAAAGGACCATAACTTTTGTAGATAAAGTGAATTATGTTGAATTCTTCTAATACTGGACCATTGTGTCAGTTATAAGTCACAAATATACTTCATTTTTGTAAGCTGGTCCAGATAAATATGAAGTTCTTATTTCATTTAAAACTGAAATCATTGCACCTACAATGTAGATTGTTTTAGATTATTCCTCGACGGTCAGGAATAAAGAAGATTCTTAAACACTTGATGCATGTTCATTCTCCAGAGTCCTCACCTAGAACCTGAACCCCTGATCCTTAGGGCCTTAAATTTGCCAATTTTGGTATAACCCTCTATGTTTAAAGTAACTATGCATTTAGTTTGTTTCACAGATGTTCAAGTACAGGGAAAATTTGTGACATATGATGCATTATATAATCCAAAAAGCCCAACCCTGGAATATGAACACTTGACCCAGGGGCCATGGAATTCACAACCTGAATAGAGGCCTCCACATAATTATATGCCTACTTTGTTTCCTAGATCACAGGGGCTAGCTACAATTAAAAAGATTTGTAAACAATACTGTACTTCATAAGAGTATTTTACTTACAATCTTTTTAATGAGAGTAAGCCCATGTGCTTAGTTGTTCAGGGAGAGAGAAGATTTTAAACATTCATTGGATCTTTGGTATCTTGAACACCGATATCTCGAATACCATGGATATCACAGTGATTCAGAAGTCCCAACCACTTATTCTTGAAGTATTTTATCTTTGATATCTCAAATACTTGGGTATCTCAAAGTTTTTTCTCAGTCCCATTGAGTTCAAGATAACGAGGTTTGACTGTAGCTCCAATTTTGTAGCAGGGTTAATGTGTCGATTGTTAATCTGCATTGGAGCCAAGGAGTTCTATTTTTTTCCAGATTTACTTTCTACTACAACTGCATGTTTTCCCTAAATGAAGTAAATTTGAAACTTTTCAATCTCAAAATACTAATGTACTTATCCTCCATTTTCTATCAGATTTCTCTGGTGTGTTATTCCTCTTTAACAAAGCCTAGAATTTATTGATAAGGATGATGGAGATGATTAAAAATATATATATAATGGATATAAATAAAAATATCTTGCATCAAATGATACCATTTTGAAAAAAAATCCTCTCAAGAAATATCTCAAAAACTTACTTGACGCTGTGGGATTTATGGGGTTGGTTACAATAATAATACTTTAGTTTGGTCTAAATTAAGACAAAAATCAAAACTGATCTGTAGCTGTTCACCAGAAAGCTTCACAATAAGTTTTATATCATTACCTCCAAAAAAAAAAAAAAAAGGCAGAAAATGAATTTTATGCCATGGGCCTTAATTCTCATAAAAGTGGATCAATAATAATTAAAATTGCACTTCAATCAGTAGTATCTGTACAGGAATTAATTTTTGTGATGTCAAATTCTGTGGTTTGATAACAGCATGTTTGTGGACCTGCAATTTTTCAATTCATGATGATGAGTTATACTCTATAGTAGTTCAGCTTCTCATTTTCGTGAATGCTTTAAATTTGTGGATGTGTCAATACCATAAAAACATGTAGTGCACGTCCACAAAAAACAGCTGATTTCATAGTATTCATTATGAAGCTGCACAGCCAGTTCCTTATCAATAGCTTAATGCGTTATAAAAATAGAACATAGGAAAATTTATTCTACACGTTTAACATTTCATTGAAATAAAAAATATATATATGCATACTTACAACTAGAGGTACTGTGTCAATCTTTAAATTGATAGGGGTAGGAAAACAAATGCCACCAGTCTGTAACATATTACACAATAATTATACTGTAACAATATAATGTCTCATTACCACATACAATACAGTGTATCATTACAGCCTGTAATACAGTGTATCATTACAACATACAATACAGTGTATCATTACCACATATAATGCAGTGTATCATTACAGCCTGTAATACAGTGTATCATTACAGCCTGTAATACAGTGTATCATTACAGCCTGTAATACAGTGTATCATTACAGCCTGTAATACAGTGTATCATTACAACATACAATACAGTGTATCATTACAGCCTGTAATACAGTGTATCATTACAGCCTGTAATACAGTGTATCATTACAGCCTGAAATACAGTGTATCATTACAGCCTGTAATACAGTGTATCATTACAGCCTGTAATACAATGTATCATTACAACATATAATACAGTGTATCATTACAGCCTATAATACAATGTATAATTCCTATGTATAATTACAGTGTATCATTACAATATTTAATTATAGCATATACTTAGAGCATATAATTACAGTGTGTAATATGATAACAGTGTGTAATCATGGTGCATCATTACAAAAGATAATCTATACAGAATGTCATATACTACAGGTTATACTGACTAATGGTTACCACTAAGTGAAACCAATGCTATCCTCACAGAGATAATAAGTCATAAATAACAACCACTTTACTGACAGTTAAACAGTGACTCCTTCACTAGCATTGAGTGGTGTCCCCTGTGTTCATTATGTAACTTTTCCAAACAATTGATTTCAATAACTACCATTCAGATTTATCTAACTGAAATGTGAGACACTAATACCTAACAGCTGATTATTGTAATATAATTCTACTTAACAGCTGATTATTGCAATATAAGTCTACTTAACAGCTGATTATTGTAATATTAGTCTATTTAACAGCTGATTATTGTAATATAAGTCCATCTTCCAGCTGATTAATGAATGAAAATACTTACCAGTCTTTCACTGGGACAGATACATGATGTAAGGTTAGGATTCAACTTCAGAAGTGTGGTGCATCTCACACACCTAAAACACAATGCAACACTGTATAAAACACTGTCACAATATAAATACTGTATAACACACTGTCAAAACATAAACACTGTATAACACTGTGTCAAAATACAGTAAATTCCTTATTATACATGGTATCTTATTATTGTGAAATGACTCTTAGACATCAAATCACGAGGGCATCAATTCGTGAGTGCTCTGTTGATCAAAAGTTTTAACATGTACTTCTGCAATACAACAATAAGTGAGCAATTGATGCATCTTGTGAAATTATGCAACAATAAAGCATATACTTGGGAATCTACAGTAAAAATTTCCAGATCACAATCTTCTACAGTGTCTTACCATTATTATTTACATAATGGAATATCTGCATAAGTGGAACACTTTTAAAATACCTAAATATTTTTATAACATATGAGAAATATACTTTTCTATGCTAACAAAACATGATTAAATACACTTCAGTTTGTAATGACACACATGCAACTTCTAATATTAGTATTTTCCTTTCACCTATCAAATAAATTTGAATTGACACGAATTTGTTTTCATTTTAACAAAACTGTGTATCTCCGTACATTTAAAAGTTGTTGATGTAAACTTGTATTTGTTGCATTAAGTCATTATTTAATGAGACAGTTACCTGTCACCCTGCTGATTAAGGCTGGTAGCATCAGTACAAGCCTGACAGTTCTGGGCATTCCCACCTCCTACTGTTGTCACTAGTTTACCATTAACCTGCCTCTCCACTGCAAAAAAAAAAACAAAAACAAAAAAACATCAACAGTTGCGGTATTGAAATAATCAAAAGTTTTCTAATATTATCAATTTTTCTTGGCTTTATAAATATAATCAAATACTATACTATTTTGTACTAGAATGAAATTGAAGGAATTAATTTCCTGTGATATTTAATTATTTATCTGATAACAAAAGTTTATGTGAAATGTGAAGATGAGATTCTGTGGGCTGGTCATTTGCAATCTAAATACTCAAATCATATTCTATCAAACATTTTAAGATTTTATTTAACATGTTTATACACAACGTACCTGGGACAACATTGACACCACACGGATCACATGTTTGTGTTTGGTCGTTAAATGACGTCCCAGTCTGGCATGTGACACATCTCCAGCCATCTGCAGACCTGGCCTAGTAAACAAACAACACCCACTTAACTGTCTGTTTCATCCATCACACAGATGTTTTCTATTAATCATTATCACAATTAATCTTACATTCCAAAACAACTAATATTTTCCCTCCATACAACTCACAGGTCAAAATGGTGAGTTGCCAGAGAGGAATATATGCCTAAAACCTAATGTGTCTAATTTATCATTAAATTTATTATATATATTATTTAGATTTAATATCACTCATGTTCTTTCATATGTGGTAATTTCTAATTCTCCATTTTCCATGAAAGACATCAATATGCAAACTATCTGTGCATCATAACCAAATGATACTTTCTAGAAGGACTTGAATAAAGTTACTGTGTCTGTATTTATTTTAGTGGGTCTACAATATCATATAAGTGGTTATTTTAACAAGATGCAAAATTAGCAATTCCTTCAAAAATTTAGATATTTCATTTTTAGCAAGATAATATTGTGGCTTACTTAAAGCATATGTACACAATTATTATATGTGAAAATGCGTGACGAATAATGAATTTCAGTTTCAGTCAGATATGATTTAATGTAGAAGTAGACATATTCTAAATATATAATGAGTCTTTTTGCTTTGAATATTAATCCTTTGGTAAATTATCTTATCTCAATATCAAAATGTTCATGGATGAATATTTAAATTTTCACCAACGTTTTTACCTTTGATATCTTTACAAATTGTAATGATAATCATTTCCTCATTAATGTGTTGCAGTTGTGAACAGTGCATGTATAAATCTTGATAAATAAAGTACTTCTATTTTAATGACTCGGAATTCCAACAAAAATGAATGTAAATATAATTTTGAAGAAACATGATGCATCTAAAGGAACTGCAGTGCTAATAAACCTCATGAAGTGTGCTGGTTTGAATCGTTGCAATTCATTCCGTCATTTATTTTAAAAAATACATGTGATTACACAGAAACAGGCAACCTTAAAACATTAATACCAATTGAAAAATTGAGCACTGCTGAACCGCTACATGATACACATGCATACGTTATTGACAAAAAAATCTAAGTCCAAAGGCCATATCTCCTTCAAATACTTTTGGACAGCATTCCCCTTGTAATATTCACATCTAAACATTGTGATCTATCTTTGTATCAAGTTTCATTAAAATCCCAAGTCCCGTGGGGATCTGGGTTGGTAGAATAGATCCCCAGTACCCCTTGCTTGTCGTAAGAGGCGACTAAATGGGGTGGTCCTTCGGATGAGATCGCAAAAACAAAGGCCCCGTGTCACAGCAGGTGTGGCACGTTAAAGATCCCTCCCTGCTCAAAAGCCATAAGCGCCGAGCATAGGCCCAAATTTTGCAGCCCTTCACCGGCAATGGTGACGTCTCCATATGAGTGAAAAATTCTCAAGCAGGACATTAAACAATATACAATCAACCAATGATTAAAATCCCCCATGAGTTTAGGAGGAGTTGTGAAGACAAATTTAAGGGGACAAACAGATGGATGACAGTGGTATAACATAATACGCCCGCATTTTATGAGGGCATATAAAAAGGTAATCGAAGCAATTCATATGATGCCCGGATATCCACATCAATTTCAGACACATGCAAGAAAAATCATTCAATTTCCAATTTACCATATAAATAATTGACAATATTCAATTTGATAATATCATGTCAAAATTGGATTTGAGCTAAAAATTTGTCTTAAGCAATATGGAACAATCATTATTGATGCACTATTTTGTATAATTATGAATTAATGTTACTCTGGTCAATGAACATGGATGAAAAAAAACCATTTCTTTTAAGCAATCTAAATTAGATCTTTTGCTTTGGAATCAGAAAATAAGCAGAATGACCATATTTTAAATATACCTGCTGCGGGGGACACTTCTGGCACCGAACATTGGCTCCTCCAAAATCAACAACATACTTGTAACCTGGTTTACAAATACATGAGTACCCTACAAAAGAGGATAGAAAAAATTAAATCAATAAAAACAAAAAACTAATCAAGGTGATAGTTAGACAATATCAAACTATAAATTGGATTCCATCTGTTAATTATCAAAACAATACACAATCTCATCTATTAAATGGGTCTCCTACAATCACTTCAATTTTCTAAATAGTAGGCATATATATATATATATATATATATATATATATATATATATATATATATATAATGAGAGTTATATTTTTGGCTATTAAATATGAAAAATAATTACAATTTTTCTACACTTGGACATTACCGAACACTCCATGTAAAAATTACAATTTCAAACAGCTGTTTCTTCATGAAATTTATTAGCATGTGTAAATTGTAAATGCCAATGTATATCCAGATGTAATGATATTGCATCATACATCTGTGGCACGTGTCAAACTTTTACAATAATAATAGCACTCTTTACAAATTTTTTTAACATATGCCCTTTGGGTGGATGCATCCACTAATTGCACCAATCCAGTCAAAGATTGATTGATTATTTATTGCTTTCCGCCACACTCAACAATTTTTCAGTTATCTGGTGGCGTCCAGTTTTTGTTGGTGGAGGAGAGAACCCAGATACAATGTACCTGGGAAGGGACCTCCGACCTTTCGCAAGTAAACTGGCAAACTTGCTCACATAACGCCGCGGCTGAGATTCAAACAAGCGCTGACAGAGGTGAGAGACTTTGTGATTTTGAGCCTGATGCTCTAACCACTCGGCTACGGAGGCCCTTTCCAGTCAAAGAATGTGCATGCCCAAATTAGACATTTCAGTAAAAGAGGTGGTGCTTGTATCTTCAATGGAATCAGTGGATGACTACAAGGTAAAAACTTTCTTGCCAGTCTGGGCCAAGTTCTATACTTTATTACAGGTACGATTGGAAATATTTACAATGCCATCATCCCTTTAAAGGCACTAACATACACTGTTACACACCAGTACATGAATACTGTAAATGTTAATATGTATGACCATATCATATATACATATCTAGAACAATATCATAAGAATATCACAGATAATTTATATATTCAAAATTGAAGAAAATATATCAACCTCGATGACATTAAAAGTGTAAAATAATGACCAAAAGTGTAAAATAATGATCAAAAAATTAAATTCTATGAACCAGAGAAAGCCACATTTCAGTTTCTTTTCATGTATACATTTTTTTTCATGTTCAGACATGGCATACCATCAGAACTGACGTCTTGCATTGATGTATTGCTTGAACATGAAACACATTTCATCAGAGAAGTATCGAAATACTCTTTGTATGGTTGTCCTGATGTAGTTACTGTCGTACAATCACTTTTCGTCCTGTACGGAATGAATTCATTCTGGGATAAAACAACTGGTAAAACGAGAAGAATCCACCATTCCATTTGCACCGCCATTATTGTTGATGATCGTTTACAAGCGTCAAGTGCGTTTTACGAAGCGTCCTAGGAGCCTATTTTCAAAGCGCTTAAATTACCTTGATTTAAGAAGGTTCGGAATATATTTACAGATATTTATTTATTTATTTATTCATCACTTCTCATGTAGTGATAATATTGCAAATAGAATAAATTGCAAAGATAATTAAACTTAAAGTAAAAAAGATGATACGAAATGACATTAAGAATTTTAATTTTCGGATAAAATTGGGGGGGGGGGGGGGGGGGGGGGAGGGTTTCTTCCAGAAATTGGCATTTTCGTATACATTCTTGTATGCTTTGAGAAAACTGTGTATGGCTGGGGATGCTTACAAATACATTCCAATGCCAATTTGAACAATAACAAATTTAACTAATTCGCATTCGATATTCATTACATCGTGTGTCAGATGCAGAATTTACAGTTTCAAGCTCACTGTGGTACCTACTGTTAGATACATGACCTTCCTACTAGTTAGCTCTGGCTAGTGGCTTAGCCATTTAGCTCGATCAGTAAAACACTGTCCTGCCACAGGTCCCGAATTCGATCCTTAGCAGACACACCATATTTAACTCAAACATTTGGAGCCTGCGGTGGAACCCGGATTTATACTTTCTGGCACAAGTACCTGACTTGTGGATGGTGTGTACATAGATCTTATAAATGCACTTTCCCTGAGTACGGGGCATTTCGCCCCCTAAAAACGGTTCTCCCCAAAGACGTTTCGCACTTGGACGTTTCGCCCCTATTTAAAGATTATTCGCCCAAAGACTTTGCGTCTTTACATTAATTATTCATTGAGATTTCATACATTGTTGTACAAAGATTGCTTTCGTTGCGGTCAACGGGGAAAACTTACTCCTCCTACTTCTGAAATGTCCAGTGATAAGATTGATCACTGTTTGTTACGAAAAGGTGAATACTATGTAGCACCAAATTAACTTAAACTCGAATAATCGAAGATATCTTTAACTATTTGAAGATATCATCAATTCATTTGATGCCGCAACAATGATCTTTTCAAATAATTCATGATATTTTCAATTCTGAATTATTGCGCGCATTAATTTTATTGACGATAGCATTCATTATTCTGCTGAATTGATACGGGCTATGATTGAATTGTTGCTCTCTTCTCTGCACATCAATTGAATTGATGAGAGCATTAATTGAATTGATGCACTATGAATTCTATTATTGCTCTCATGAATTAAATTGATGCGCGCAATAATTCAATTAATGAGAGCAATAATTGATTTGATGGGGGATCTTTAGATAATTAATGATATCTTTAAATTATTTGAGTTTATGTTGATTTGGAGCCCCATAGAAGACAACGAACAATAATCAACCTCGTAGTTCATCTCCACTTTTTCATTAATCTGAGCCCCTCATGACACGTTCATACTGATTAATTTACAAACTGTTTTGTCTTATGATTGCAATAAAGAATCACGACAAACAGATCAATATTGCCGTTTTACAGTAGCGAGGGTTAAGTACTTACATCTGGCATTCATTTACGTATGCCAGGGTCAGTCTTAATTTTGGGACGCCCTGTATATATTGTATATGTGTCAACCCAACAAAGAATCCTTTAATTACGAGATGCTGTTTTTATAATATCAATCATAGCAGATATAACAACACTGGAAGAAAAGTGAACAAGGATTATCTATCTACCTACTTATCTATCTGTCTATCATCTATCTATCTACCTATCTACCTACCTTCTTATCTATCTGTCTATCATCTATCTATCTATCTACTTATCTATCTGTCTATCTATCTGTCTATCATCTATCTATCTATCTACCTACTTATTTATCTGTCTATCTATCTACCTACTTATCTATCTTCTATCTATCTGTCTATATTCTATCTATCTATCTATCTATCTATCGTCTATCTATCTATCTATCTATCTATCTATCTATCTACCTACCTACCTACTTATCTATCTATCTACCTACCTACTTATCTATCTATCTACCTACCTACTTATCTATCTATCTACCTATCTAATTATCTATCTGTCTATCATCTACCTACCTACTTATCTATCTGTCTATCATCTATCTACTTATATATCTATCTATCATCTATCTACCTACCTATCTACTTATATACCTATCTATCATCTATCTACCTACCTACCTACTTATATATCTATCTATCATCTATTTATCTATCTACCTACCTATCTACTTATATACCTATCTATCTATATCTATCTATCTATTCCAAAAATAAATAAAGAAACTCCACACGTGGAAGTATAATAAAAATATCATAACGTATATCAGTATACAACGTAATGTTTTTTGATGGTGCCTATTTTATTATACATGTTAATGAAAATAGATGCTAACGGCAAATTAACAAGTCAAGTTTATGACAAACGGAATGATTTCAGCTTTTCCATCGTCAACTTCCCATATCTGGCAATATTTCATTACCACCTAGTGTTTATCTCTCAGCAGCTTCGATCCGCAAGAGCTTCTTCTGCTTATGATCCGTTTTCAATACAGGGAGTCTACTGACAAACAAGTTAATATTACAGGGGTTTCAACGACCTCGTATTAAGTCATCACTTGCAAATTCTATGGTCGTTATAATGATCTATTTTGCCAATATAACCTTTCATTGGGTCAAATGCTATCTGACGTATTTCATACCAATTGTTAGGCTGCTCTTTGTAAACTGATTTGACTACGGGTTGCTCCGTTTACCTGATCGAGATATAGGGCTTACGGCAGATGTGACCGGTCGATAGGGGATGCTTACTTCTCCTAGGCACCTAATCCCATCTCTGGTATATCCAGGGGTCCGTGTTTGCGTAACTCTCTAATTTGTATTCCATATGGGATTTATGAGATTGATCACTGTTCGTTATCTTCTCCTTTCCATTCAGTGGTAGTTTGGTAAGGGGGGGGGGGGGGGGGGGGGGGGGGGTGAAGGAGCGTTACGGCGAACCTTCACTCTAAAATATCCGACATTACATTGATGATATTACATGTCGAATATTTTTAACCATTCAAGTATATAATTAATATACATGAATGGTTAAAAGATTTATATACTATATCTATTATATTTCTGTTGCCCTCACGTAGCGCGAGTTGCTTAACTTTCGACGACTTGTTCAGAACTGTATACACAAGATGACCTCTACTTTCACGCTCCACTTTCTCATATAGGAAATGCACGTTCTATTTCCGGTAAAGTGCAATTGTCCCACAATGAGGATGTCCTTAGGGATTTAGGATCTTTAGTGGGCGCTGGCTTATTAAGCCACTATGTCCACCTTTACATTTACTTTTACATTTAGTATATTTTGTGACTTTCGGTGGGAATGTTAATGTTTACAGTATATCAAAAAATCAAGTGGCTGTTTCAATAAATATGCAATTCCATCTATTCCAGATGGCGTCAAATTTTCTTTTTTCGCCATTTTTATGAGATGAATTTCAGGGTTTCATAATTCTTTTTCAAGTGTGATATCGCTTCTACTATATCTAATGTATTTTCTGTACACCTCATTGTATTGTATATATATATATATATATATATATATATATATATATATAGTACTTTAACCAGAGAAAAATTAGGTTTTGAATATATTTATTAGAATCAAAATTTCCCACTTTTTTCAAAAAAATCTTTAAAAAATTCAGGTGAGAAACCATCAGAACCTGGTGATTTGTTAGATTTCATATTTCTAAGCGTTTCAGCGATTTCTTATGATGTTAATCTGCTAGTTCTAAAGACTCGCTGTGCGTTAATTTTGGAATGTCATTAAAATCTCATTCAGATCCGCAATTGTTGCTATTGTACGAATCAGATTTTCCGATCTGTAGCTTGGTTCAATAGAACATCAATACAACATGTGGAGGAATATTTCCTTTTAATTTTTCTTAAATTACAGTTTTTTCATATCAAGATTGTTTCCTTTTGTTTCTGAAGTACGAATCGTTCAGTCTGATTAGATTACCCCCCCCCCCCCCCTTCTCCTTATTCTTGTCTGTTACGACTGTAAGGGAAGGTGAAGGGTGGTGGTGGTGTGTGTGTGTGTGTGTGGGGGGGGGGTGTGATCAGACTGGCATTGTCTAATCTCATAGGCTCCCCAGATTTAAATATCCCTCAACATGACAAAAAGGCGGGCATATTTTCCGATATTTATTCACTAACCTACAATTATGAGTTCAAATAGGCAATAAACCTAATCAGCGGAGGTTTTAGTGTACGTCAATATCGCTATTCAAACTTACACATAGTAGGACTTTTTATCTCAATATTACGACTTTTTATTTATCCTGTTATTACAACTCTGACGATGATCTCTCTCTCATATTCAATAACATCTGCTGTGTCCGTTAATATCCGGATAGCTTTTTAAAAAGTTGTGACCGAGTTTATGTTATCAATGCGCCATATTGGTACAAAATTTAGCAAAGGAAAAAAAAGGTCAACTTTGTCAGATATTATAGAGATGGTATATGATAAGTGAAAGGCATCATTCTATTCCTTAGAAGATTACAGAACAGGTACGGATTTTAAGAAATTTATTGCCTTGTTTGCAACTGTGTATCGAAGACACGAAGTTCAAGATGGGTGGGGAACGCGGCGTGCAATATTGTAAACTATAAAATTGTAGGCTGGTTCAATTATATGTAATTTTGCAATCTTGTCTCTGTGGCATGGAAGATGAAATGTAGGGGTTGTATTATACCGCAATGCACTGTATAGTTTTCAAATTTCAATGAAATTTCATTTGCTACCTAACCAATACCACCTACGTACATGTCACGTGCTTTACCAACGGATCTCTGTTAGAGCAGAAATTGCAATGATAAATCAGAAGAGAAGAAATATATTTAAAGAGGAATAACACACCAGTGAAAACATATAAGGATGGAAAATGGAGAATATGTAGAATAATATTTTAAAGTTGAATACTTTAAAATTTTACTAACAAGGTCAAATGTAAGTTTTAATTTAAAGTCACTAGACTAGAGAATCAAGACCCCTGTTCGAATTATTGAACCTGCCATCTACATTTCAGCATTTGACACATTAATGTACAGAACTATCAGATTAGGCATTAATATTTGAAAGGATAATATATATATTACTGATATTTTTCAATCAAAAGTCGGCCACTATTATGATGTGTTCTTCCTTTTTAAACAAATTTCCTGCAATATGGTTAAAAAATAAATTCAACTGTCCTCATTCCTTTAATACAGAATGCATTCTATATACTTGTAATATAGCAAGAAGTGGATCTACATAGCATTAATCATTAGTTTGTTATCAACCACACCTGCAAAGTACAGTTAATAATAAATGAATGTAACCTCTTTAAATTTATAGTAAGATTTCAACCTTTAGAACTAGATAAATCCTTGCATAAATAGTATAAAACATTACCAATTCCTTCCTGATTCATCCGCTTTGAAACAGATGACCTTTGAACTTGTCACTTATGAATGTTGTAAACATTTCAAAGATTTAAACTTGCAGCATACATTTTTATTTTTAAAACAAAAGCATGGAAAATCGTTTGAAATTGGGTCACAGAAGCACATATTAAAATAAATATACGAAATTACAATACTTCAGCTTTTTTCAAAATTAATTTTGCAATATTTTAAACACATATATGAAACTCAGTGTACCTATCTTCTACAAAGCACTATGATTTACTGCAGATTTTACACATTGGATTCTGCTAATGTTATGAGGATGGAAAATATTTGGGTATAAAATTTTAAAATTGTAAAGATCTCTAAATCTTAAAAATGACAAAAAACAAAAAAAAAAAGAAAAACAAAAACAAAATAAAAAGAAACAAACAAAAAAAAAATACAACAACAAAATTTTTAAAGTCCTGATTTGAAAGATTGAAAAGGAATAAAAACTTGCATGCTTGAAGTTCAATACAAGTAAGAAAGTAAATTTTGAAGGACAGAAATATGTACATGCATTTCATGTAACCTTTTTCAAATGTGTATTTCATAAAATATTTGTGCTTTGATTCAGAGTGGTGTAACAAAGTAAGGGATTTACAATAAAAGCTTATCGTAACTTTATTATTTCTTAATCAAACTCATCAGTTTGATGCTGCAATCGGAGTGTACCAATTTGTCCATCTTGGCGTCCAACGTAACATTACTAAAATGCAGAGTGACCTTATTTTTCAAATTAAATTTCTGGATCAGCTTAAATTTACATCCCGTTCTGGTGCACAAGGACCTATACAAATGTAAATATTGTTCTAAGTGAATCTTCTTGAGTTGAAGGTTGTAGAGTTTAAATATTAGATGGCTGATGTTATGGGATATTTGTTCTGTCCAATATGATGTAATATTACCACATGGAAAATTGCCAGGCCTCTTTCTGTACATGTGATTTTTATCAAGATCGGTATTTCCACTACTAATATGGAGGAATTGTCCACACACAGTGAGAATGCCTATCAACACCTATGGAATATGCTTGAACACAGATTGCATTTTCTTCTCTTCTTAGAAATGTTTAATATAGTGTTACATTAGTGAATTCAAATCGTATTTTCTCTATTGATACTAGGTCACATTTTGCTACAAAGATAAATTCATTTAATACTTGTTTTAATATATCGATAGTTTCAGTCAAAATTGGTGTCAAGCGTCCCACAGTCCTTGCATAGGGCTGTATTTTCTAAACCTCTGCCATCATCTTGTTTCATTAATGATCATACATTAAGCTGAATTTTCCGTCCTAGTAACATAAGCGTATGTGAATTGTAACATTAGCGTACATGAATTGTAATGTTAGCTTACATGAAATCTGCCTTGCAGTATTAAGAGAGTGTAGGGTGTTGAAAAATCTGGGTTTAAACTTAACACTTGCCCACTTGCCAAATGCGAGTAAAATTTTGGGGTAGACCAGTAAAATTGAAATCTAGGTGAGTACATGAGTCAGTTTACTTCTGTGGTATTCTTTGGCAATTCTTTTCTAAAAACAAGACGAAGAAGTATTTTATTCTGATAATTAATGTTGAATATTTTGTGTGGTGTAATTAAAACATTTAAGTAAAAAACGCAAGAAATGGCAAAGCAGGTAGGGATCACAGGTGCTTGTTTCATAGACTTTATAAGCTATGCTATGTAATAAGATTTATTAATTAGCATAGCTTGACTTAAGTAAGTGCCTGTGGTAGAGTTGGGCACGTTTTTCACTGGTGTTTCTGAAAAAGGCTTGCAATCAAGATATGACAGTGAATATTTCAAACAATATAAAAAGAATAGGAAACATCATTTAAATCAAAATGTAAAACAAACTGTCTGTGGTTGGAGGAAAGTGAGGTTTGGATGGTTTGTTCGATGGTAATAGACAAAAGACTGAGAGACTATATACAATGTATGTCTCTGTAAACAATAAATATCTAGTTTTTGCATTTTTATGTAGAAAAATATATACATTGTATAGTGAGACTGTTTCACATTATTTAAATTGGTGGGTTTCAGACTTCTTCGGTGGACTGCCAAACATTAAAATCTATGAGCCCACATAGCTAATGGTATAATTTTATAAGTTTAAACCCTGAAAATATGTAAGAAAACTCTGTAAAATACATTCACCAAGGAAAGATACCTTTCAATTACATCTTAACGTGTGATATTACTGATGAGACAGGTGTTCATCTTAACATGTGATTATTGATGAGACAGGTGTAACAGTTGCATCACATTCTATTATGTGAGTACCATCATTTTAGCAGTGAGAGAGAGAGAGAGAGAGAGAGAGAGAGAGAGAGAGAGAGAATGGAAAAGACACAATGCCAGCATATTCACAGTATGACACGTAACATTTTTCCAGTGTTAGATTGCAGGAGCACCACCTATCAACTGCTGGTGGTCCTTCGAGATCTCAGGTGGTCCTTAAAAATATTTTCAGAAGAAAATTTTATTTTATTTACAAAATATCTAATATAAAGTATAAAGTCTGTACATTGACCTAACTTTGCTATACAATATGTATTTCTATTTAGAGAATAATTAGTTCATTCAAAACAACCATTTTCATCATTATCAAGGCCTTCGGGAAAGGTTCTTTTGAGGTGCTATCTTTGGAAAGAGCTAAAACATGCACTTCTGAGGATTTTATGGGTTTTTTTAAGACACTAATTTTAGAATTGGTACGGACTGTGATGAAATTCTCCTGTGCACAGTGATTTTTACACACAATAGACATTGTATGTCATGTGATGTTCATCAAACCTTGGCCACTTAAAGAACTGTCATCATTCCTAAGCAGAGTTGTAAAATTTTTAAATCACTGTCAGACTTTTGGTTTGACATGTGTAGTTAAAGATTCTCTCAGACCAGACAAAGTTTCGTTGGACCAGATATGTGAACCTTATATTGCACAGAAAGAAAAAATAACTACACCAAATGCCTTTCATCGTTTTTAACAGTAATGCATCTCTCACTCATATTCAGTCATTTCCAACTGTCTTGGAACACACCAACACCATGGGTGCCTTCATAATTTCTTAAAAGTGGTCTAGGTTAAGCAATTTTTCTTTCCTTTCTGGTTTGTTTGTTTTATGTTCCATCAAATATTTTTTCACTCATATTGAGACATTACCAGCTGTAGGTGAAGTAACACAAATTTAGACCTAAGCTTAGTGCTCAGAGCCATAATAGTGAGGTGAAGGAGCAAGTACTACCTATATGTACATCTTAAGTTTGACGTGGCCACGGCATGAGTGGGAGCTCAAACTTGTGATCTCCCGGTTATGAAGCAAATGCTCTACCACCGAGCTATGTGACAGGTATTTTCTTACTGGGTAGAGAACCTATAACAAATTTGATCGGGCATGCAGCATTACTGGCCTTGCTGATAGGACCAACAGTTTTCGACAACTCTGATAGGATGTTTGGTCTTCTTCCACCCTTTTTTTATGGTGGAGAAGGATTAAGGGAATGTCATCCAAGATCACTACATCATTGATCAGGTGTAGTCAGTTTCATTAGATTGTACATATACCAAGTTTTCAAAATGTTCTTTCATACTTATATTGGACATCACAATTTTAAACACTTGTAGAGACCATATAGTATTCATTTAGAGAACCCATTTATACAGATCATACAATAACAAACTTGATAATAAACAAGTAGAATTTTCTTGCACTTAAACTACTTTCAATAGTAACTGGTTACCTGCCCTTGATTTCTACAGGATTAGACAGGGCACTCGTGCTCATAATCAGTGACATCTAGAATAGCAGTTCAAAGCATTAAGAAGTTAAGAATAATATGTGGGGAAGAATCAAACAAATAATCTGGCCATGGTCTTCCTTCCTTTTCTTTTTTCTTGAATAGTTTAATTTAAGACCAATTTAGTTCATTGTACTAGTAATTTCAAGTGGACTTTAAGATTTTTCACTAGTCTCAGACATCCAGTCCTCTGCTAATGTTGAACCCTTTTATTTGTAAGTTGTATCAATGTGTTCACCTATTTTTAATTCTCATGGGAGAATATTTCTTCAGAACAACTGTGTCACAGAATGTCAAGTAGGAAACCTACATTTTTTAATTTAACTTTGATTGATTGTATATTGCTTAATGTCGCTCTTGAGAATGTTTCACTTGTATGGAGACGTCACCATTGCCGGTGAAGGGTTGCTTGGCACTTATGGCCTTTTGAGCATATCGTGCAACACTTGCTGTGACACGGGGCCTCAGTTTTTGCGGTCTCATCAGAAGGACTGCCCCATGTAGTCGCATCTTACGACAAGTGAGGGGTACTGAGGATCTATTCTAACAACCTGGATCCCCACAGGGCAATTTAACTTTGATACATAGTCTTGATAATGAAGGAACTGATGACATACTTCAATAACTTTTCAATTTTCACATAGTTACATTGAAGAATTAAATATATAATGTTACAAGTATTAAGAGTCTATAATCCTGATAATTTAACCAGGAAAGAGTTAGTTTGTGAGATAAATCCTCTACTTTGAAGACCCTGACTCTTGGATGTTTTCTCAAGGTAGTAAAATTTAAAGTGAAATAAATATCAGGTATCAAAGAAATTGCTTACGGGTTGAAATATTTGTGCACACACACACACACACACACACACACACAATAGACTTAATTTGTAGGTAAATCGTTACAGTAGAGATGTTTTTCATTTTATAAAATATTTGACTGATCTTCTCTATCCATCTATCCAAAACAGATGTATTTAATTATTTATTAACTTAAATTTTACATTTCTGGATATTACCCCAGTTTGATGTGGGGTCCATAAAAGTCCTGCACATGTCATTTTCTTCAAATTTCTGAAACTAAATATAGAACTTGTGTTTGGTTTAACCCAAGTTCTTCTCATTAAAATTTTCTATGTTTTAATCATCTCAATTGTCATACATGGCAAGTGGTGTTGTACCCTGATAAGTGTAATTTATTGCAAACTGCTTAACCATATTGTAGCACATTTTCTTGAAATATCGAAAACACTGTTGATTTTTTTTTTAACAAAGACTACAGGCCACACTGAGTGTGTGGTAGAAGATACAAATGATGCCAAATTGATGTTTTGAACACTTAACCCTTGGGCAAGTGGCTATTAGAAGATTAATTTGCCTGAATGCAAAAGATATTGAATCTGGTTTCTTTAATAGAAAGACATTTTTGTATGATATTATCTAAAGACAGATACAAGTAGTCTCAATTAAAATTGTAGCATTGCATCCAACAATATTCTACCCATTGACATATTTGCTGTGTACATGATACAAGAAATATTATCGAGTGTAAATTTTTATGTGATAATGCAATGTCTGCTACTTAATAGTTGAATATGTATTTTATCACTGATAATTATATAATGTTCTAATACCACAGACATATGTAAAACTATACCTTATGCTACTCATATTCTGATTACCTTAGTTCATACTCCATACGTATAGATCCACATACATCTACCGTTACCCTTATTGGCGTGGCTACTGATTAGTGTAGGTCAAAGAGACATAGAAACATTTACTTTTGATTTCACACTGTGTTCAAGATGTGTCACTCAGTGCAACCATTATGTTTTAAAAGTGGACTTGTCTTCGGGTAAGCTGTAATTTGCTTTTTCAGATCACTTGTCAAAAGTCTCGGGCAGTGTGATTTCTCGGCCTTTGGAGATATTTTTAGTTTGAAATAGATATTAAGAAATAGTGCATGAATTTCATTAGATTGTTTACAAAGAAAATCACAATCATCAAATTTTATTTATATATTGTTAACGTTTTTTTATTTGAAATTCTTTAGTGTATTACATATAAGCCAATATTCATAAAATTAATCTTTTGTTAATATGTATAAATATAAATGAAAGTTAATCTAACGCTAATTCCATAAAGAATACTGTCACGAATTATACAAAATTAATATGCAGTCCATTGGATTGATTGATTGTATGTTGTTTAACGTACCGCTTGAGAATTTTTCACTCATATAGAGACGCCACCATTGCCGTTGAAGGGCTGCAAAATTTAGGCCTATGCTCGGCGGTTATGGCCTTTGAACAGGGAGGGATCTTTATCATGCCATACCTGCTGTGACACAGGGCCTCGGTTTTTACGGTCTTATCCGAAGAACCGCCCCATTTAGTCGCCTCTTACGACAGGCAAGGGGTACTGAAGACCTATTCTAACAACTCGGATCCCCACGGGGCGCAGTCCATTGGAATAAATGACTGATCATTGCAGAGTTTTAAAGAATCTGATTCTTGCATGCTGAACATTCAAATAGTTTTAACAGTCCATGCGATAAAATTAACTGTAACTTTCTAACAGTCCAAAGAAATTTTCATTTAAACTTTCAAAAACCATAATTGCTTTAAAATACCAGTCGTTTTTGTTTCAAACATTTTGGAGAGGTATTTTAAATGCATGTTCTGGACACTGGCATCCTCCTCCTGACTATTAATTCCTAACACAATGTCTCTGTCAACCTGATTCCAAGAAGAATGGACTTTGATTTGAAAATCACTCTACAGTAAATCAATTGCAAGCTGTTTGACTTTTGTAAACTTTCCTGGTGCAGGTAATCTATTCATAATCTTCTAAATTTTAAATGCAGTAACAAATGTGGTACCCACCAACAAAGATGCAACCTCATTGATAAATTGCATTCAATGATTTTAAATGGATAAGAGATGGGGGGGGGGGGGGACTTTTCTTAATGTTATATATTATAGTCAAACCTTATTATCTCGAACTTGATAGGGCCAAGAAGACTTCGAGATATCTGAGGGTTTGAGATATTTAGGTTAAAGTACACGTTCAAGATACCAAGTTCATATAAGTTCACAAGTACAGAAAAATCAAATATTATGTTTGGGTGGTGGGCAGCAATTTACAATTCGATAATGAATTTAATTATTATATGCAAAAGATTCGGGTTTTTCTTTGATATTTTGATAATAGTAAAAAGATGTTCAGTTTAAGCACTATGTATCAACAATCATTTTCAGTCACAATATCACTGATTAATTATCTACAGGTACATATATATATGGTGATGTTCTAGAAGAATGCCAGATTACCAACTGTTACATCACATTGTTACTACCATCAGTTTTCTAATTATAGCCGAGCACATGTAGACACGCATTTAGAGCGATATGCCCTGAATTCCTATTTAATTCAAATTGTGTAATACAAACATCTTAATTTGTATATTTCCGAGGTACATTTGGAAACAGACAAAAGGGTTCTACGTTGGGTGAAAGACATTCTTTTCAAATTAAAAGTATGACAATAGCATAAAGATGATTAATTTAGTTCTGATATATGTTTATACTCTAGTGAAAAAAGGGAGAATACACTAACACGATTCCGTAGAACACGTAGAAACTTTACTCGCACACGCCATTTATCAATCAAGATCATCGGAGAGCTGATTCTGGGAGTGTATAGTGACACGGCCTGGATGTCCAGAGTCTCTCAGCACAATAGACAGACAACTGGTGTACTTTACCTTAGTAGGAGTCACGTGACCAAGAGTAGCACAGAAAAGAATGTTTGAAATTTTTCCTTTTTAAAACTAACTTGTTTTCATGGTCTTTAAAAGTCGAACACGCACACACCTCACGGAATCATATAAGATGGAGGGAAACTATCTGAAGTATCTAAGAGTATAGCTTCTTGCACACATTTTCTTCACATTAATATTTCAATTCTTTAACTTTTCACATGTAACTTTTCTGACCTACGTTTGCAGTCCCTACTCAAGTATTAATTCCGTATAATGACTAAGAAGAATATACAATTTAGGTAATCTCATAGTACCAAGTGATTTCTGACGCAATAAAAACAGCGTAGGAGCTCCCCGAGTGCCGCTGGCAGATAAGGAAAAAAAAAATTTTTGGCAGATGGTACTGGGATGATTAGGAATCTAAGTCTGGAATTCAAATATTTACAGAATTTGCCGCATTACAAAAAAAAAAAAAATAAAAATAAAATGTAACCATTGCAGGCATATAATCGGCACAGTTAGACCAGCATAACGGGAATTAACCATGCACAGCTCCGAAACGCATTAAAATGAGTTCGGGGGACATATCTGTAAACTCGCAAATTTCACACACCTTTAATGTATTTTATATGTGTAGATAGGATGTGCATCAAATGCATGTTAAATTGGTCGGTCCATGTTAAAACAGTGGTTTAAGGAAATGTAAAACTCGTATTACAGTCACGGAAATTTTTTCATATCACTATTAACGCGCCAGGAAAAATCATGGATGGAAAGATTTTTAAAACTTTAATTGATTGATTGTATATTGTTTAACGTCTCGCTCGAGAAATTTTTCGCTCCTATGGAGACGTCACCATTGCCGGTGAAGAGCTGCAAACTTTAGGCCTATGCTCGGTGCTTACGGCCTATGAGCAGGGAGGAATTTTATCGTGCCACACCTGCTGTGACAGGGGCCTTGGTTTTTGCGGTCGAAGATTCTCCATTAGATTTGCCCTTCTTATCATCTGTTTTTGAATGCTTATCACGGACAATAGATCTCTCTCTCTCTCTCTCTCTCCCCCCCCCCCCCCCCCTTTAAAGTTCGGCATTGAGTAGAGAACACCTCTTTTTGGTTGCTTTGAATTTGTTTGAAAGTTTAGACAAAATTGAAAAATTTGGATTATGAAATCAAATCTGTCAGATTCATCATTTGAAGATCTGCTATCGGCTCAATAATAATGCAGTTGATTCTAGTATTGAACTTCTCTTTAAGTACTAATAATTGAAAATTTTGTAACTTTTGTTGGGAGTCGAGATTCCATTAAAAGTTGAATGGAATCAACCACTGATTCTGGAAAACATTGCTGTTCCTTATTAGTGGTATTTGCACTCGGTCCAGATATTTGAAGATTGTCACAATTCAAACCGCTTATTCGAAATCACTATAATTGTAAACTAAACACTTGCGCTCGCGTTGGGAATAGAAGCAAAACTGATCTTGGAATTAGCAGGTGACACCATGTGACTGAATATCGACGGAAAATAACAACTTGCATTGGGAAACAAGTGCGATATTTTCATTAGGTAGAATCATTTTGTGCCATTCATAATTTGTAGTATAGCTTCGACTTCCTTTCATCAAAGAAAATCTCGGGGAGAAAGGAATTGCCATTGTAAGAAGCAGATCTTCATGGACGAACTCTAAAGAATTGCAATTTCCATCATATACATGTAGAAAATGTGATATTTTAGCTACATCATCAGTTTTGTCTGCAACGAAGCTATTTTTGAAGATTAATCTCAATAGTTTGTTGAAATGGAATATTAAATTGTAATTCAAATTTTTTAAAATTTGGTAACACACACACACACACACACACACACACACACACACACACACACACACACACATTACAATACTTTGCTAACTTGCCTTACCATACATACAGTTCATTGTATAAAATATTTTCTTCTCGCGTTATTCACGATACTTCATTATGGTTGGTTGGTTATACGTCCGTCGAGAATTTTTCACTCATATTGAGTTTCCACCAGCTCTAGGTGAAGTACCACAAATTTAGACCCAAGCTTAGCGCTTACGGCCGTAGCAGTAAGGATTCTTGAACGTGTCGCGACACAGGACTTCCTGTAAGGTTATATCCTCAAGACCCGCGATTTTCCATTCTAAATGCTAAGCGTCTGGGAAGGAGCAATCACTACCTATGTTTTCGTCTTGGGGTTTGACTAGGCCGTGGTACGAGCGAAGCTCGACCTCTCGGTTACGAAGTTAACACTATGCCACTGAGCTACCGCAATCGCCACATGCCAAAGATGTTGAGGCTTATAAATATCGTCGGTGGAAATCTTCGATGCGACTGATGCCTAAACGGATGCAGAAGGGAATGGTTAATCCCTTAGCTTTCAAAATTGTCTATGAGATGTGACACGTCCTGTAGAGGACTGTTGATGAGAAAGAAGCAATGACTGCGAGGGTCTAGTATGTGATATTTTAACTTTTTCTATTGTTAATAAAACGATTTGTAGATTTCTAGTAGGATGAGAAAACTCTATTTACTGAACCCAGGCTATGTAAATCAACGTTACACTCTGATATGTCTAGCTATATCCTTGAATTGCGAAGTGGTGGCAAGCCGTGTTATTAACATGTGCATCCTGCATTTATCAAAAGTGGAATGGTGAACAAAATACAAAGAAATGCTACGGACAATAACAGCCGTATCGTTTGATCCGATACTCAGCAGTTTATTATCCCTTAGTAATTCATTGCGACAGGTTTAACGTTAAAGTTGTAGACATTCCAGAAGCTGCATATCTTGCTCGATTGATTTAATACTTCACATAAGACGAAAAACCCTGCAGATTTTGGGTCGTAAGGTTAAAGTCACGGGGGGGGGGGGGGGGGGGGGGTTAATAGAAAAAGATGCTCCGACTTGCATATTTTCTGTTTCGTCTTTATTCTCATCACTTTCGCACAAACTCGACGAGATACCGTCGTGTCGTAAATGACTTGCATGTATATATCATTCCCAAATACCGATGGGATATGGACCATGAAATTTTGCGGTACAAGACAATGTTTCGATCCTAGTACTTATTTCAAAATAAACATGCATCGACGATTTTTTTGGCTCCAACGACCTTTATGTCGCGTCTTTTATAATCTTTTAAAACGCATTTTACGTACTTCTATCAGACTGAGAGGCGTTGTTTTTTCTAAAAAGATAAAGCTCCAATTGAATTCTGGTTATTTCTAATCAAAATTTACATATCTAACGACATTTTTTTCTCACTGAGTTTTTACACGAATGCAGAACGAAGAAAATCGAGGTTTTCGATGATGCAACAACCGCGATATATTGAATTAACGATTGTTAAGTGAATGCGTTTGCTCTATGTCAAGAAACAAAAGTTGCGTGGGGTTCATACGCATTTTTGAAGGACAGTCACGATTGTCTTTTCTACTGTTTTACCATATTTTGCAGACTAGTAATCTACAATGTGTAGGCTACAGGAACCCGAAACTGTTCTAAGATTGTATACTGAACAGAGCAGACGTATTGTCAAGAGTCGAATCATGAGTGTGCTTTAGTGAAATTCTGGATTTTCAGTGACTACTGTTCACACTTCTGTTTACACAAGGATCTCTGTAATTCGTATAAACTTATTCCTCTCCTTGTCTTTAAGAAGGTATACCATTTGGACTTCCTGTGGATTCGGATCAGAACTTTGGCCTATATTAAAGCGACTTTATACGTCGGTCGACGGCTGCTACAGAAGACATCGATCTATTTGTATAACGTTTCTGGGGGGCCTCAGTGGCCGAGTGGTTAGATCATCACTCTCAAAATTGCAAGGCCTCTCACCTGTAGTCGGCACGGGTTCGATTCTCGCGCCGATATATGTGAAAAAGTTTGCCAGTTTACATTTGGAAGATCGGTGGTCTCTTCCCGGATACATTGTATACTGGACACCACCAGGTAACTGAAAAATTGAGTGTGGCGGTAAACAACAAACAATCAATCACTATAACTTCCTCTGCTTGTTAGGGATCTAGAAAGGAAGCAAACTGAAATCTTCACGTGGCACGTTATCCCTATTGCTTGAGAGTGGCACTGTGGACGCTTGATCTCCACACTTAAGTTAATTAAGCTATTATATGTATCACCTAACGAGTACACTGTTTTCTTTAATATTTAACTTAAAAAGTAATTTATTACTTTCATTTGAATTAATGTTCATGTCTCAGAAAGATAGTTTACAGTTACAGATACAACTCCTTTGCAAGGAAGATTTTCGAAAAAGACAAAATGTAAAGTAGTACGCTCATGACGATATTTCATAGCTGAAATATCGATATATCAGAGTAATTACCACACAGACATTACACGGTTTTATCTGTTTCCCAGGAATTTTCACTATGTAAACATACACGATGTAGGAACATGAAAACTACTAGCGGACTGGATTGCAAAGGAGAAATGGTTGAAAATGAAGAACTCGATCTTCATACAATACTCTACAGAGGAGCTCTGCAAGTAGACTATGTATGATAATGCAATCAATACATACATTATACACATGGCGTGAGGTTTACTTCAGATCTAGAATCATTTGTTTAAAACGATTGTTTTACAGAATGATTTTTCTCGTGGATGCATGATACTAGTAGCTGACACCAACAAGAGTTTTCTGAACGTGATTAAGTAACTATATATCACATACAGTAAACGAAGAGAAGAATTTTGTATTTGAAAATAGACCAAGGGGAGTACATTTAGTAGGTCATTGTTGTCTGTCTATCTGTGACTGTTCGACTCGTTGAAATTTCAAGAAACATTTAGAGAATTAACATTAAAGGTAAAGGGAGATCTTGATAATTTTTATGTGATGTACAATACTTTCAAAATGAGTTTATGACCACCATTGTACTTTCGTTTTGTTTATTTACGGTAATGTATGGTTTGAAGCTGTAGGATCAAGTTCCGATGTAATTTTGCCGTTTAATGACATAACTTCAAAACTTCCTATAATTTCATTTCAAGGTTTTCTCTCGTTTGTTTCTAGAAATGTAATGACTTGGACTAAATAGTCTCTTTTGGTAGTTTTTCTTTAAATTTCCATAGAGCTTCTCTCGTGTAGAATATAAAACCATTGAGGATGAATTGTGCTACTTTGCTAGCTGACCCGTTTTTATATTCTTATAAGCAGAATTCATTCAAAAGCTTGTGAAGAATAAATCTCCTGTTGTGGCCTTCAATTTTACAATTAGATATGTCTACGAAGTTTTATCTATTAACAATGATCATTATCATTCAGTATATCCCAGTGAAGTTTAAATAAAAGGCTTCACAGAGTTTTTGACATCTTCTTTGTACTTAGATATTTTATTGAAAATAGATGCTGGCGGCAAACTAACAACTCAACTTCATAACAAGCGGGATGGTTTTAATTTCTACATCGTCAATTTCCCTTATCCATGTGGCAATATTCATTATCACTTGCATATGATGTTTACATGTCTCAAATGATTCGATACACAAGAATTTGTTCTGCATATGCTCACTTTTTAAATCGAGGCAGCCTACAAACAAATTGATGTTACAAGGATTTCTACAGTTTCGTCTAAAGTCGGAATTGCGCAAAATTCCGCGATCCTAATAACGATCTAATTTGCCAGTACAACCTTGCAGTAGGTCAAATATTGTCTGACATGTTTCATACCAAAAAATGTTAGGCCGTTCTTGGCACATAGATTCTGACTGCGGATTACTCCGTTTACCAGATGAATATATAAGGCTCATGACGGGTGTGACCAGTCGACAGGGGATGCTTACTCCTCTTAGGAACCCGATCCCACCTTTGGTATGTCCAGGGTCCGTATTTGCACATCTGTCTGATTTGTATTTTCTTTAGGAATTACGAGATATATCACTGTTCGTGATCTTAACCTTTTCACCAACAACATTAAAAAGAGCATTTGGAGGATTTTACAATCTTAATTTCAGCTTTGTATATGAATTATGATGAAAAAAAAAGATTTACAGTGTATAATAGTAGATATAGCACTTTTCACGATAATCGGCAGTGGGACATTCTACTGCCAACAACCGTGCCCAAGTGTTCGATATGAAATTGAAAATAAAAATATGAAATATGAAATAGCAGACAAGTGGAATTCCGTTTTTTAAGCAACGTTCATTTCCCTGTATATTACTTTTTTTCACATGTAAATTAAGATGCATTGCTTGGCTAACCACCGACCTTTGTTAAGTAGTAGTGTTGGATGAGAGTGGTAAGAATGTAAGTTTGAACTTGTGAATTGAAACGATACAATGATAGAAGACCCCCGCCCCCTAGCAATTGAATAGTTTGAAGTTTTGGCAAATAAGAAAACGGGATTTTGTTTGTCATTGGAAGAAAAAAGAAAGATTGTAAGTGCCTATACAGTAATAAATTTTCTTAGAAATTTTTTGAATATATCTTTTTCATACACCTTCATATAGGTGACTTGCGTGCGTCATGTTTTACAAATTATTTTTCGTACACGCACTTGTTCATCGTCCCGATGGGGATTGCGTATTGCTCAGCGAGCTAAATGCATATAGTTCTGTTCGATTTCGGTTGGGCTATTGTTGTTAAAATGGACGGCTAAAACAAAAACAAACTAACAACAACAAAAAATCAAGTAAATAAAAATTGATAAGTAATAAGAAGTATGTACTTAATTTACTAGTCAGTGGAAAAATACTGCCATCACGTTATGCATGTATTTATTGTATTCTGTGACTGCGGAGACAGTACTGAGCAAGTAACCGGAGACGCTACCGAGGAAAATAGTTGCTGTTGATAAAATGCCGAACATTTCACCGTTGGAGAGTAAAACCGGAAGTAATGATGATTTCAACAGACGTCACATCCTATAACAAGAAGAAAGCGCGTTCGGAATCGCTTGCCGGTAAATAGTTTAAGACTCTTTTATTAAACAGTCATGAAACTATTTACCGGTAGTTTATTAGATAATTATTAGCTGATTTAATCATTTCGAATCCTCTGAATGAGAGGAGGTGTCTATATTTCTTGTGAGCTTGCCGGAAATAACATGTTCCGGTCATGGAGTCATATCATTCTTTTTCGTTCTCTTCGCTTTTCATCATACATTAAACTGATGGAATGTTGAGGTTCAAATTTTCACAGTTTGGCATACTTGACCGGAATGGTGCACCATTGTGATATCTGTTATATCTGTAGTTGAGCAGGCACGAGGGTTATATCTCTTACATGAGCATTTTCGTTTCCCAAACCATACCCCCCCCCCCCCTATCCATTGTTAATGTGAAATATTTATCTTGAATCTACACTGCAAAAGGAATGCATATTGATTTGTTTGTTTGTTTGTTGTTTTCCGTTACACTTAACAATTTTTCAGTTATCTGGTGGCGTCCAGTTTTTGTAGGTGGAGGAGAGAACCCAGATACAATGTACCCGGGAAGAGACCACCGACCATCCGAAAGTAAACTGGCAAACTTTCTCACATATATCGGCGCAAACGAGAATCGAACCCGTGCCGACTAGAGGTGAGAGGCCTTGTGATTTTGAGCGCAATGCTCTAACCACTCGGCCACGGAGGCCCAATACGTATTGGTAGACTACCTATTGTTCGTGTGGTTTCATAAAGATTATTATGAATGATTTTTTTAAATGTAGGCTGGCATAGAATCAAGGGCCATGTTGTCGACATTCTTGTTGCTAGTAGAATAATTTGACAAATTATTTTCGAATATTTCTTGTGAACATTTTAGGGAAAGTTCCTTTATTTATGTAAACACGAACTATAGTTTTGTATGCAAATGAAACTGGGTTCAATTCGTTAATTATTTCCTTTAAATAAGATTTAGTTAGCAGACAAACCACTTAACAACCTATTATTTCCTCATTCCACCATTCCCAGGATCTGTGGCAGATCTGGAGGGAGGTAACAGGGCTTTCAGTCTCGATTTTCAACAAAATATGGCCTTTTGGAATCTGTAATCCCGTTCTTTTAACCCTTCAGGACGAATATCCGGAGAACTATTGTCATGACCTCGGTGTCGACGTAAAAGAACAAACTTTAACCTTTGCTATATACTTTGACTTTACTATGGTGTTTGACTTTTTTTCAAAATCTATAAACTTGGATATCATTTGAAGCAAGTTGGATAGGACTCTGTTATTTCACATAGAAATTCGCCATGACAACGTCTTTTCTTTCCAAGAGTTTTGACTCGGTGACCTTGGACTGTGACCAACTTTTCCAAAACTTTAACATTTGCTATATCTTTTTGAATCAAGGGCGCCTGGACTTTGATATTTCGCATATAGATTCAACTTTCATTTGCTGACATTTACCATGGACCTTAATTTGTTTTTCTGGAGAAGGACGTTAAACAATATAAAACCAACCAATCAAAACCTTAAATCTTGGCTAGATATCTTTTGAATTAAGGGATAACGCTTTGATGTTCCACAGGTAGATTCCTTATGACCAGGCCTTTGGACTGAGGACCCGTGGGGATCGGGGATAGAATAGGTCCTCAGTACCCCTTGGCTGTCGTAAGAGGCGACTAAATGGGCCAGTCCTTGGGATGAGACAACAAAAACGAGGTCCCGTTTCACAGCAAGTGTGGCATGATAAAGATCCTTTCCTGTTCAAAGGCCATAAGCGCCGATTGATTGATTGATTGGGGTTTACCCCGAGTTGGCAATATTTAAGCCATTTTAAGCGCCAAACATAGGCATGGATTTTTCAGCCCATCATCAGCAATGGTGACTCTTCATATGAGTGAAAATTTCTCGAGCCTTAAACAATATATAATTAATCAATCAATTGGACTTTGCCCTACTTTTCAAATAATTTAACATTGTCTTTATCTTTTGGGTTGTATTATTTCACATTTACATTCTTCATAATCAAGCTTTTCATTTGGTACCAAGACTTTTTAACCAAATGACCTTCACCTACTTTTCCAAAACTTTAGCCTTGGTTCTATCTTTTTAACCAAGGAGGTTAGGGTTTTAATGTTTCAGATATCTGTTCTTTAAACCTTTTATTTGGTACAAGGATTTTTAACCTAGTGTCCCTGAATTATGACCTACTTTTCCAAATCTTTAGTCCTAGACTCCTCAGTACCTAGCTTGTCGTAAGGGGCGACTATATGGGTTGATCTTTCGGAAGAGACCGCAAAAACCGATACTCGTGTCACAGCAGGTGTGGCACGATAAAGATCCCTCCGTGCTCAAATTAAGGCCGTAAGCGCCGAGCATAGACTTAAGTTTGGCAGTCCTTCACCGGCAACAGTGACGGCTTCAAATATGTGAAAGATACTAGAGGGGGACGTAAAACATTAAACAATCCAACCCTACCCCGGGCTGTATCTTTTGAACAAAAAGAAAAAAGGGGGGTAATTAGAGTCACGCTTTCCGGAGAGCTGTAGTGTCTATGACAGATCTTGTTTGGACAGAAATATTGGGTCACATCCACACCACTCCACCCCATTTGAAAAGTTCTTGGATCCGTCCATGCAATATACTAGCAACCAAAATAGTTCATTTCTCCAGAATGCGTGTATTTATTGTATTCTGTGACTGTGAAGACAGTCCATGTCAAGCGATCATTGCGTTCTCAATAAAAGCAGCGGTTGTATTTGTCCAAGTCCAAGCTTAACTGTCAGTGACCACTTGTTCGTGTGTTTCTGGATATTTATATAAGGTAATAAATAACAACTCAACTTGATGACAAACGGGATGATTTCAATTTCTCCATCGTCAACTTATGTGGCAATATTCCATAATCACCTGCATATGGTGTTTTAGTCTACCAATTGATTCGATACGCAAGAGATTGTTCTGCATATGATCAGTTTTTAAATCGAGGCGGGTGACTGATAGGTGATGTTACAGGGGTTTGTACAGTCACGTCTAAAGTCAACATTTTGCAAATTTTATGGTCGTTATAACGATCTAGTTTGCCAGTACAACTTACCATTAAGTCAATTGCTGTCTGATGTATTTATACCAATTGTTAGGGTGTTCTTGGCACACTGATTCTGACCACGGATTGCTCCGTTTACCTGATCGGAATATAGGGCTTACGGCGGGTGTGACAGGCCGACAGGGGATACTTACACCTAGGCACCTAATCCCACCTCTGGTATGACTAGAGGTCCGTGTTGGCCCATCTCTCTGATTTGTATCTTCTATTACGAGATTGAATACTGTTAATTTCATTATATTAACCTTTTCACTTTATGAATGCATATAGCAATTTATACTTTTATTAATGTATATCTATGCAAAGAGTACCGGTTGCGGTAGCTTAGTGGTTAGACCGTTCGCTTCGTAACTGGGAGGTCGTGAGTTCGAGCCCGTTCGTGAACTTAAGACGCAAAATTAGGTAGTGATTGCTCCTTCGCCAAACGCTTGGCATTCAGAAGTGAGAATCGCGGGTCTTTCGGATATGAACTTGAAAAGGGAGGTCCCGTGTCACGGTGGACATTGGCACGGTAAAGAACCCTCACTGCTACGGCCCTGAGCGCTAAGCATAGGTCTAAATTTGTGGTACTTCACCTACAGCTGTTGACGTCTCAATATGAGTGAAAAATTCTCGACGGGATGTAAAACAAACAATCAATCAAGTGATGGAAAAATTCTCATACGTGAATCTTCTTTTTTTAGTACAATGAAGGTATGTAAGCTAGTAGTGAATAGGTTGACGTCACGCTGATCGTGATCATGTACATCTGTAATATACAGAATAAACGAATTCAGGAAACCATCTTTACAAAAACACTGTTGATATTTGAGGGTTTCACTTATGAAAAGGCATTAGTAATTAGCCAGAAATTTCCATGACCTTTACCTTAGATTTGTAATCTTGTAAAGGCCAATAGAAACCAATGACTTGTAGCTTCCCCACAAATAAGATAAATGGTTGATAAATGTCAGTCTTGTGCACACAATTGTTTGGAATGTTCTTCCCAGGCACTTTCCTTTCGTATTCAAGTTTTCATTCAAGCAAGTTTATTTGAAAAAGAAGTGTTTGTAAATCTTGTCATCGAGGCTGAACACATGGGCGCGTAATTTACGTCATATGTATTCATCCACAGCTCTTTTTCAAGGGGATTGCGATTAAGGACGTTATAGAATGTTTAACTCGTTATAATGAAACGCCAACAATTGAGATCGACGGCAAAGACTGACAGGGGAGACGATCTGGAGTAGTATGGTGGAAGGACTAATACAAAACTGAAATTTCTTCCACTTGCGCTTTTGTTGAATTTAACAATTTCATTAGTACAAGTATTAGTGCAACCTCAGAGTACATAACAACTTTTACAAGTGTATTCCGCATAATTGTGACCGTTAAAAATACTGGGATTTGATTTTTTTTTTTTTTTTTTTTTACCTTGAATCAACACTGACATTCCCACGACGTTGAGTGAAAGTTAGTTTCAACTGTATGAATTTATTTCATGAACGTTTATATCCATAACATTTGTAATATAGCATTTGTGAGATTGCTAAACAGCATTATGCATTGAGGATTATTTAGTTGATGAGAGATCTAATTTATACACATTATAATAATGACTGAAATCACGCAAGAGCATCTCGTATATGTCATTAGCACTGATAATATTGAATGTTGGGTACTTAAGTTGAATGTTGGGTGTTTACGTTGAATGTTGGGTGTTTAAGCTCTGGAGAAACAATTCAAAATTAGGGAGAAAAATAAAAATAAATAAACACATGAGTTTTTTCATTATAATAAATCAGTGAATTTTGCAATGAAATGGGTAAATCGCATTACAACTCTTATAAAGTCTTTATTTGTATTGTTCATTCTAGAACACTTCTCGTATTTCTTACAATTTGAACCTGCTCAATGAGTTGTGTTGTCTTCTGGCGGCAGTTTTGTTCTTCCTCGGGGTTAAGGCTCTCACTTTGCAATTGGTAGTTCCCGTGTTCAGTTGCCGAGTTATATTAAAGACGATTTAAAATAGGCAGTGAATGTTTCTTCGACAAACGCCCGACATTAGAAGCGTAGTCCTACAGTCTTTCGCATATGATATTAAAGCATGTCTCGCTCTTTGCACGATAAGAACACTCAGTGCAACGATTTTCGATTCCATGAATTTGTCAAACTTAGTGGCGCATCACCTAAAATTCTCCAATTAGACCTGAAACAAATCACTTATTAACGAATGATGTGAAACATGTTAACGACGAACTAACAACTCAACTTTTGACAGACGGAATGACTTCAGCTTCGCCATCGTCAGCTTTCCATATTCCATTATCACCTTCACGGGACGTGTTTGTCTCTCAACTGATACGACACGCAAGATCTTGTTCTGTGTATGATTAGTTTTTAAATCGAGGTTGGCTACTGACAAACAAGTTGATGTTAAAGGGGCATCAACATTCTCGTTTAAAGTCAGCATTTCGCAAATTCTATGGTCGTTATAACGATCTAGTTTGCCAATACAACCTGTCATTAGGTCAGTCTTTCCATACAAAACGTATAGTCCTGTAGGCATGCTGTCGAAAATGTAGAATAGTTTTAAGATTGGACTTAAAAGGAGTCTTGGGGCAGTCTGTAGGATGGATCTAAGAGGCATCTCAAGATGGATATAGAAGTTCGCTTAGGATTATGCAAAAGAGGGTAAACTTAGGAGATCGTATGATGAGTTTTAGCTCGGCGGGACGACTGTCCAGAGGGCTATTGTCATTACCCCGGTGTGGGCCTCACACTTTAAGGAAAAAACATTAACCGGGGCTATATCTTTTGAACCAAGAGTGATAGGATTTTGATATTTCACATATAGATGCCTCATGAAGCGACATTTCATTTGGTACCAAGACTTGTTACCTAGTGACCTTTACTATGGACTTTGGCCTACTTTTTAAAAATTTTGACCTGGGCTGTATCTTTTGAACCAAGGGGATAGGGGTTTGATATTTCACAAGTAGATGCCTCTTGAAGGGACCTTTCTTTTGATACATACTTTTGTCCTTGTGGCCTTGACCTTGAATTTTGACATATTTTTCAAAGACTTAAACTTTACCAATGGTGATAATGCTATGGATACTTCAAGACCATACTATTCATTTGGCACCAAGACTCTTGACTTTGGACTTTGACCTACTTTTCAGAAACTTTAACTTGAGCTATATCTTTTTAAGCAAGGTTGATAAGGTTTTGATATTTCATATAAAGATGCGTACTGAAGGGATTTTTTCTTACCAAAGCTTTTTCATCTTGTGACCTATTCTGTGGACTTCAACCTAGTTTTTAATAATAGGGGGATAGGACTCTGATATTTCACATGTAGGTGTCTCATGAAGAAACCTTTATTTTGATACCAAGACTTGACCTTGGACTTTGGATTGCTCTTCAAAAACTCTTAACCTGAGTTATATCTTTTAAACCCTCACTGCTACGGCCCTGAGCGCTAAGCATAGGTCTAAATTTGCGGTACTTCACCTACAGCTGTTGACGTCTCAATGTGAGTGAAAAATTCTAGTCGGGACGTAAAACAAACAAACAAATAAAAGCTTTGGCCATATCTTTTAAACTAAAGGTGATTCGGCTTTTGGTATTTCACATATGTCCTTCATTAAAAGGCATTTCTTTCGGTACCAGAAATACCGGTCGCGGTGTGGTTAGAGCGTTCGCTTCAAAACCGGGAGGTCGTGAGTTCGAGCCCCGCTCGTGCCATGGCCGCGTCAAACCTAAGACGAAAAATAGGTAGTGATTGCTCCTTCGCCAAACGCTCGGCATTTAAAAGTGAGAATCACGGGTCTTTCAGATATGACCTTAAAATCTGAGGTCCCGTGTCACGGTAGTCGTTGTCACGTTAAAGACCCCTCACTGCTACGGCCCTGAGTGCTAAGCATAGGTCTAAATTTGTGGTACTTCACCTACAGCTGGTGACGTCTCAATATGAGTGAAAAATTCTCGACGGGACGTAAAACAAACAAATCAATCATAATCACAATCGGTACCAGAAATGTTAACCTTGGACGTTGATCTACTTTCAAAAATGTTAACATTGGCTTCATCTTTTGAACCAAGGGGGATTTGTATTTGATATTTCACATATTGAAATTCACACATCTAGATTTCTTATGACAAGACCTTTCATATGACATTGAAACTTTTTATCTTGTAACCTTGGAGGTAGACCTACTGTTCAAATACTTAAGATTTTGCTCTAAAAGGGATGGTCAAGTAGAGTCACTTCCCGGCGAGCGATGTTTTCTTCTGATAATTCTCGTTAAAAATTGAAGCATGGCTAGGGCCGTCAAATTTGGTGCACATATTCCTCATGCCAAGTGGAGAACTCCTTTTGCTCTCCAAGGTCAGATTCGTAGTATCACTTAATAGGAAAACCTCGTAACCATGTTTGCTAATCAATGTCATTAAACAAACATTTTATGATCATTACACCCTACACATCTCCACCTCAATCGAAACTCCTCGAATGTCTCGTGCACTTGACATAGATCTCGGATGTAATACGATGGCATCCATGAATGAATTTCATGCATTATAAACTATGACGTAACAGTCTATTGCACTACGTTACGCTCGACATATATAACAATGCATCAAATTCACTTATTGCCATCGTATTACATCCGAAATATATGTCGAGTGGATGAGACCTTCAAGGAGTTCCGATTGTATAAACCTTCTAACGGGCGTATTATATTTCGTTTACAGTACTCTTGTTCTAATGGAGCCCAACTCGTCACCAAATCATAATTTCCCTTATGGTAACCACTCTATTACTGGAATATAGTTGTTAAAGGGTTCGGCTGTTGCCGTCAGTAGATGCCGTTCACTCAACCCTTAGACTATTTCACTGCATTGACTTTGTATAGTCGCGAGCACCCTACATTTAATCAGCATGCATTTCCTACTAACAACGATTAGGACAAGGGCAGATAACTAATTTTATCACCAAATCATTGATATCTAATAATGAAAAGTCAGTAACAGTTTAATCAAATTAAATAGTGTTTAATTATAATATATTCTTAATTTAACATCTTTTTACCATGAAGATTACGCTGTCACAGTTCTACAGTTGTAACTTCCTCTTTCTTAACACTTTGAAGTCAGTTTTTTCTCTAAATATCACATGGTATGTGACGAATGCACCTAGAAGAGTTTGATATGTTAGGATACAGTGTATTTCTTTTCTTTGTAAGAATGTGGGATATATATGTACTGTGCCACTACATATGCCAGAAATGGTGTAAATTAAATGTGAATTCTTAAAAATTCTAAAGAACTTTTAGTGAATTTGAAATCACAAAACTGTTATCAGATCCACAACATTAAAACGTATGATTTTACAACACTTTACACGACCATACCTCACGGTAAATTAAAGACTAGAAAATGTTCATATTTAGTGATTGATCATCCCAAAAATGACTCCACGCACAAGTACTCTGATGTTGATATTAAAAAGATGCGAGAGTTTCTCATTGACAATATTTTCGTAGTCTTTGATGATCAGGTCTTCCTTCAGTCTGTTGGAATTCCCATGGGCACGAATTGTGCTCCTTTGTTAGTTGACCTATTTTTATATATAATATAAATATTTTTATATTCTTATGACGCAGAATTCATTCAAAAGAAGAAAAAAATCTCTTGCTGTGGCCTTCAATTCGACGTTTAGATATATTGACGTTTTTTCTATTAACAGTGATTATTTTCATTCATATGTCGATTCGATATATCCCAGTGAACTTTAAATGAAAGACACCACAGTCTTCCACTTCTGCTTCATACTTAGATATTTTACTGAAAATAGATGCCGGCGGCAAACTAACGACTCAAATTGATGGCAAACGGGAAAATTTCAAATTCTCCATCGTCAACTTCCCTTATTTGTGTGGCAGTATTCCATCATCACCTGCATATGGTGTTTATATCTCCCAACTGATTCGATACGCAAGAGCTTGTTCAGCATATGATCAGTGTTTAAATCGAGGCGGGCGACTGACAAAGAAGTTGATGTTACAGGGGTTTGTACAGTCTCGTCTAAAGTCAGCAAATTTCATGGTCGTTATAACGATCTAATTTGTCAGTACAACTTACCATTAAGTCAAATGCTGTCTGATGTGTTTCATACGAATTATTAGGCCGTTCTTGGCACACTGATTCTGACTACGGATTGTTGCGTTTACCTGATCGGAGTATAGGGCTTACGGCGGGTGTGACAGGTCGACAGGAGATACTTGCTCTTAGGTACCTGATCCCACCGCTGGTATGACCAGGGGTCTGTGTTGGCCCATCTCTATGATTTGTATCTTCTATAAGAATTACGAGATTGAATACTGTTAGTTATCTTGCCTTTTCATGAGATAATCCTTTCTACAATAAGCTGTGGAAGATGAAATAATCATGGCTAGATTGTAAAGGTGAAACACTAGAGTAAAACACTCTTCAGAGCACCATTCTGACAGAATTGCATACTTTTTTTTATTATGGGACATTTCCAAAGTACAACTATTTTGTTGAATGAATCTTGTAGATGCACAAATATATCACTTGTTTTATTACTAAATGAAGAGTCTGAATGTCTGAAAATTACAGCGTTTTGTTTCAGATTTGTTCACAGGAACCGGTAATTTTGTCTGTAATATTAATAGTAGGGGTCTATACGATACCACACCCTATTAAAGGGTGGTATGGTATAGACAACGGCAATTATTATTACAGACAAATTTACCGTTTAGGGATGGTATGGTATAAACCGATACTGTTATTGTTACAAGATTATTGGTTCCTGTGACGTGTAGAAACAAAAACAACAACGCAAATTTTGCGGGGAAAGGCAATTTCAAATGGAGAAAATTGGTAGTTTTTGAGAGGGGAAAAGGCCTGTGTTGCGACCTAAATTGAGTGTAGAAAAATCACTGATAGCAATATACCATTATTTCCTGCATGCGGTGTTAATATTTGTCAACTGATTCCATACGCAAGGGCGAACTGCGAATGATCGGTTTTTTTTCTTCAATAGAGGTAGACAACTCCCAAACAAGGTGATGTTACAGGGGTTTCAACAATCTCGTTTAAAGATAGCATTTCGCAAAGTTTATAGTCGATATAATGATATATTTACAAATACACCTCTCATTAGGTCGAATGTCTGACGTTTTTCATACCAATTGTAAGACCGTTCTTTACATAGTGATTGTTACTTCGGATTACCCTCATTTACCTGATTAAGATATAGGGCTCACGGTGTATGTGATCGGTCGATATGGGATGCTTACTCCTAGACACATGTCAACAAAGGATATTGTTATAGACCTTAATTTTTTTTTCCTGTATTAAACTAATCTGATTTAAAACTAATGTTTTAACTGTTAAACCAACTCGGACAACTCATGGTATATTGACTTTTTGATAGAACTATTGACTGGGTATTAGTCTGTCCTGTTTACAGTGGCTGCGCAAGTCACGTGATTCTCGTTTTGCTGCTTTGTTTATGAAATGGCGAGGTTCGCTGATTTGACTGATAATAAAATACAGAATTATATTGCATGAAACGCAGAGCAGAAACACGAAAAATATGATTATTGATTATTAATTAGGATATTGGTTATGTGTTCTTTTAGTCGATGTACACAATCACGCTGTCTTTTTTAAATTTAAAGTCAACAAACCATATGCATCTGTGTATAACAAAATAATTATAGACCATGTCCTCCGCCATTACGACTTTGTGCGGCTGATCCGTTCAAGGGTCAAATAAAACAGCTGTTTTCATCGGACCTAATCAATAAGTGTATACTAACTCCTCCTTGGCAGGTGATCCCTCCTCTGGTCCAAGGGTCTTTTGTATTTTTGTAGGATATATAAGATTGGTCACTATTCTTTGTCTTCATTTATCTAACCAATATATGCCTTACGAGACACTATGTTAACTACGGAATATAATTGTTAAATCACCGGTCGCGGTAGCTCAGTGGTTAGAGCGTTCGCTTCGTAACCGGGAGGTCGTGAGTTCGAGCCCCGCTCGTGCCATGGCCGCGTCAAACCTAAGACGAAAAATAGGTAGTGATTGCTCCTTCGCCAAACGCTCGGCATTTAGAAGTGAGAATTACGAGTCTTTCGGATATGACCTTAAAAACGGAGGTCCCGTGTCACGGTGGGCGTTGGCACGTTAAAGAACCCTCACTGCTACGGCCCTGAGCTCTAAGCATAGGTCTAAATTGTGGAACTTCACTTACAGCTGGTGACGTCTCAATATGAGTGAAAAATTCTCGACGGGACGTAAAACAAACAAACAAACATAATTGTTAAATCTGTAATATAGGGCTCGTTGACGTCAAGATTTTATAAGTCAGCACAAATCTCTTACTGTACTGTTTAATGTTAAACACAATCTATTTACAAATATTTAAATCAAAGGTACAGTTTATTTTTTTTATCCCCTCCATTTGGATATTTTCTCTAATGTAGAGACGTCATATTTAGATGAAATGCCACACACTTTGACTTACCAATGTTATGGCAGTAGCAGTGAGAGTTTTTTTTTTTATCGTGTCAACGTCTACCATGACAGGAAACGTTTTTAAATGTCATATCTGAAAAACCTATGAGTCACTTCTGTTGCCTTTCAGTTGGTGAGGGAACAGTCACTAATCCCTAATCCGAGAAATACTTGTGAGAATTTTGATTTAGGGAGACATTTATTATGCTGTTTACGCTCTATCGATATGAACATATATCTCATGTCATATAATGCTTTGGTAATCTTGAATTTTGCAACATTTACATGGAAGATAACGTAACAATCTTTATTTTAGATATTCGAGATGTCTGTGATCATTCGGCTCCAAGGACTTCCGTGGTCTTCAAGTGCTGCCAGCATACGCCAGTTCTTTAAAGGTCTCAATATACCCCCAGGAGGAGTTCACATTATCGGCGGAGAGAAAGGAGACGCGTTCATTGCATTCAGCACAGATGAAGATGCCAGGCAAGCTATGATGTTGAACTTGGGCTCTATCGATGGAAGTCAAGTAATGTTGTATCTTAGTAGTAAAACGCAAATGCAGCAAGTTATCGCGGAAGCTAGAGGACAGGGTACAAGCGACACGTCCTACCAATCCCAATATCCTCCAGCCTCTTCACAACAGTCTTATCCTCCACAGCAGAGCCAAGCTTCCCAGAATCCAACGAGTTCATCACAGAAGTATCAATATCCGCAGCTACAGATGGAACAAAATCAAGATTATGCATATCCCAGACATGAATCATCTGAAAAGCAGACTCCTGTTATTTCTGATCGTGATCGATTTGGTTCTGTATACGGGCAAGCAGGAAGTCGCTCAGAAGTAGATGGTTTGGTTCAGAGTTCGTTTCAATCCAATGAGAGCTATTCTAGACCAATGACTGAGTTTGAAAAACGTCACCCGACGCAGAGAAATGCATCAAATGATAAGAATACACGAAGTGAAGGAATGAATGATTCAAATCTCCAATTTGATCCCCAAAAATTAATTTCTGATCTTTCTAAATCAGGACTTCTGAATCCAGGATTACTGAATAAACCAGCCGGCGTTGATGAACAGAAACCGTCACATCTTGCAAGTTCCCCTATGACCTCGAAAGAATCAGCATTCCTAGATGATAGGTACTCAAATAATTTTCCTCTCGAATCATATAACAGAGAATCCTATTCCAGGGAACAGTATGATCAGTACCGAAACAGTTATGACAAGCAACCACACAGGGGGAAAGTCCCGTCAGATGATTCGACCAATTTCAACAGAGATCTTTATGGTGGAAGACCAGATGAAAGTAATTCACAGACCTTTCAAGAACCCGGAAATGGTAGAGGTTCTTATTATGCTGCCCCAACGGATAATAGAAACTTTGAGCCAAAAGATGATGACCAAAGATTGTTTCATTCTGAAGGAAGATCCCATTACGATAGAAACAGTGATCCGAATCTCCCATTCAATCGAAACGATAACCGTTCTTTTCCAAACAGTAGACAACCCCCTCTCCTGGATCGACCTCCTTTGGAAGGATCGCGTAGTGAGCAAAGTAATTTTGATTGGAATTCTGAAAATGGAGAGCGACTTGATAGACCTAGGCCAGATCAACTACCATTACACAGGTCTCGATTTGATTCACCACAAAACCACCACTCAGACGAAAACTATCGGAATGACCTAAGACGTTATGATAGACCTCCAGCTGAGAGTAATGTACCATATGAAGGATCCCAACCAGCAGACCAGCGTCCATTCGAGAGATCCTCAGACTCTAGGCCTCCATTTGATCGACATTTAGATTCAAGACCTCTTCTTGAGAGGCCACCAAATTCATTGCCACCATTTGATAGATCTTTAGATGCTCGACCACTTTTCGATAGACCATCAAATGCTAGACCTTCATTTGATGGTCCTGACTCAAGATCTACTCATGACAGGATGCAAGAACCTAGACGTCCATATGAGGAAAATCGAGAAAGTTTTCCTGATCGTGGACCCTCTTTTGAAAGAATGCCCCCAAACCAGAGACCTCCGTTTAATAGAAATCCGCAATTCCCAGAAAGAGATTCTGCTCAAAGAGAATCAAGGTTTGATGACACTGGACCTCCTATACGACCTAATGATGATGTATATAGACCACCACCTCAAAGAAGACCTCCATTTGATAATGATATGGATCGTCCTGATAATGATTCTAGAGATGGACTTTTAGGACCAGGACCTCCTGGGAAAAGACTTCATGGTATGCCTGAAAGTTATCAACCTTTTACTGGACCAGGGGGAGCTAGAATGCCACCTCCGTTTAGACCAGGAATGAGGCCTCCGTTTGAAGGTGATGATGGATTTGCTGATAGAAGAGGTCCATACATGCCAAGATTCAGTTCACGAGGCATGGATCATCGCGGCCCAAGACCACAACTGCGCCCAGGAGTACCTGATCATGGTCCAAGACCACTTTTAGATTGCTTTGATCGCCCTCCTGAGGACCAAGATCGCCGACATCTACCTATCGCGCGTGTAAATCCAAATGACCGGATACAGTCTGGTAACATTCCTTCACTAATGGATCAAGACAGCCGTTTTCCAATGAAGCCAGTGGAAGGAAATCTCGTAGTAGAACCATCTATAAACCTGGAAGATCCCAGCGATGCTGACATGAGAGATCCGAAAGATCGGTTACGTGACAGTAAAGAAAACAAGCGATTTGATACAGATTCGAGGTCAAAGTCAACTGATGATCGTCGGGATGCAAGCCGCAATAGTAAGGATAGTCGTGAAAAAGATTCTCGTGAAAACAGAGACTCCAGAGATTCACGTGATAGATATATCCGAGATAGAGACAAGGAAAGAGATAGGGGCCGCGACAGAGAGAGGGACCGTGATAGAGATAGAGAGCGATCACGTGATCGTGACAGATATGATAGAGACCGAGATAGGCGTAGGGATGATGATCGTGACCGAAGAGATCGACGAGATGAGAGGAGTGATCGCGACAGAGATCGGGATCGTAAAGAGAGAGTGAAAGACGAAAGGCGTGATACTAAAGGTCGCGACCAGTTTGGAAGGGATGTTCCTCGCTCAAAAGAGGATCGCGAAAAAAAGGACTCAGACAGTCAGCGAACTTCATCAAACAACAGCCAGAAAACTGTGAGCAACCAGAAAACAGTAACAACGACACCTGATAAGAATAAACAAACAAATGCAACTTCTGATGAATCAACACGGGGAAAAACTACTGAGGACACAGATTCTCGAGGACAGAAACGACCTTTGCTCTCCCTCAATCCTCCTACAACTGATATTTCTGTTAGAGTCCAAGGTTTGCCTACGCTTATAAATTACAGAGATATAAGACAATTTTTTAGTGGGTGCGAAATCCCTTGGGATGGCATGAAAAGTGCAAAGGACGAAAAGGGCCAAGCAACGGGAATCATCTACATCAAATTTCAGAACCAGCGAAGTTTTTGGGAAGGACTTAATAAAAATGGAAAACGCTTCACAGATGGAAGTCGAATCGAAGTTACAAAATGTGATCTAAAAGAATTTGATAATTGCGATCCAATTACCAAACCAAACCAGGGTTTTGAACTTGACGAAACGAAACGTCTGAAGATGGACCAGCCTTTAAGAACGTCTCAGTATATTATACATATGAAAGGACTTGGAATCAATGGAAAGAAACTTGATGTAGTTGAATTTTTTAAAGGATGTGAAATTGCAAAGAACGGAGAAGGTATTCATATTGAGTATGACATTAAAAATCGATGCACTGGTACAGCATTCGTGGAAATGTTAACTTTGTCTGACTTTCAAAGTGCTTTGATGTTTGATGGTAAAATGTTTAACTCTCGCGTTATTCGAGTATCAGCGGGTAGCCTTCATGATGTGGAGAAGTTACATGAACGCATGAAAGATTTGATGGCAAGGAAGCAAAATGAAGAACCTGAGAAGAAACCCCTTCTACCAAATCCTGTCAGTTTGGAACCAAAAAGAATTTTAGCCCCAGATGGGGAGTATAGAAATCGCATTACTACAAATCTTCACTGTGTTCATCTTCAAGGACTACCACCTCATGTTGTAGCCAAAGATATCGCTAAACTCTTTGATGGAATTGATATCGTACAACGAGGAATTCAAATAGTTCATGATTCAAATGGTAGGTCATTGGGTGAAGCATTTGTCGAATTCATAAACAATTCTGAATGTGAGAAAGCGCTAAATATGTCTGAGAGAAATATAGGTGAACATGAAGTCAGTCTGAAGCCTATTCCAAAGTCAGAAATGGTGGATATACTGAAACAAATCCGACCGCCTTCACGAGGAGGGAATTTTCCTTCGATGCATGGTCCTCCGTCTCACGGCATGGGTCCTCATGGTGGCCCTTCAGGACCTCGAGGACCACCATCACATGGGGGAGGAACACATCCACCCCATGGTGGACCACCGCAACACGGGCCACCACATGGCCACCCACCCATGCGTCCTCCACTCGGTCCTCCGCACTCTTCTCATGGACCGCCAACTGGTCCGTATCTCGGAAGACGATTTCCAGTCTTGATTAAGGGTTTACCTTTCACAATTTCAGGACGCGAAGTGACTAATATGGTACAAGGTTACAGTCCTATCGTGGAATCTGTTAGAGTAATGGTTGGGAACGATGCAGGTGGAACGTCCGCAATAGTTTCATTCCGATGCATGGAGGATGCTGAGCAAGTTATTCGAGATTTGAACAACACATTTTATAGAAATAAACAGATTCATTTATCCCCAGCGCCCATGTAAAAGTCAAGGTACGTCCGTCTGGTTTTTTTGTTGGTTTTTTGTTTTTTTGTTTTTTCATTTGCCTGAACAGTTTGACTTCATTAGAAATATTTAAATTTAATACCTTTCAAATCTTTATCTTCCAGTTCTACCCAGTAATGACAGCCTTGGGGCGGTGATTGTACATACAGCGAGCCATTTTTCACAATTAGTGGACTTATCATGCAGAAACTTACAGTTTTGAGACACTTTTTTAAAGTTTTTGTAATAATTTAATTTGTCTTCTTTTATGCATATGGTATTTTTTTTTTTATCATTGTTCCATTTACCGTGTTCATAATTAAAGTGAATCGTCTAAATTTTCCCAGATGGTCGTTATCTATAGTTTGTGTACCAAATATAGGAATTTGCGTTACACATTTTGGTATCTCTGAACCTTGCATCACTTCTGGATAGTTCCCCAATTTGTTTGTCCCACCTCTGCTAGTCCAGGTGTCCGTGTTTGCCCATCTTTGCGATTTTTTTCCTATATGAATCACGATTAAATGCTATTCGTTATCTTAGTCTTCTCATATGTCGCAGTAAGAACCAGGTAATCACAGGTGCTTGGCGTTACAAAAAAGCGCTTAGAGTAATATTTATAATGTTAGATAATGCGCTATATAAATGCCTTGTAATAAATAAATAATAAAAAAGTCCTATGTTAATAATATTGGAATCGCATACGTATTCTACACATTGAAAGGGTGCATTTGATCTTTAATATGTGTGAATTTTCAACATTATTTTATCCATTTCTTGACATAACAAACATATTCTCATACATTAAAAACCAAGAACTCATAATATAAAAAATATATATTACTCGACATGCTGGCTGAACAGCTTAAAAACTGTGTAACCTACGTATCATAGGCTCTTTTTAAGATTATAAATAAGCAAATAAGTGTTCTTAAGTAAAGTGGATTCATGTTTCTTCAAACAAAAGGGCATACAGAAGATAAAAGGGATTTAATTTTTATGCCCCCATTGAAAAAGAAGGGGCATACTGCTTTGCGCTGGTCGGCCTTGCCTCGTCTGTTCAACATTTGAAGAATATTTTCCTTGACAGTTACAAACTTTCGTACAGTAGTTGCTCCTGGAGAGAAGATGACCTGTATTGATTCGGGTCACGAAATCGAGAGTCAAATCAGCTTCGTAACCGGGAGGTCGTGAGTTCGAGCCCCGCTCGTGCCATGGCCGCGTCAAACCTAAGACGAAAAATAGGTAGTGATTGCTCCTTCGCCGAATGCTAGGCATTTAGAAGTGAGAATCACGGGTCTTTCGGATATGACCTTAAAAACGGAGGTCACGGTAGGCGTTAGCACGTAAAAGACCCCTCACTGCTACGGCCCTGAGTGCTAAGCATAGATTTAAATTTGTGGTAATTCACCTACAGCTGGTGACGTCTCACTATGAGTGAAAAATTCTCGACGGGACGTAAAACAAACAAACTATCCACTCGGTATCTTGAAAATGCTTTGTTTTACAGACATTAAGCTTTGTACACACTGGTTTGACCGGAGGAGTGGATGACCCATAATGATTTTGAGGTCACGAGGTCAAACTGGACATTCTAAAATAGTGTCCGCTCAATATCTTAATAACTATGCATGACAGACGTAGAACTATTCACTGGCATTGCCCAAGAACTAGATCCCCCCCCCCCCCATTCAAGGGTCAAACTGGATACGGTAAGACTGTGCTCAGTATCTCGAGAATCAAACTTGGTTCACTGGTTTTTCATAAGGAGTAGATGACTCCAAGTCGCAAGGTCAATATGCTCTAAACCCAAGATATTGTCCGCACAATATCTAAAGTTCGATGGTTAAATTGTTTGAAAATATTATTGTCCACTCGGTATCTAAAGAACCCTTTGCTTGACAGTTACCAAACTCATTATAGTGGTTGTCCCTAGAGAGATGACCCCAGTTGTTTTTCAGGAGACGAGATCAAGGATCAAACCAAAGATAGTTTAATATATTTTCTGCTCATTATCTTGAGAGATATCAAACTTGGTACAGTGAGTAGATGACCCGTATTGATTTGAAGATCGAAAGACCCGAGTTTCAAAGTATCTTGAGAACCATTGGTACACTGGTGCTCCCTGTAGAGTAGTTATCCTCCATTGATTTTCAGGTCACAACGATGTACCAACACGGATAGCGGCAAGTCATCTTGGCGAGTATGAAGTTTTATTAAGTTGAAATAAAAATCTGGAAAAATAATAATATATTGTCTTCTATACAGAATATTTTCCCCTGGATTTTTTATTTCAATTAATAAAGACTTCAAACGCCTGTGATCCTAGTAACCTTGAACATGCAAATTGATAGATTTTCTAAATAAAATAATCTGTTGGCAAGAAGAAACTGTTTAAATGTAGCTGTGGAAAAGACCGTTCATATACGTTGCCTCCCCCCCCCCCCCCTTTGATATACACGGTTTTTCACAAAATATGACTCACATGTCAGCATTAAATCGGTTACATGGTAAATATGAAAATAAAACACATCTCCGATTAAAGAGAGCTAACGTGTGTTACTGATATACAGATTTCTGTAGAATAGCATATATTATTCTCAAAACACTGTATTCATGAGCATTAACAGGTATAAATCATTTTAAGATGAGCTCCATTGATTTAATTTACCACCAGCTTTAATCACTCCCAAGGAGTTCCTGGTCATATTTTTCAGGTTTCTACAAAAATCTGTCTTATTTCCCTTCCTATCGTCTACTTCATCATTGAGAGGTCGTGAATAAGCACAATCTTTCAAATAACCCCAAGAGTCTAAAGGGCCAAGGTGCTGAGAAGGGGGTGACCACGACAATGTCAGATTACAGGGATAGAAACTTTTCCCCAAATCTATCCGACAACCATTTAAATACCATTTTTGCAGTGAGTGGAGAGGCACCATCATATTGAAACCATATCATTATTCTCTATAGCTGCAGAACTGTAACTCTCCGAAATTAAAAAAAAAAACTGTTGACAGACCAGGGCTGTCAACAATTTTTATGGGTGCTACAGTTCTGCAGCTATACTCTCTGCCCCGCTTCTGTTTAATTCTGGTACAAATTTTCTTCTTGGTGCCGATAGGTAACATTCGGATGTAACTGTTGTGTCACAATCCTTCTCATAGAAAAAAAGGGACCAATGATTCAAGCGTTGCCCAAGCTGTTACTTTCCGGTTAAGTAGTCTTTCTTTTTGTCGTCCACGCTCAAGATCGCAAGACCTCTCACCTCTAGTCGGCGCGGGATCGATTCTCGCTCGGGCCGATATATGCGAAAAAGTTTGCCAGTTTACTTTCGAAAGGTCGGTGACCTTTTCCCAGGTACATTGTATCTTGGTTCTTTCCTCCACAAAAACAAAAAAAAACTGGACACCATCGGGTAACTGAAAAATTGTTCAGTGTGGCGGAAAACAACAATCTTGTCGTCCATCTTGAAAAACCTCATTTCTTTTATAATGTAATCAAAAACACCCTTAAAATGATACGTCTTGATTCTCATCTCATGCAGGTACAAAGCTACATCCACTCAAAATCGGGGAAAACACTATACAAGAGCTGCAGGTGTTTTGCCCCTTTCCAGTTGTGGTTGAATGTGTACCTCGACTTACCATCTACACAACAGCATTAAAAACTGATTGGAACTTGTGTCAGTTAATGCTATGACTCGACTTTCTCCGAGCTACTTCCAAGTTTTGCCATCACGAAACTGAAACGCACGTGGTATCAACTCATATAACCTTCCTAATCAGCACCAACCAATTGTGTATTTGGTTGCATCATCCTTTGCAAAGAATTAAGAATACAATGTCAGAGTTGCAGTATGCAGCTGCTCCCACGTTAATTTTTCCTTCAAGGCTTAATTACAAAATGACTGAGGGTGGGTGTTAAACCAGAGAATTACAAATCAAAGCATTCAAATTAAGGTGCAGCTTTTCCCTAATGTTATATCCTAGTTGCTCTATCCCATGTACCACCAAAAGAGCTACATTCTTGCAGCTAGTTCAAAATATGAAACCTAGTTTGTATTACATCTTAATCATACCCATTCCTGGTTTAAAAAAAAAAACCCCAAAAAACTTTACAATAGTAAAGGAACAATCTTAGGTCGTAACACTTTTTTTATTTCCAGCAAGTTATATGCACAACATTTCGTAAACTGTCCTATCTTAGCTAGTATTAAACATTTACCGACAACATTATATGTCACAAACTACTAGCAATATCATATAGTACCACTCTGACCTTCAAACAAAGATTCATTAAAACTTACCAAACTGATTATAAAAATATATGAGGTGCTCTGCTTATTTGACCTTGTATTGCTGCTACTGACCTGTAGATATAGTGAAAAAGATATTGCTTCAAATAAACAGAGTAAAATTTGGGTAGAAAAGAAAGGCATAAAGAGCCCAGAGAAAACACGATATAAAGGCAAGTTTCGGTCTTTTTTGAAATTTCATGTCTTAGTTTTCATTTTTACTTTCAAACTGACAGATTTTACAAAAATACAAAGTAAGAAAACTGAAGATGGATGCAGTGCATATAACCCTTATATGTAAAGCTGTTCGTGTTGAATACACATGACATTAAAACATTAACAATAGCAGCACACTGTAAAATCAATATTAGAAAAGACTTCCACTACATGAAAATTGCACTATGTATTATTCAACAATGACAAACGAATCATGACATGTATTACGTGATGAAATGATTGCCCTGTCAAACTTAAGACACACTCAGGACTCAAAAGTTTACAATAAACACATTCACACTTTTTAAATTCACTGCTGTTACACATGACGGTTTAAAGTTCCCATCCCTGCCCCCGCCCCCTCCAATCCCCATACAGAAAACTCTTACATGTACAAATGATGCAATATAACTGGAAGATCAATGAGTATATCTGACAACTATCTGCAACTGTTGGCACACAACAAATTTTCAAAACCGGTGCATCTCCAATGAACATGCCAATTTCTAAATACCTATCCAATATCTTAACATTATTCACTTATTTTAAAATGGATGTACTTACATGCACTTTTCAAAATTATACTACGTGATTTGACAATAAAGGATATCAAATACCACAGAAAAATGAAACTTATGCCCTTATAACTCCAAATCAAATTTATATTATGCGTAACAAACATGTTGGAAACACTTTTACGAAGGAGTTGTACCATGTATTGAAACTAAATGTTATAACATGCACGTGAATGTAAATGGGAATGAAAAACATGCATAATTGCCGCTTATCACAATGACTTCCTTAGTCAGAAACTACTTTTAAATGAAAATAAATTAAAAACATATACTAATAATAGATGTTTTTAAAAAAAAAATCATATACATTTACATGGCAACTGTACATACAGCAGTCAAAAATGCATAAAATAAATCAGTATCTGTGTAGAAACATACAAGTGTGCTGTTTCAATCATGAATGTACAAGAAATACTATATCAGTTTTCTAACAGCAAATATCATTATACACAAGTCTGCCCATTTTGAATTTGTGGGTCATACTCAGTCACTACTTTGGTTTCCTGCTAGCACTCTGAGCCATTCTCACTGGTTGATAATTTACGTAGTCCTTTCAGTTCTGACACAAGAGAAGCTCTCAGACTGCCTGGGTCTACCCCTGAGTGTACAGGCTTGGGGTTCACAGGAGGATGGCGCTGTACTACAGGTGTACTATACACTTTTTCCATCTCCTCCAGCTCTGCAGCGGATGGCGGCGGAGGCAGATCAGGATCTACCTGGACTAGTTCTGGTGGGGGTGGAGGAAGGCTATCATCCTCCTGGTGATAGGCAGCATTCAGTGCTGAGAACTGAGCATTAAGTTTCTGCATCAGTTCTGCCTGATTAGAATTTGGGGGCTGGTAATGTCCACTAGGTGGCATGCATCTTTCTCCATATTGAGATGGGGTGGGAGGGGCTGAATAAGCTATGTGTTGGGTGTCCACTGATGCATAGGGGCTTGGTTCTGACTGGTGTTGTAACTGTTGTCTAGCATGAATACTCATTTGAATTGTCTGCAATTCAGCATAAGCTGGTTCTCCTCCTGAACTGTTACTGCGACGGTGAAGTGAGGTACGATCAGGGTCCGAGTGTTGGTCACGAGAAGACTGCTGGAGTTGCCTTGGTGGCGTGTTTCTGAGTTTCTGTAAAGTCTGTGGATTAGCTGTTGTAATAGAGGAGGATCGTCGAACAGGGGGTGGTGGTTTTTGGGTGTTCATGGAACTCCTCCTAGTAATTGGGGCACCTGTTTGTCTGGATACTGGGATACCTACAAGCAGTTATGTACCTATGTCACCTACAGTATACAGGTTTCACGAAAACATGCTACTGAATCTGAATATTGTATACATAAATATGAGGTTTCATTGCATACCAATTATTAGCATTTACATATAATTTGTCATATTAGTGTATGTATGTATGTATGTATATATATATATATATATATGGTTCTGCCAATATTCAAAGTTAGACATGCATAATTTATTTTCCTTTCTGTTTAAAAAATACCATTGCATAAATTGAACTGATAATCATCTGGACTGGGTGAAGAACACACACTCATAACACACACACCTGCAGTGGAGGCGGGCCTTTTAGCCTGCATTTCAGCTCTGAACATATTTCCTATTTCTGAATTACGAGGGATGGTGAAATATTTTTCATTGGCAGATAAGCATTCTGTAGTATTATGATCAAAATCTGCAAACACATTCAATAGGCAAACTAAATGAAAGTGAAAACACAAAAAGAGACCAATTCTGAAGGATATCTGGGTTAGTGACAGCACAGACACTCTCAAGAAGTCTCAAAGTGTTCAAATAGAGAGCACAAACTTCAAAACAAACCATGCATCTTGAAAACATAAACAAAGGTGAAGATGAAATATTTACAGGACTTTTTTGAAGCAGGCAACATGCTGATAGTCTGTGTATTACGGCGTTTTAGACTTCCTGAGAATACATAATACGATAAAATTCAATCTGATGCATACAATAAAATTAAATCATTCTGATCAACAAAGGAAATTACAAGCATTAAAGATGATAGCTCCTAGTACTTGCACTTTAACTTCCTCACGAAGTATAAAATGAACTTATCAAGATTTCATTTTTACATCATGGATAATTTTGGTACCAATAACAGTAATGTTTTCAAATTAAATTAACTTTAGAGTCTATTGCACTATATACAATACTTTGAGGGGACTATATTTTTGTGGCAGAGAATATCTTCAAGACAAAAAGCCAGAAACTAGAAAAATTTACTCTTTCATAGCGCTGTCTGTTTTACTTTGCACCACATAAAACATGTACATTCCTAAAGATTTTTTATTATGCGATACACAAAAAGTTAGAAATCTAATTTTTTAAGCACAAAAATATCCCATAACTGATACAAAAAGACACATAATTTTTTACATTACCAGTAGACTGCTTTACTTCACTTTCAGTATATTTTTTTGTTGAGATTCAATTGTGCTTTCATACCCAGGAGCAAACATCTATCTCTAAGCAACTTTTCATACATTTTTTTTCTAAATGATATCACATACTTGTAAATAATCATTGATTAAAAATCACAATGCATCACAAGATCTGAATTCTGATTTAAGATTACAACATAAAACCATAAGTGCATATAAAGAGGCACAGAAATTAAACACAAAAGTTCATGAGCCTTTGAAACATATGCATAAAATACAGATTTCATGTAAGATATTTAATTGACAAGAACACGTAGAGTCCTACCTCCCATGGCTATCGTGTCCTGCGAGTTAGCTGGTGTGCTATTCATTGTGCCATAACCACTGGAGCACTGTAGAGAGTGCTGGCTGGTGTTACTGTTGCCGTCATACGTCGACTGAAGGGCAGCCGTACTGGCTTCCAGTTCCTGTATTGCTTTAGCCAGTTCAATTGTGTTCCTCTTCATCTGTACAGAAAAATTCATCATTTCATACATCTTTAAGTTTACTATGTTGATGAACACACCAATACTAAATGTAAATAAAATGAAATCATTCTTTAGAGAATATGAAGGCAATCCAAGCTCAGATCCAGAGAGGAAGTGAGAGAAGAGGACTGAAGATCCAACCTTTAAATTGACATAAATACTAATTGACTACTTTGGTGTCATAAAAAACAACAACACAGAACTGGATTTTTTTAATAGGTTGGATTCAACACCTCTCCCCCCAAATACACACAAAAAATTCTGGATCTGTGCAGGCAATTCTCCAAAGATCTGGAAAAAAAATCATTTGCAGAAATAATCACCCAAACCATAAAACTCATTTGTATTAAAGGATTGAAAATGTCGGGTATCTAGCAAAAAATGAAATGAAATGGTTACAAGCTTTAGCACAACAACTACTCTTTTAGAATAGTGTTTCAATTATGGTGCATGATGTTTAGGACAAAATGTATTGGTTTCTAGATCAGATTGAAGTCTAAGGAATACACGCCGTGTTCATCCGAATATATACAGAAGAAGACAATCTATATCTGTTCAAACATGTAATAAAATCTATGAAGATGAGTTTGGTGTCAGAAGAGTGAGAAGTCAATGACACCCTGTGTTTTTCTCAGTGTTGTGTAAATGATCTTACTTTACTAGGGTATTCCTCACTATCTACCTGATGTGCAAATTGAAAACAAAAATAATAAACCAACATGTGAATCTACAATATAACTACCAAAACATCAGCTGTTCAAATGCATCTGTATTCCTATCTACTCATAAGTGATTTTCAATCAAATTCACAGTACTCATTAAATTCAGAAAACCATGCAAAACATGCCAGCAAACAAAATCTTCCTAAAAGTGCACTGCCAGTCTTTTCATCTTTTTGTCATAAACTTGGATGCAAATTGTCAATATAAGAAAGAATACCAATTTTACAGGAAACTGAAGACAGAATAATGGATTAACATGTGGATTTTCATTTCACAACATGGTCACATTACAATACACAAGTGCACAGAAAATTTAGATAGCCATCACCCTTCTACAGATAATATAGAGTCCTTGCCTTGGCTTTGTGTTTTTCTTCCTCTTGTTCGTAATCGCTGTTTAATGCAGCGGTAGCGTTATCTAACTGGTTGATTGCTTCCACCAGGTCCATAGGGAGCTAATAGTTTACACAGAAAAGAGTGAAAGTTCAAAAGTCCACCAAAAAAAAAAATATAAATAAATAAATAAAAAAAACCTTCATAGTGAAGCAAGTTCCATTTTAAGCTACAGAAAGAATCTGAGGAGTCTGTTATTATGTTATATTGTTGTTGTTATCAGAAATATTTTCTCCATCACCGGTTATTAATTACATTGTCCACAAATGTATCAAGCAGTATGTTTCCTAAATTCATAAAAAAAATGTTAGAATTTTTTATCCGTAGCTTAAAACTTTAGTGAGAGTTTCCAGTTTTGTCCTAATAGTTTTTACCCTGCAGATTCTCTGACATTCTCGAAGACAAAGTTGGAAACTTGTAAAACACATGTACAATAATTAACAATATCAGAAATGAATAAAAAAAATAAACTTGTAAATGGGGGTAAAATAAAAGGAACACACACTGGAACATATATTTGACTGCTACATGCTATGTGCTGAACTTAAAAGTCTTATAATATCAAGCTTATGTTGAGATAATATTTAGTATTGCAGTAATTGTTTAGCATGTCAGTTATATAGGCTTTAAAGCTAAAATGTGCCTCATCATTCAATTATAAAAATTCATGCAATGGGTCTCAAACTTTTAAAGAATCATTAAATCAATTTCCATATATCTCAGCATTAATGTCATGGCCTCCATGAAATATACTGCCTCTCAATAAGCCACAAAGACAAGGAAATTCTGTAAGTGCTGATATAAAAGTGAAATTAGAAGTACCTCAGTTGTCCCTGGCTTTCCATCTGACTCCGATTCTCTCCTCTTACTGGCAGCCATGTTAGCAAGATCACTCATGTTTACATACGCCGGGGCTTCCCCTGTGTTATTATTATACAAACTTTATTTGAATTATTATACAAAAATAGAGCACCATTAAACCAGTTGTTATTGTTATTGTCCCAAAAAATCAAAGTCAAAGGCCACAACTCCTTCCAAAATTCCCCCTGTAATATGCTCATCTAAAATTGTGATCTTTCTTTGTACCATGTTACATTAATATCCTCCCAAGGGTTTAGGAGGAGTTGTGAAGACCAAGTACCTTGCATAGAAAAAACAAGGTTCCCCTTGTAATATGCACATCTACACATTGTGTTCGTTCTTGGTACCAAGTTTCATTAAAATCTCCCCAAGGGTTCTGGAGGAGTTGTGAAGAAAATGTTAAGGGGACAGATAGATGCCAGCAGTATTGCATAATTTACCCACATAAATTGCAGGCATATAAATACTGTATCACTGCTACACATCTAAAAGGTTTTCTGATAAAAATTTTGTCTCTCAGTCCAACTTGACTGGCAGACTGAAAAGTTAGATTCAAGCCCTGATAAATCACTGCTGAATAACTGCATGAGAACACTCATTAAGACAAGTCATCAGTAATACATATTACGTTAGGCAATAGAAAAGTTTACTTAACAACTTCAGGTGAGCTAAAAACCATTAATTCAATAACACCTCCTTATTGTTATTATCAATAACACCTCCCTATTGATATTATCAATAACACCTACCCATTGTTATTATCAATAACATCACCCCATTGTTATTATCAGTAACATCTACCTAATCTTATCCTCCATAATACCTTACCTATTGTTGGGACTTTTGGAGGTGGGACTGCCTTCGACTTTGGCTTTGGGGCCAGAGGGGGCAGCACCGGTTGCATTTTGTTAATGGTTGCTGACTGAGGTCTTGAGTAATGTCCCGATCCGGTACTGGACGAGGAATTTGACCTCTCTTTTTTCTTGTTCCTGATTTGAACATCTTCTTCCTCTGCCATTTCTGAGGGTGGTTCAAACAAACTGGCTGAAAGGGCCGGTCTGCTGTGTGTTTTCTCATACGCAGATGATATTGTATGTGGTCGATTGTCATCTGATTTTGAGTTGGAGTTTGGTGGGTTTGGCCAGTTGGTCCACGTAGAACTAGCCGAGGGTGTGTTGTCTGATGGGGTAGAGGACTGCGAGTCGGCATCAGCATTATCTGTACTGATCTGATCAGTGTCCTGTGCAAACAAACATTAACCTCCGAATCTCATTATCTGCCTTTCTAATGAACTCAATGTGTTGAGGATAACCAGGGCTTACAAGGTAAGAAGAGAATAGCTTTTGAAGCAGTTCTGACAAAAGCAAATGACCAAAAAAAAAAGTTTGTAAAAAATAAATCAGATTTCTTTTGCTAAAAATAGACACTTTGATGCAAAAAAATACATGATAATGAAAAAATTTACAAAAGCATTGTCAAGGCAACAAAGAGAGAACTCCTATCAATGCTGAACTTTAGAAATGGGTGGAACAATCATGCCTACATGAAGAACAGCATCCAATTATCCAAGACCAATTTTTGTTTCTCATTTTCAAATTGACCTAGCATGTATACCAGTATATGTAAAGAATCGCATGCTTGCAAGGAATCTATCTATGGAATATAAAATCTGTATTTACGAAACACATGTAGTACTACTACCAAATCAACTAGCACTATCACCACTAAATCTCTTATCAACTATAATCCTATTTGTTCCAAGTGTGACTTTATGACAATTTTCAATTTTTACAAGGATGTCTTACATTATTTTAAGTAAATTCAAACAACCCTGCAGGGGGAAAATCCCCACCTTTCATCCATTCAGATACAAATCTATTTAAGAGCATTTGTAACATGATGAGTTTAAGGGCCAATTAGCAGCATGCAATGATTTGGGGTAGGAGAGCATGAATTCAGTTTTACACAGGAAGTAATGGACTGTACCTTTCGGCGAATGTTTAATGATGTGGGAGTAGCAGGTCGCAGAAACAGGGTATCTTGTGATGTAAATCCGGAGTCCTGGGAAGAAACGCTCGTTAATCGTGCTGTACCCATTGGTATTGTCTGATTATAAAAATAAAGCATGCAGCTGACAAAACTACAAACTCCAAAGCCCAAAAAGATACGATGTCGAATAAACCAACTGCAAATGAAATGGAACAAAGATTGCTTTTCAATTTATCACTGAAACTGGAAAAAATATAATTAACAGAAGAAATAGAGCTACATTCTGCTTGATTCACAAATTTGCCAAGATTTTTTTTCTTCAACAAAATATGAAACTCTTTAATTGTTCACTGCACTTCACAATCATGCACACTCCAAAGATACAGGGTAATAAAAGAATTGAATTGGAGGAGGTGACACCGAGTTCAGAAATGACTATTAGTGAGGTGCAGGGATTACAATACAACTTACTAATCGAAATCTGGGGAGCAGCTGAGAGAACAAAAATAAATTGGTAATTCACACAGCTCCGCAAGTCCACACAATTCTTAAGGAAATATCTACCTATGCTGTATTAAGTGCCTACCAGAGGGACATCATGGGAAGGCATGCATATGGGGATACTATCAAGCAAACTAAATCTACTGGCAAAATGAAAGATATGGCATATATTATATATAAGGAGTAAAACCGGAATTTCATGCACACCAAAGGAGTTATCTCCCTGTACCTGACTTGTCTTATTCACCACCACCAAATTATCAACTACATGACAAGGCTCAGATCATGAAAATTTCTGCAGGTAGCAATTTTTGAGCTTGAGAGCTCAACATCACTCATTTTTCTTGCAATTTAGCTGTTATTTCTTTTTCTAGATTGTCCGTTAGTAATGACAGAAAAATCACATTTTATTTTTTGATATATGCACCATGGTAGATTCTGATCCTTGTCACCACTACTGTTGTACAGAAGAGGTAGTCCACTCCAGCACTAACCTGAGCCGAATTTCGGAGATGATTGAGGTGACTGGGGGAGTGAGATTTTAAGGAGCCGCTGGAGGAAGAGGTAATACTATTGATGCTGCACATGCTGGATTTACGGGATCCTATTGAACTTGGAGAGCTTGGGGGTGAATGCTGAAAGCAAAAAATAGTGGTCCACATCTCATTCTGTCTTTACAAAAATTGTTTCGATGACCACTGGTTTGTTTTAATTAAAAAAAAAAAAAGTACAGCATTGTCCCTGAAAATGAAATATTCTTGAATACATACAAGATGAAGAAATAAGCATGAAATGAAATGCAAGGGCAGGATTGATAAGTGATAACATTTTCTTGAACATTGGCTGTGTACACACATCTCCGAGTCCAGTAACATACTTGTGAGAAGTTCCACACACTACTGGTGTCGAATCCTTTCAGGTCCATGATGACTTGTTCACTAGCTGGGGGAAGGGTGTGGGGGTCATTACACTGCATACACAGGTGGTCCATGATCTCCTGAAGATGTGTTATCTCTGTCAACAGACTGACCTCATGATCCTACAAAACCATAACAATGCATCATTGACCTTACTCAACAATATATCATCATACATCACATACATGACAATGAGCTCACTGAATATAGTCTTGTCTTCATTCATCAACATTCAACAACAACAAAAAGAAGAAAAGAAATTATTTGAATCAATGGTTAAAAAAAAGTGGGGGGGGAGGCAAATTTCTGTGATTTGTTAAAACACATGAAAACTGAGACGTAACACATGATGATTTCACAGTCGTTTACATGTCCTAAATACAGACACTTTTACACATTAATATTCCTGATAAAGAAGGAGCAAAACACATTAACATTTGCTTGCACTAAAACAGTTCATTCTTACAACAAAAGGCCTTAGATAGCTGATGAAGAAGCAGAAACGGCTGCGTTCCTCAATCAGTGCCGTCCGAACCGAGTTCTTCTCTGCCATTTCCAGAGCCTGGTATCTGCTGTTGACATCATCCATAGCGTTATCCAGTTTCAGCTGCATATCATTCTTTCCTGAAATAAAACCAATTTGTCCATCAACTCCAAACATGGTTAAGTAACACATTAAAGAATACATTTTTCTGGTCAAACATTGATTTTCTCCCAGTCATTTCAATTCTACCATTTCATCTTCAGGATGAATAACACATTCCAATAATGGTCGACTTACTTTTGACCAGTAAGTAAATGGAATAAATTTTAGTGATATATTTCCTGTTGTAATAGATTGTACTGTTTAAGCAGTTAGCGCAGTGGGTTGATTTGTAAATGTCGACCCGTAGATTATGAATTCAAATTTTCCTGTCAATTTATTTCCCCTCCCCCAATATTATCTACTGAAGTCCAATTTTTTTTTTTTTTTTTTTTACACGACATATGCAGTAAAATTTAAAAGTTTTTAATTGCAAAATATCATTGCACATGTCCTCCACTTTTCAGATTCCTATGGAGTGATGATACACGTTCTTCTTAAAGAGGTCCACACCTTAGTTTTGAAGTAATGTCAATTGTGTATTTTTGATTTCTACATTGAAGGAGAATTAGGAAAGTAAAAAAGAAAAACTAGGGTCAGTGTTTGTTATTAAGCTACCGTGTTTTTAAGTTGTCCCCCTGCACTTAAAATTTACTCAAGATTTATTTGATTAAACTTGATTAGTCTGTTGATGTCAACAGAACATAAGCAACACAAATCAATCATTACATAAAATAGATACATAATCGTGTCTTCTAACAATACATATATAGAAAAGTTAAATACTAGTAAATTGGAAGTAAACGACATTTTACACTTGATATTTGGATTAATTTATGATATACAGAATTTGCGAGTTTCAGTATCTTGAACACCAATATCTCGAATATCATGGCAGAGTGATTCGGAATTCCAAACCACTCATTCTTTAATCATTTTACCTTTGATATCTCAAATACTCTGAAATCTCTAAGTTTTACCTTGGTGCCATCAAGTTTGAGATAACAAGGTTTGACTTTATTCATAGTAATGTCAATTTCTAAAATTGCACATAAATTACAATGTTTTGTTTTAAAATCTAAAATGGAACTTTAAAAAGTTGGCGTTTAAGAACAAATTTTTGAATAATTTGCCAAAATGCTGAATTTTTATACAAAAGTTTGAGTAAATTAATATGGATTTTTTTTTTTTCTATTTTCGGAATCAGTGTTCTGTTTGGAAAAATGTATCAACCAAATGAATGAATTACAGCGTTGTATTAGTTTCCAAGTCTCAGCTACTTGTATCATTAATTATAAAACTGAAACACACATACAGGGGTATAAACATTGATATATTGGATGAAACAGAAATTTTTAAGGGGCATGGACACATTTTGAACTGAAAATTTTCAAATTTTATTTTCCCATTTTTAATGTTTACAATGCTTAACTAAAATATTTCTAATGGTCAGCAAAAATTTGGATGTCAGTTGTTGTGGTACAAACCAGAAAGAACACTCACAATTCTTTGTTATGTAAACAAGGCTTGTTTATGTTTTTGTTTACATTTAGATTGCTTAATAGAAAATACCATGTTTAAAACAAAATGAGAAGTGACACACACTAGAAACTGTTTAACTGTGTTCAGAATTAACTTGTAAATTGAAGAAAGACTGCTTTCAATGAAACTTTTACTACTATATTTAACCTACGTCAACAAAAACAAGACACAAGCCTTCTTAACATAACAAAGAATTATAAGCTCTGTATCTCTCTTGTAATTGGACAACTGACATTCAAATTTTCGCTGACCAATAGAAGTCCCTTAGTCAAGCATTGTAAACATTAAGAACAGAAAAATAAAATTTAAAAATTTTCAGCTCAGATTGCATCCACATCTCTTTAAATTCATGCAAATTTAGAACTTTCTGATTAAACAATCCTTTCCCCACAAAATGGAGTCCCTGCCAAACCCTTTTAAAATTTAAACTGACAAATTTTTTCAACTGGATGGAAGTAACAGATGTGTAATATGTTAGGAAAAATGGAATCTGTATTGAATCAGAATATACTAAGTTATAACATCCTGTGCAGTCGTGCTCAGAAGCTGAGAAACTAACCTCCTTAATACAAATATTGACAACTTCTATAATAAATATGATTCTTGGCTACTCTTTTTAACAAAACAGTAGTTATTCACAAACTTTAAACAGAACCATCGGTAAGGCCTACTTTAATTATAATGATATAATCTCAGGTAAGATGAAGATAAAATTGTAGAGTAGAAGGGTCTTAAATCTTAGCCCTTATGAATGAACAAGTATACATTATTTTCACCTCCGCAAATTGTTACAACAGGAATGGGACTTTTTCTGTGTTTCCGATAAGCCCTCTATTTCAGTTCTATAATAACACAGTTTGCTGATATAGTGATGTATAGGTGTGTAATGCAATCAATCAAGCCTGACTTTATTTATCAATATATTGCATTAGTCAGATAACATGCCTCCTGAAGGTGAAAGGTTATCATTTTTGGAAGTTAAAATACAGGTGTAGACATTATTTGCTTGTTTCAATTCACACCTATGTTTTACATCAAAGAATATCTCAAAGTTTAGGACAATTTTTTTTTCTTTTCTGATTGCTTCATCATGTATTACATACACCTAAATCAAACTCCTGGCTGAACTATTATAAAATATCAAATCTGAAGTTATAGGGAGCAATAACAAAAGGATAGATTAAATGTTTAAATGCAAATCCTATTTATTTCTTTAATGCTACAGTTATTGCATGTACACTAAAGTGTATCAAACGTAAATCTTAACAAAGTCAACATAAAGGTGGGCTGTGTTCAGAACAAAGTAGGTCATTTCTTGCTGGATAAAATCATGAAGGGATTTGAATTACTCTTCCATCAATACACAATTGTTAAGCACTGTGACAGGAGAGTCCTCACACCATAGTGTCGAGACAAATGCATAGTTTAAAGAAGACAGCCAACTATCATATTCCATTTATGTGATCATACAATATCTCTATATCACAAAAAGTATGGTCTCAAAAGCTTCCCCTCTACTAATTGAATTATACGGGAATGACTGAGATGCATATTCCTGTACGTCACATCCTGTAACTGCACCTCTCAAATACTACTGCACCTTGGGACATTCTTGTCAATTTCTCATTCTGTTACTTTACATTATCAGACACTGCTGCCACACCTACTCAGCCAGCTGTTCAGCAGTGATGCTATCATTCTACTTTATCATGAATATATATAGTTGTTTTTGGTGGGTTTTTTAAAATTTATATTTATCTTCTTGCATTGCATTTCAATTTTTTTTTTTTTTTAAATAATTTGTAGGAATACAGCCATGCCTTTCAGTTCAACTTGATTTAAATATACAAGTTCAATAGTTTTGAGATTTTTAAATACCCTATAAAGATGATCAAAAGGTTTTTCAACCATGTAAAAAAGGTGATAATTGCTATGCAGACTTTTTGTACTTTTAAAATGGCTGAATTTCAGAATTACACCACCAAAATGATCTCAGCGTTAAAGCAAACTCCACTGGAGACTCTCTTAAAACCCAAGTTCACTCTGACCCCAATAATGACAAAGTTACTAAACAAAAACACAATGGACCTCCAGAAAATAGGATTCAAATTACAAATTCTCTCAGTTTAATTTACACTAAATGGATTAAACCTATCCACAACACTCTTCTCTTTGTTTTCCTCTGAACCAGAAAACATTGCCAAATGTACATTTTACACCTGAGGTATTTCTTAAAAGGTAAATTAACTCATTACACCAATCACTGACAAGGACATCCATCTACACTCCACACTGATGAAACTTCTTAACTATCTACTTCTACAGGACAAATGCTCTGGCTCAGACAGCTTGGTTGCAATAAGAGATTTAACTTTTGTAGATGAGTTTCCCTGGAAATATTAGTTCAGTGACCCCCGTCATCTTTACATCTTTACCCACACTCAGATAAATTTATGAATTTGATTATTTATCTTCTGTGTTTCTCCAATAACCATGACACCTACAAATTTTGTTATAGTCGGTCATTGCAATACAATTCAGTACTATTCCCAAACTTAAGATTTTTACAACCATAGTTTAGAGTGCTTCATGTTAAATTCTACACACATGTATGTCACCTACAGGGCCAGAACCTTCTTGTGGTCTCCTACCGGATACACTATACTTACAGGATGTTAAGAAACCTTCAAGATGTTAAATAGTTCAGGGTCAAAGGAAGTTCAACTGTTTCTGAACCATTGCAAGACATGTCAGCTGTTTCAAAATCTCTCTGTCTTTTGTAGTAATAGTTTATTGATTTGAGGGGAGTTGTAGCTCTTGCCTCCATCACTTATAAATTGTGTGTTTTACATAAAATATTTAAATAATCCATTTATACATACACAAACTTGTGAAACTTTCAAATCTTTCACTTCACCAATCTACAGTTTGAATTTCTAAAACACCCTTGCAATGATAAAGTTTTTCTACGAGTCATAACAGCACTTTATACATTTAATGTGTTCATTATCACTTTTCCAAGAGAATTTATTTGCTAACATTTTAACGTATCATTTCATAAGCCTCCTCAAGATAAACACAGCGAGATTTCTATATATCAAAAGGTCATTTTACAAGTTTCTACCATCAGAGCTACAAAATTGGCTGCTGGGAATATTTTTAGACCTTGTCTTTAGTTATCATATCAGCCCCTATTTCTTCAATGTTGTCAATCAATAAACCGCTTAATTTATCTGAATAAATGTAACACTCAGGTGGGTGGGGGATGGGTTGGTGGGTGGGTGGGGTGGGGGGGGGGGTTTAATGCAGCTTTCATTTTGGGGGAAATTACAATTTCTATCCCTTCTCAGAAGACAATATCTGTCAATACATCTTCAACAGTAATATGGATTCAGAACACATTTGCTGCTTCCATGTCACCAGTCCAAATAATGACAAAAATTTCAAATACACAAATCAACACCATATGCCACATCCTCCACAGTTTTGACAATGTTAACACACCAGACACTTGTTTTATGTTCTATTATCAAACTAGATTTGATGGATCAGGCACAAATTATCTTATCTGTTTTGAACTAGCAGGTGCTCTCAGCAGATAGGTATACTGACATCTACAACAACTACTTGCTAAATAGTCAAATAAGCTGTTCCCCCCTGTGAACCTCACTGACCTTTCTTGACCTTCTTCTGTAGCCTCATCGTATCTGAAGCAGCTTTCTTGATCTCCTGACGAGCTTTTTTATATTCTGAAGAATTAAACAAATGATTAATTAGATGAGGTTGCATTTAGCAGTTGCCATCATGATCAATGATGACATACATGTGTTTGAGATAATCTGAACAGTTTGAATTTTCTAATTTTCTGAAATTAAAAGTTTATGCACTGCAGGTTCATAGTTCTGTGTACCTAAATTAGCTGGATTGATATTTTAGCACATTTGGCCCTGAAGGAAGAGTGCTATTTCACAGTTGTGTTAATATGTGATATTCTCTCTATTTATCCATTATTATAAGTGATATCGTCAAAGTATGTCCATTAGCTCGGTTTGCCTTAAATTTTAAATATCAAAATAACTAAATGCCCAGTATTAAGTACACTTTTATAATTATATTTTTGACATCCTATATATATATATATATATATATATATATATATATATATATATATATATAAACTTCATGTTGAAACCAGTAAACATGGCATGGAAGAAGATTATTGACTGTCCTAGTGAAGATCCAACCTTTGGCATGTTCCTTGTCCAGCTGAGCAACAGATTTTTTCCATTCTTCACTGTGTTCCTGAACTGGAGTGACTAGATTATCAATGATGGACCTGCAGGAATAAATAACTGCCATTGATTGTAAATCTTATCATCAGTAACAAATATACCAACAAATCGTGAAATACAAGCATTCAAATAAAACTCAGATTATTTACCACTAAAGTGGACAATATGAACTCAATGACAGACCACTCCTGTACTCCTCACACAATCAAGTACCAACAAGACTTAACATTTAATTCTAATTCCCCTACAGTATAACCTAAACTTCATATTCTTTAACTTCAGAATCACATTTAAATCAAGGTTTTTTTTTATATTATTAGCTGATTTTTTTTTCTTTTTGATAACCACAACAAAGGATTGCTGAATCCATAAAAAACAATAAAATGATTCCTTGTTTTTCAGCAAGAACCAGGCAGATTTCATGTAAAATAGGAAAACAGAACACCAAGGTAAACAAGATTTCAGCTATCAAAAAGGAAAAGCACTAAAATGTATAATGAATGGCATCTGTTGCTTAACAGTACTGTACTAGGTGAAAGCAGGATATTGACTGTAAACTGTTTCAGAGTACTGTGACAGAAGTAAATGGAATCTGTCAATACACCTATATTCAAATAGAGACAGAGACATCAGTATGCAGAGGATGTAGACCTCTTGTGATAAGGAACTAATCAGGAGCACTAGTAATTAGCTGTGAGGGACTTCCTGCAGGATATCACTTATTGAGATATTTGAGAGACATTACACAATAGCATTTCAACTCTACTGTATGACCTCTAAACAATGTCAGATTTTGATCATTTAACTCACTACAATAGGATTCCCTTCCATAAACAGGCCATAATGTTCCTATAAAACCAGAATCAAACAGATTAGGGGTCCTGTTTACAGGCCTCCATTACAAGGCTTATTGTACCATTGAGTGAAGAAGTGTGAGGTGTTTAAGGAAAATATGGAACCCACAATCTGTCATAATAAACTGGCAACACATAGAAGGAATATATCACACAGGTGTGAGATTCAGTCACACATGGTTATCAAATAACACCAAAACAGACAACTTCAATAACTGAGCTCACTGTCTGGTCTTACTCTAAAAACAGGCAGTAATGACACTGCATTTTCTTATTATGAAATCAATGCATGCAATGTTAAATCTGTGGAAGAATACATATCATGTACATGTATTTGCTTTTATGAGTGTCAAAGAGAATAATTTAGTACTGACAGTGACTTTTCCTCTCCTTAAGCCTCGAGAAAATGAAGATGAAATGGGATTTCTCTGACAAAGAAATCATGCATAATTAAATAATAGGTTTGTTTCAAATCAAACCAAAAAGGGTAGAAATAACTAACACATCATTTAACGTGCACCGATTTCTTAAGAAAAATAACCCAAAACACAAAAGATGTAAAAGTAAATAATCTGTGCACATTTAACACAAAACCTTCCATAAATATTATGGAGACTTGCTTGCATGATTAATGTCAAATATCAAACATCCTCCATGCTAAATCCACAGATTGATAAGGTTTGAATGTGCACCAGTCTGAGAGCCATGACCCACATATAAGCATGTCTTTACTTCAATTTTGATGGATTGCAGACTGTTAAATAAGAGCCCTCCACGTAAAGAATAACTTTAAATTTTAAGAATATGAGATAGGGTGTAAACAGGATTATTATATGCGGAAATAAGAAACTGCCTCAGAGATTGAAAAAGTGAGGACTAAATTACAAAGCTGATCATCATCTCTACAGGACAAACTGTGGGAAAGGTGACTTTGTGACCAAAAAAAAAAAGAAGAGGATGTCAGCAGTCTGTATGAAAAAATAATTTATTTTTTATGATATATTAAACTTACAACATCACACTCTAAATTTCATTTGTTGATTAACCTGAGATTGTCCGATTTTTAATGATATCAGTACTGAGACAGTCTGATTATGATTAATATCAAATCACTTACTAATATCGGAATGCTGAAGTTAAATTCTTGCACAGAACAAACAAATGAATGATGTCACAACAATGTTTAACAGCTGATAGAGCTATTAGGATTTTCCTGCACTTACAAAAGGTCTAAATTCTACTACAGAAAACTATTTCAAGTCTTACCCTGTTAATTCTAATAGAAAACTATTTTAAGTCTTACCCTGTTGATTTTACTATCAGTACCCTATTTTATGTCTTACCCTTTTAATTCTACTAACAGTGCACTATTTTATGTCTTACCCTTTTAATTCTACTAACAGTGCACTATTTTATGTCTTACCCTGTTAATTCTACTAACAGTGCACTATTTTATGTCTTACCCTGTTGATTTTACTATCAGTACCCTATTTTATGTCTTACCCTGTTAATTCTACTAACAGTGCACTATTTTATGTCTTACCCTTTTAATTCTACTAACAGTGCACTATTTTATGTCTTACCCTTTTAATTCTACTAACAGTGCACTATTTTATGTCTTACCCTTTTAATTCTACTAACAGTGCACTATTTTATGTCTTACCCTTTTAATTCTACTAACAGTGCACTATTTTATGTCTTACCCTTTTAATTCTACTAACAGTGCACTATTTTATGTCTTACCCTGTTAATTCTACTAACAGTGCACTATTTTATGTCTTACCCTGTTAATTCTACTAACAGTGCACTATTTTATGTCTTACCCTTTTAATTCTACTAACAGTGCACTATTTTATGTCTTACCCTGTTAATTTTACTAACAGTGCACTATTTTATGTCTTACCCTGTTAATTTTACTAACAGTGCACTATTTTATGTCTTACCCTTTTAATTCTACTAACAGTGCACTATTTTATGTCTTACCCTTTTAATTCTACTAACAGTGCACTATTTTATGTCTTACCCTTTTAATTCTACTAACAGTGCACTATTTTATGTCTTACCCTTTTAATTCTACTAACAGTGCACTATTTTATGTCTTACCCTTTTAATTCTACTAACAGTACCCTATTTTATGTCTTACCCTTTTAATTCTACTAACAGTGCACTATTTTATGTCTTACCCTTTTAATTCTACTAACAGTGCACTATTTTATGTCTTACCCTGTTAACGCTTTTAATTTGGCCTCTATGCTTTTGTGTCTCATACACAGCCTTGTGAGAGCTGAACCAATTTCTTTTGTAGCACCTGAAAAATATTTAATATAAAATGCCATCAATGCACTGTGTGTTATGGCAGCTGCCTTTCATAACTTGTATCAATAGTATATATACATATATATTTATATTTTCAAATAATACATATAACTGCATGAATTATGCAAGCACTTGTTTCTTTGAAACTGTACTTAATCAAGCAAAGGGATCATAGGTAAAGGATGATAAATGTTTAATGCAGTCTGACATTCCCACTGAGTGTGTACCATATATAATGTAAGTATTAACCAATGTAGCAGCTGGAATCAGACAGGGCTAGAAAGATATTTATATCCAGCAAACCGGGAACTCTGCCTCAACACCAACCACCTTAAACCTCTCTACTGACCACGTGGCAAAGTGTACATTATGTACTGTTATACATCTATGCTTCATCATTTGATTTATGTGTACACAAATGATGAACACTCAGAAGAAAAGGGTTGTACAGCCAGCTCCTAACAGATGTGATTTCATACAAAACTAGCTGAGCAGTTGTTTCCTGCCAGGAATCATTTCCACACTTAACAAGCTGAGAGGACAATTGTCCAACTACAGAAGGAGTGCATAAAGAGAACACACAACTCTATCATTTAACTGGAGAGGAATAAGTAGCACTCACTGAGCTTGTACATTATCATTGTCAACTAAGGCTGGTGAAATCTCAAGTACCTCACAGATATTCCTGAAAATCTATTTAATTCATTTGCGTATTTCTAGTGCTGTTTTTAGTGCGTTTGACAAGCTAAATGAAGACAGAACACAACTAGAAACTTTCCTAAAACATTTCATGTATCAGTATTTTGTTTAATCTCAAATTTAATCTCTTGACTAGTCGTCTTCAATTCAAAGAAAATGAGGTCATTTCTTGGCAGAGACTTCAATGCATAGACAGGCAAAATTCACCACAATTTACAGACTGCAACGTGCTGTTGAATAAACTTTACAATTCTATATCCCCTGAATGCACACAACATTTAAATGACCCTTTGGTAAATAGTGCAACAGATATTCTCTATGTATCCTGTGAAAACCCATTTGTATTCATTAGATCTCAGACCAGAAGGAAAAACAGAGTCAATCCTGATCAAACCTTTGCCTGCAATATCAGCTTCAGGACAGAAGGACATTTCCCTAGATAAATGTTTGTGTTTGTTGCACAATAAAAGCAGACATATCTGCCTTTATTGTCAGCCACAGAGAGTAATTGGTGGCATTTACTACCAGTAATTCACTGCACTGAGTAATGCATCTCATCTACAACCAATACACCTCAAAGCATATTCTGTAAGATTGAGCATTTTATTCCACTTCATGTAATCAAAATATCATTACACTTATTAAATCAAAGTATTCCTGAAATAGAGTGTGTGTCAAATTTCTGCGTACATCAGCTGTAATATATAAATATGTAAATCAGCTGTCACGACCCCGGCTTCTATTTTATTTACCCTGTACATTTGTGTCCTAACCTTGTCATTTTGTCAGAGGTATACACTACCAAACCCTGGCCCTAGCAATACAATTTTCCACTTTCATTTTCCCCACTGAGGCATTACAATCACTTAACCATGTTAACACTCATTGGTTACCCATTCATGAGCTCCAGGCAGCTCTGATGGTCATGGTTATTTCAGAAGTGAAACCACATGGCCAGGGATTGCTGAAAGCCTAGTATGGTGATTTATTAATATTTTCAAGACTCTCTCTCTTTCTCTCTCTCTCATTTTTAAGGCATACTTTCAGTGCAGTGCCTCCTCTAGACTGTATCTATTGACTTCATAAATCAGCATTCCTGAGAAATGAGAGCTGACTACAACATACACAGAATCCTCTGTACAGCTGGGAGTATATAGATTACAATTCGCTATGTATCATACACACATCTGTATCATTTTGTATCCCTAACAGCAGTTTTGAACTTCTTTCTCTGCCAGAACTCCTGAGATCACTCCGTTCTTCTGCTCCATGGAGCAATAAGTCATCAGCCTGCTATCTTATCAATGGTTTTCACATTCATCTACACAACCATGCATAATCTTCCTGACTGGTCATGCACTGCAGAACTCAAGTTGTGTTCACACCCTAAAGTTCATAAGGTCACAGACCCCTGTAACATCAAAGACTTCACAAAAACTGTATAAGGTTTCCCTGAAACTCCTGCAGGCTTTAAACATAACTGCACCCTGCCAACACCTAAGGGCCACCACATTATTTATGAAACCTGCTTCAATGACCCTGATAATTAACTTCAATCAACACATAGTCCACCTAATTACTGTACTAGGACTCATCCTTTGTTTCTTGTGGTTTTCTAGGACACTGGACTATGTGATGAATGCCCTATTTACTTTATCAATATCTGCACTACAAACAAACTATTCCATGCTCAAGTCAATCAGACGAAAGCAAGACATGCAGGTATTCCTCACTGCCCTACAACTTTTCTGCAAGCTCGAGACCATAAATGCTGTACTTTAGGAGAATCCCTGTCCAGTACTACACAATGACATTAGACTGTTCACCAGATCATAAATTAGCAGACTATGTCCAGGTGTCCTTCCAATCATAAGTACCACTCTAACCAACTTGGAGAAAGGTAATGGTCTAAGAAGACAGTGTTTCATAGCCTGTAGAAATAGATACTGTCTAAGGATTAAATATGTACGCCAGTATCTTCAAGTTTTTGTCAATGACATATCAAACACAACATATAAGAACAGTGATAAAGGTAATGACTATAATCTTTGTAGTCCACACATTTATATGGGATTCAAACTTAACAAAAGTGCTGCAGTATACACATTTGATACGAACCTAAAGCAAAAGCAGTCAATAAAGTATCAAACATACACCAAGAGATGGGACAGTTCTATTTTTAAGCAATCATGTTTTATTCATAGAATGTGAGAGATTGAGAGTACAGCACTGTAGTAAGAATAGAGGAACTTCAGCAGTGAAAAAAAAAACAAAAACAAAACAACAAACAAAAAAATCCCCTGGCTACCCATAAATCAAGAAATTCTGACCAAAGTAGACCTAAAAACAAAATGTGGAACTTTCTGGAGTACTGAGAGTATCTACAATGTCTACCAATTAACACTATATAGAACATCTAGGTCAGTCTGTCATGGAGTCCTTATTGATTGTCCTTCTGTGCTGATGTTACAAACAGACATCCACCCACAAATCAATGGCTGCCAGAGAACAACTGCTAAAGCTCACTAATGACATTAATTGGACTCAGATCACAGCCTGATTGATATTGTCTACAGATCACATTTCTCAGAATGTACAAACCCCAAGCTACATTTCTGCAAAGACACTGAAAACCTTTTTTTTTTGGTCATACCCATGCACATTGAGAGCACAAACTGTCAGAAATGATGAGTCTATCCTTGAACCTGGCAATGAGAGACCAAACTAGTGAGCTCAACATCGGGTTCTCCATCTCTGCGTAAAAAGATGTAATCAATACTGCTTTGACCATCCCGTTTTATCCTGTACAGGATAGGAAGGCCATCTTCACTGTTGCAAATCATAGGTATGCTGTATTGATGCTAAACCACTTGATTTAATTAGACCTAATTAAATTTGTGTAGTGCAAACCCTACAGAGAAAGCAATGATTACTAGCCAGGGGCCAACAACAAAAATCCAAATGTTCAATGTTGAAATCTTTGTTCTAATGTGTTCATTTGTTGTACATGAATAATTTAACAAACTAGCTATGTAAGAAATTTAGATTGTTTCTGTAATTTGAGACATGAGTTGACCTGGAAATTATCCTGCACCAGAAGACCCCCCACCTTCCTTGACACCACTATCTGACTGATCCATTTTAAAATAAAGCCCATATTAATCCTATTAGGTTATTACCTCAGTTTATTGGTTTAGGAGTGTTGGACATAATACTTATTACCCTACAAGTAACCAGTGGATCAAAGTATTCAAGGACATTGCATAATACCACGTGCAAAGCCTGTCTGTACTATCTAACACAAACATGATTTACTTTTAGCCTACTCTGAAATTCATTCAATCCTCCTTTTCTTTAAATACTTGCACTTTGCAAACATAAATGTTTAAATTGATTTCATGGAACAAAGTACAGTGTATACACAAGATTTAAACTGAACAGCCATCTTGCTTTACCATGTCACTTCCTTCCACATGGCTGAACAAAACAGTGTGAAAATCAATTGACAATTCTATAAAAACATGCATTTACCAGGGGACCATGATGGGATTTAAGCACTGATCAAGGTCATTCCATGGTTAATTAAAGCGTATTTCCTGTGTGTCTGTATCTTTTCATTGGTGGGTACCACTTGACCCTAAATTTACAATGTACAAAAGTCATGATTACCAAACCAACTCATTGCTGGAGTTACAACCAAGAACCAAAACATTCTGTTAAACATGGAACAATCAATTATTGACTGTGTTCATACAATCAAACCTAGCATAAATTTAGCTCATTATTCAATATTTCTTTATTCAGTACAGAACTGTAAAGGTTGACTCTGTTTATGAGTAGTTCAGTACATGACTCCAGTTTCAGCTAATTTTACCCCAGGGTAAATGGGTCCTAGTAGCTGCACTCTTGTGTAACCAAACAACAGATTTTGACACAGATTATAGTGTAGACATGAATAATAATTGGCACCTGTCAATAACACACAAAGAATTTGAAATTAAGTCCTCATCTTTAAATGGCAGAAACATAGCCGTAAACAAGTCATCAATGATCACATTATTCTCCCTCATAAAACCAGGGTCTATCTGGATTTACACAGCTGAAACTATAATACATGTAAAATGAACTGTCCAGAAATAAGCGGTACATATACACTAAGAGGACCATCTACATAATCAGCCATTATCCCACACCTGAAACTACAATACATGTACACTGGACATAGAACCGAAACTACAATTGTAAACTGAACAATACCAATACAAAGCTATGCCAGGCTTCATATAAATTTACATTTTCATGCATATTGTAAACAGTATCTTTAGATATGACAAGACTAAAACACCAAACCAGAAATTCAAACGAAAGTCTTCCTTAACTTTTTTTTTTAACTTAAAACCTAAAGAAAAGATTGCTTATTTAAACTATCACATGCAGCATGTTTTAATTATAATGGTGTGGGATTTCAAAACCACACAAACGGTTCACCACATTCTGAAAGAGCTCAGTGAATCGTGGAAAGACAAAGTCTTGGTAAATGACAACCGCATTACGACAATGATTTATAATTATGATTTATGTACATGCACAGTCAATGAACATAAGAGAGGGTGTGCATGTGGTGGATTGGTCTAGACCAATCCAGAGGTACAGTGTAAATAAACAAAATCTGGCAGTTTTTTGTTGAGCAATGGGTAACAGCAGCATACAAAGTGTAATGTAAAAAGATGACACAATGCACAGATGTACTCAAGGTCAAAGCACAAAATGTGCTGATCATCCCATCTACCATGCTCATATATATATATATATATATATATATATATATCTGTGTATGTGCACACACACATACATGTGTACTGAGACTGACAGGAATTTCCGTACATTATTACAAAAACATCAGGAACCGCATCCAATATTCGGTCTGAATCACATATAAATTTATATACACACAATAATGAACAGACTACAACCTGCATCCATGTACATCATTCAGTTCATAGATCAAAATAGCAAATCTATATCAAATATAACAGCTTTATTGAAAACTCCATTTCATATAGACGAATTACATAACATGCATCTCTAAGGGTGGTTATCTTTGTCAAGAAACGATAAGATGTCATGTGGAACAGAAAAAACACTCCCAATTTTCCTGTTTTGAAATAAAACTATTTAACACCCCCACCCAGTTGGACACAAAACGTTTAACACATTCAGTTACAATGTAAAAACAAACTATAAAGATCATTGAAATAAAGAAAATACAATCAATTTCATATTATGACAAACGTAGAAATATGATTAAAGATATCAATTCATCCATCAGTGATGATAAAAAATATTCACTTCTATATGACACATTTGCACTTCCCACAGATATTTCACATCTATGTACAGAAAGCTAATACACATCAACAATCTCAAAAATGTGTCAACATTGTCCTTCAAAGCCTCTTCAGAGCGTCTGTTCAATAATCTCCACTAGATATTTTATATTTCAAAACTTTGTTTTAAAACTTGTAAAACAAAACCCCCTAAAAGCTGGATATTATTATCTTCAAATCTATTGGTCTACCTATGCAACTAATTTGGGGCAAAAAATATTAGGAAGTCAGTTTACAAAATATGATGCTATTTTCAAGGAAACATAACATGTGCCGTGTTCAACCTTCCTTCTTGTACCAGATCTCATCTATCTGCCCAATTAATGGCAATGCCCTCTGTGTTAACATCACGTAAACAAGGAATAGATATATATTTAAGCTTTTCCATTCTTTTTCTTCATTTTTTATGAAACTGTGAACAGATTCCCTGGCCACATGAATCACACTACAGCTGTATCAAAGGTTTTATAACAATATATGTGGAAGAATATGGCAGAGTGTGAATCATGTCTGTGGATGAAGAACCCTGTATAAAGTTTTGCACTTTTCCCTTTTCAAGATCTGTTTATATGGATCATGCAATATTATCCTTTAATTCTATTCTGCTGATGACAATTACACAAAAAGTTCTTCCTCTAAAGTACAGGTGGCATTCAAGCATTGCATGATCAAAACCCATTATTTCAGATGAAAACATCCGGTCTCATTTATCCTGGTTTCCTGACCAATTCATAATATTTCAAATGACTGCATTTCATAAATCATTTAACACTGAGTAGTTTTCCTGTCACCCTGTAGTAATGTGAGAGTGTGAGAGGTTGCAGTACATGACTAAGTCATTGGGAGGCACACTACAGCTTCCTTTTGTCCAAACACAACTTCAAAACATAAGAGAGCCCAATATTAGATACTAAACAACTAACATTCTCACTGCCCAAAGTATTCTGACTCATTGTTAAGAGCCCCTCTACACAGGAAAGCAATGAGAAGCCACAGTCAGTGAAATTTCCTTCATGTTTTAAGCATCTGTGCTTTACAGGAATACCTTTTTTATGTATTGCTTTGTTCATAACTTTCATAAGCATCTCAAGGTCATAAAACCTGTCCAATACAATTTTTTTGTTGCCATCCTTCACCAGTAGACTGAAAGTTTGCCTTACCTCTTGACCCTGTTGCCATGTCAGCAACTTTCTGAAAAGCTTCCAAAAAGCCTCCAATGGCAGACAGTGTAGCTCTGAAATGAAAGAGTCCAAAGATGTTTACTCAATACTGAGGGAACATTATACAATTTATTTACAATCTGACAGCTGTAGTTTTTGATTGGATCTGTTTACGTTTTTATCAATAAAGAAGTTCTATCCTTACTTGAGAGATGTGTGAAGTTTGGCTGCTTTACTGGTAAAATCTTCCCAAACCACAGAACTTGCCTGAAAGTAGAACACGCATTGGGAACTTAAAATCTTTTAAACATAGTTTGTTTTTCCAATTACAGTATATGATTCTACAAATAGCTGTCAAATGACTCTGAAACTTTGTGTACACCAAGGTTTTGTTACAATACACAAGTTTTAAGGAAGAATCAGTTAACCTAAAACCTACTACTACTATTAGCACCTTGCATCACTAGAAAAAAACCCACCAAAAACAAATTGAATAATAATACATAATCTGTAGTGCACTGAGAAATGTGGGCCCATTACTTGTCATTTGTCAACACAGATAAGGCCCCATGAGTTTGTGTACAAACACTCTCTGCCTATCAGGGACTTACTCCTTTGTGTTTACAGCAGGATTTTCTAGGGCAATGGTCAGCAACAGTTAACATGGATCTACTCTCATGTAGTAACATCCTCAGACAAATGACACCCCCACCCTCCCATTCTTGGTGGAGGGACTCCATGTCAGAAGAACATGACAAAAGATTGAATTGCACCACAAATTCATTATCTTCTATGCAAACAGTATTGCTTTGATTTGCAGATTGAACTATAAATTTACCGTCATCAACAAAGAAAAAAATCAATGACTGTGCTTGCTTCAGTTAAACATAGATATGGAAGAATATAACTTCACTGCTTACTAATGGAGAAAGATGGTTGTGGTCTTTTTTTCTGTACATATGTCTCTTAGTTTTAGTCAGTCTGTAACTTGAACCCGAAAGTTCATAGCAATAACTTTGAACTAGACTTCATATTTTGTGAATTGCAAGGTTACAAATCGAAAGCATTTACCAAGACTAAATACTTGGATAAAATAGAGTCTTATCTAGAGCAATCAGAAAGTTCCTGCAACAAGACTTCATATTTTGTGAATTGCAAGGTTACAAATCGAAAGCATTTACCAAGACTAAATACTTGGATAAAATAGAGTCTTATCTAGAGCAATCAGAAAGTTCCTGCAACACTGAATGAGTAGAACTAGTTGAATGATTAATCCACTTTTTTATGTATACATGTGCCATATGAGTCTACACCAAATCCATCAAAGAAACAATGGCAAAATATATACAGCAATGCAAACTTGTGCACTTCAAACTTAGAATGCACCCGACATACTGTCTACATATTAAGTATGTCTAGCATTATACAGGGCTATATACCATACTGTCATCTTTCTACTGGCTATGAATTTCATGTTGACAGAGATAAAATTTATACTCATTAGTGATAGTCCAATCTTCTGTACATTCTACAAATGTCTGTGTTGGTCTATTTATGTTTGACCTATCTGATGTTATCTGACTCCTAGTGATTGCTCAGGTAACTTTTTAAAGGTGCCCTTCTATTTCAAAAAGCCAGGTCAGTCATTTGCTTTGCTGACAAATTACCACCATTTACATCCTGATATTCAACCTTGTAAGGAAGAGGAAAGTGCATACATTGAAACTATGAAATTCAACGCACTAACATCACAAATTAATTGATAAGAAACATGAAACTTGTTCATGCTCATTTGTACATGCAGTTTTATTCAATATTTTACATTTGTCCTTCCCAACAGCTGTGCACAAGTGAATTGTAGAAACTCCTACACTAAACAATACTTGTCAGTCCTCTTCTAAACCAACCCATAGATAGAGATATATTGTATTAATGTGTTGTGTATGCCTTAAGTCACGGACGGACAATTCTTCCAATATTTTTGTAGGATTGTCCATTTTTGACACCTCTGAGCCACGTAACAGGGAAAGGTGACAGAATTAACACAAATGATTTCATCATACATACATTTAAAAACTTTAAATGCATAATGTATTATGGCAGCATACCATTTAAAAGTAGGATTGGTCAACATTAATAAGCTACAGCACATACATTTATGGATTATGGAATATTACATGTCTCATTTGTTTCATTTTACAAACTTTCACCACGGCTCTTACTTTCCAGGTATACAAACTAATCTGGGTGATTAATCAATCATTGATCTTGTTAATCTAATCTGACCTGTTTAGAAATCCTATGCCTGACTCATGGTTTTTCTTTCTCTTTGTGGAGCTTTAAGCATAAGATACCAACTAATCTGTCTATACACATGGTTAAAGGATTACTGGCCTGCTGAGGTACCTAACAACTGTCTGCTCAGCAAAGCTGAAACCAGATGAGATTCCGAACCCCCTGGCTTCAATGAATATATATTGCATACAAGGTCCCTCAGAACATTGTTTATGAAACGGTAAAACGTTTGCCACATGCAACACGATTGATAATCTTAATAAAGCCATATTAAATCACTTAGGATCTTTTTGATCAAATTAAAAGCAATCGTACACGGTGGTCAGTGATAGGGGTGAAAATTTTGGCCAACAAATTATTTTTTATAAATCTGGTGTCATGCACCTACACAAACTCTGTCATACATATCAAACTGATGCAAGCATCGTGAATTGCATTATGGCACAGATCTAGAAACGTTTTAAGGCTTGTTTACCCTTATCGGATACTTTTCAACGTAATTAAACAAACTTGACGTGGATCGTGATGATTAAGCGTTTTTATGGTTTTCACATGATGATTGAGTAACGATAAAATTTAAAAATAATACTCATATTGTGTGTAAAACTATAAGTTAATGCACACCTTGTTCCGATAATAAATATCATAATCCTTATTCCGATAATAAATGTAACTTACCCTCATATCAGTTATAATGGTCTGAAAAAGCCCACCGAGAGCTGTGCAATCTTTTTCAATTCCACCTTCCATTTTATCTTCAATAACAACAGAAAATCAATTCTTCTGCAGGCGACAAATGAAATTAAACAGACCTTTTCTGCAACCGTTAAAAAACAATGATCAATTCCAAATACATTGGTCGTCTACACATGTAAGCTTACAGTGTTCTTTGTTTACAGTCTTTAAATGAAATCCTCAACTTTTGTACCCAAAATGTTTTCTTCACTAAATAACTCCATACTTTGTGAATATTAAATAATCACTGGTTCTCGCGTGTTTCTTCGATTCAACCATTGCAATGAAATGCATATTGAGAACGAAACAATCCCACGTGGTTTGCATTATGAATTTGATTGGACAAACCATATGGAGGCTCTTCGGGGAATCTAAGCACTGACAGAGTTGTCGTTCTGATGATGGTAAATAAAATTCTACCGAAGTTAGATCTATACACCGGTGTAAATATTGTGTGATTCTATAAAATGTAATTTTTTTGTATGGCAGCTGTATCGTTGTTTGTCTAATTAGGCAACTATCAATATTTCAATTTTTGTGTAAAAGTCTGTGAAATATGTTGTTTGACATAGACCTATAGGCCTATAAAAGATGATATTATATATATATATATATATATATATATATATATATATATATATATATATATAACATTTTCGAATTGAAGAAAATATCACATCAGAAAGTATTAAGTATTGCATGCTAGATAATATCACCCCTCCCCTGATACAGTCATGATCGATAGAGTTATTTCCCTTGCTTATGTTGATCGCCTTGTGTTTTCAAATAAATATTGACCTATTATCAATCACAATTCAGTTTAAAAAATTGAGGGGAAGGGGGGGATGGGCAATACAAAACTTTGGTTCTTTCATTATCTTACTATTGATTTGAGACAAATTTCCACCTATATTTCAAGTTTATGATAAGCATTGATACTGTAGCAGAAAGGGAGAAAATGCAACGGGCCAGACCGGGATTCGATTGATTGATTGATTATATACTGTTTAACGTCCCGCTCAAGAATTTTCCACTCATATGGAGACGTCACCATTGCTGGTGAAGGGCTGTAAAATTTAGGCTTATGCTCGGCGCTTACGGCCTTCGAGCAGGGAGGGATCGTTATCGTGCCATAACTGCTGTGACACCAGACCTCGGTTTTTGTGGTCTCATCCGAAGGACCACCCATTTAGTAGCTTCTTACGACAAGCAAGGGGGTATTAAAGACCTATTCTAACCCGGGTCCTCACGGGACTCGAACCCCGGCACCCTGAATCTGTAGTCAGGTGCTCTACCACCTGAGCTAACTAGCCACCGGTAATCGAACCTGTCTGACTGCCACATTCCTCCCTTTTTAAATGGTCTTCGTCCACACATCTGCTGGGAGAAACTAATCAAAACACAAAAAAACCAAAAAACAGAAACAAAAAAAACAAAACAAAAAAAAAACAAGAAAAAAAAATCAAACAAAAAAAACCCACAAAAAACAAACAAACAAACAAACAAAAAAAACAACAAAAAAACAACAACAAAAAACTACCACGAACGCAGGCATAGACACCGCACATTGCGTTCTATCGTCAAGAAATCTAAACGTTTTATAATTCAGCCAACCTGAGACAAAACATTTTAAAAGTGTATCCCTATTTTGATTATCGACATTCTGAATTATTCATATTTTTTTAACCAGTGCATATACACTGTAATAATTTGGTGACCAGACAAATGCAAAGAATGAGAGTACCCAGTCCACATCGCAGACCATCGAGCCAAGTACAGAAGAAATGTAATCAGATAAATGTTAAATCATCAGTTGAAAGAATTTGAACTAATTAGAAGAGATTGGATGGATTTGAAATAAAATTATGAGGATCCCGCCAAACTGTGGATCCTCAACTCCAACGTTAAGTTCACCTTACTATACAGAGCGGAGACATGAAGAATGACAAGAACAGCCCTGTAGACGATCCAGATATTTTCCAACATCTGTCTAAGGTACATCTTTAACATCCAAGGACCTTAAAGGATCACACACGAGAAGGTGTGGAAGAGAGCAGGGCAGGAATCGATGAACTTACAAATCAGGCAGGAAGTGGGGCTGGATTGGACACACCCTGTGGAAGCCACCATCCAGCACCACACGACATTCCCTGACTTGGATCTCGCAGGGTAAGAGAAAAATGGGACGACCTAGAAACACCTAGAGGCGAGATTGACGGCATGTGACATCACCTGGCAAGGAGCAGCTAGAGCAGTCCAGAACCGTGTTCGCTGGAAGACTGTTGTGAATGATCTCTATGTTCCTCACGGAACGATAGGCCTAAGTAAGCAAGTCTATAGAGAAAGTCCTATAGCGACCAGCCAATGCTTCTGCGTGAGCAGAAAAAAGATGATGCGCATTATATAATAGAACTTTTCCCGAATACTGTTGCGTATTATTAGCACATTATCGTGCATCTATTTAGAATTTAACCCCCACCCCCCCCCCCAAAGCTTAAATATTATACAGTAAATAAGCATAGAACAACCTCCAAGTGTTTATTAACAAGTTTCTCAGCTAAATGTTCTGAATAACAAACCCGGGAAAGTATCAAACGCTGATTTACGAAAAACCAACTAAAAGAAAATATCAAACGCTATAATTTACGAAGAATCAAACAATGAAAATGGTAATAAAGTGGAGACCACCAAGCAACATCATAAGACACCGCATGCGCTCCAGATTGTAATCCACACACAGAGGAAGAGCCACAATCAACCTACAGAAGGGATCTATCCGCGGATCTAAGATCAAAATAAATGTCCAGGGGGAAAGACAAAGATACCTCCTACGACAGAAATACATGGAGAGCTGGATTAAGGCCCTATAACCCTCCAGCTGCTGAGAGGATGAAGTAAGTAAATAATGATTAGGATTCTGATAATATATTGTTCATGTGTTATGATATCCCATTTCCTAGTGTCATTTAACAAGTACGTAACAGACGTGAAATCAATCTCTCTCTCTCTCTCTCTCTCTCTCTCTCTCTCTCTCTCTCTCTCTCTCTCTCTCTCTCTCTCTCTCTCTCTGTCGACGCAGGTACCCTTCAGGTACATGTATGTACTGTACAATACTGTAAAAATGCAGAAATTGATATTGTTTTAAATTCCGTGCACTATCACGTGATTCGCCATGGATTGCTACTACGGTACATGCATCTTCTTCAAGTAACTAATATGAAACAGTTATTGTAAAGTACGTAACTAATATCAAACATTTATTGTAAAGTACGTAACTAATATCAAACAGTTATTGTATAATACATAACTAATATCAAACAGTTATTGTAAAGTACGTAACTAATATCAAACAGTTATTGTAAAGTACGTAACTAATATCAAACAGTCATTGTAAAGTACATAACTAATATCAAACAGTTATTGTATAGTACATAACTAATATCAAACAGTTATTGTAAAGTACATAACTAATATCAAACAGTTATTGTAAAGTACGTAACTAATATCAAACAGTTATTGTAAAGTACGTAACTAATATCAAACAGTCATTGTAAAGTACGTAACTAATATCAAACAGTCATTGTAAAGTACATAACTAATATCAAACCGTTATTGTAAAGTACGTAACTAATATCAAACCGTTATTGTAAAGTACGTAACTAATATCAAACAGTTATTGTAAAGTACGTAACTAATATCAAACCGTTATTGTAAAGTACGTAACTAATATCAAACCGTTATTGTAAAGTACGTAACTAATATGAAACAGTTATTGTATAATACATAACTAATATCAAACAGTTATTGTAAAGTACATAACTAATATCAAACAGTTATTGTAAAGTACATAACTAATATCAAACAGTTGTTGTATAATACATAACTAATATCAAACCGTTATTGTAAAGTACGTAACTAATATCAAACCGTTATTGTATAGTACATAAGTAATATCAAACCGTTATTGTAAAGTACGTAACTAATATCAAACAGTTATTGTATAATACATAACTAATATCAAACAGTTATTGTATAGTACATAACTAATATCAAACAGTTATTGTAAAGTACATAACTAATATCAAACAGTTATTGTATAATACATAACTAATATCAAACAGTTATTGTAAAGTACATAACTAATATCAAACAGTTATTGTATAGTACGTTGCTAATATCAAACAGTTATTGTAAAGTACGTAACTAATATCAAACAGTTATTGTATAGTACATAACTAATATCAAACAGTTATTGTAAAGTACATAACTAATATCAAACAGTTATTGTAAAGTACATAACTAATATCAAACAGTTGTTGTATAATACATAACTAATATCAAACAGTTATTGTAAAGTACATAACTAATATCAAACAGTTGTTGTATAGTACATAACTAATATCAAACAGTTATTGTATAGTACATAACTAATATCAAACCGTTATTGTATAGTACACAACTAATATCAAACAGTCATTGTAAAATACATAACTAACATCAAACAGTTATTGTAAAGTACGTAACTAATATCAAATAGTTATTGTTAAGTACGGAACTAATATCAAACAGTCATTGTAAAGTACATAACTAATACCAAGCAGTTATTGTAAAGTACGTAACTAATATCAAACAGTTATTGTAAAGTATAACATTAATATCAAACAGTTATTGTAAAGTACGTATCTAATATCAAACAGTTATTGTAAAGTACGTAACTAATATCAAACAGTTATTGTAAAATACATAACTAATATCAAACAGTTATTGTAAATAAGTAACTAATATCAAACAGCTATTATAAAGTACATAACTAATATCAAACAGTTATTGTAAAGTACATAACTAATATCAAACAGTTATTGTAAAGTACATAACTAATATCAAACAGTTATTGTAAAATACATAACTAATATCAAACAGTTATTGTAAAGTACGTAACTAATATCAAACAGTTATTGTAAAGTACGTAACTAATATCAAACAGTTATTGTAAAGTACGTAACTAATATTAAATAGTTATTGTTAAGTACGGAACTAATATCAAACAGTCATTGTAAAGTACATAACTAATACCAAGCAGTTATTGTAAAGTACGTAACTAATATCAAACAGTTATTGTAAAGTATAACATTAATATCAAACAGTTATTGTAAAGTACGTATCTAATATCAAACAGTTATTGTAAAGTACGTAACTAATATCAAACAGTTATTGTAAAGTACGTAACTAATATCAAACAGTTATTGTAAAGTACGTAACTAATATCAAACAGTTATTGTAAAATACATAACTAATATCAAACAGTTATTGTAAATAAGTAACTAATATCAAACAGCTATTATAAAGTACATAACTAATATCAAACAGTTATTGTAAAGTACATAACTAATATCAAACAGTTATTGTAAAGTACATAACTAATATCAAACAGTTATTGTAAAATACATAACTAATATCAAACAGTTATTGTAAAGTACGTAACTAATATCAAACAGTTATTGTAAAGTACGTAACTAATATCAAACAGTTATTGTAAAGTACGTAACTAATATCAAATAGTTATTGTTAAGTACGGAACTAATATCAAACAGTCATTGTAAAGTACATAACTAATACCAAGCAGTTATTGTAAAGTACGTAACTAATATCAAACAGTTATTGTAAAGTATAACATTAATATCAAACAGTTATTGTAAAGTACGTATCTAATATCAAACAGTTATTGTAAAGTACGTAACTAATATCAAACAGTTATTGTAAAGTACGTAACTAATATCAAACAGTTATTGTAAAGTACGTAACTAATATCAAACAGTTATTGTAAAATACATAACTAATATCAAACAGTTATTGTAAATAAGTAACTAATATCAAACAGCTATTATAAAGTACATAACTAATATCAAACAGTTATTGTAAAGTACATAACTAATATCAAACAGTTATTGTAAAGTACATAACTAATATCAAACAGTTATTGTAAAATACATAACTAATATCAAACAGTTATTGTAAATAAGTAACTAATATCAAACAGCTATTATAAAATACATAACTAATATCAAACAGTTATTGTAAAGTACGTAACTAATATCAAATAGTTATTGTTAAGTACGGAACTAATATCAAACAGTCATTGTAAAGTACATAACTAATACCAAGCAGTTATTGTAAAGTACGTAACTAATATCAAACAGTTATTGTATAGTACATAACTAATATCAAACAGTTATTGTAAAGTACGTAACTAATATCAAACAGTTATTGTAAAGTATAACATTAATATCAAACAGTTATTGTAAAGTACGTATCTAATATCAAACAGTTATTGTAAAGTACGTAACTAATATCAAACAGTTATTGTAAAGTACGTAACTAATATCAAACAGTTATTGTAAAATACATAACTAATATCAAACAGTTATTGTAAATAAGTAACTAATATCAAACAGCTATTATAAAGTACATAACTAATATCAAACAGTTATTGTAAAGTACATAACTAATATCAAACAGTTATTGTAAAGTACATAACTAATATCAAACAGTTATTGTATAGTACGTAACTAATATCAAACAAAGAATACAACTATTGTAAAGTACATGTAAGAGTACTGATACAGTCAAGATGTCCACCGACACGTGCAGGTGCATAGATTCGGTTGTGCAAGAGAAATGTCATCGGATTAAGTATAAGGCATTGACAAGAAGAAAAGCTATAGAAATGTTTGTAGCCGCGGCATCGTACACAAATTGTTCGGAAAGTGTGCTAATTGTAGATAGTTAGTTTCGCATTCATTTACTTCAATACACAATGCGTTCCACGGCTTTCTATCTTTTTGAAAAGGCTAAGATAAGTCAGTATTCAATCTCGTAATTCCTAGGTAAAAATACATATCAGAGAGATGGGTAAATACGGATCCCTGGACATACCAGAGGTTGGATCAGGTTCCTAGGAGGAGTAGGCATCCTATGTTGACCGGTCACACCCGCCATGAGCCTACATCACAATCAGTATGACATTGTATTAACGAATGATTGGATCTATTCAGGTCCAAATAAAAACAGTTTCGGTTGGTTAAGGATGTTTCTGTTATTTGATTGGAAATAAAGCATTGTGCTCTAGCCAGCAGGGACCTCGTGGGGACCCGGGTTAGAATAGGTCCTCAGTACCCCTTGCTTGTCGTAAGAGGCGACTAAATGGGGCGGCCCTTCGGACGAGACCGCAAAAACGGAGGCCCCGTATCACAGTAGGTGTGGCACGATAAAGATCCCCCCCTACTCAAAGGCCCTGAGCGCCGAGCATAGGCCTATTTTACAGCCCTTCACAGGTAATGGTAACGTCTTCATATGAGTGAAAAATTCCCAATCAATCAATCAATCTACCAGTAGGACATTCTAATAGGAATCGAAGGAAGGACTAGATCTATTTAGACTTTAAAGGGTGTTGCCACTGAATGAAATAAAAAGTATAAAGTTTTACAATATGCTCATAATTTTAATATTAACATTTCTAGTGTTTCTGTACAAACTGTAATGATAGCAATGTTTGCATGAATGCGTTGCAGCTGTAAACGTTGAGCGTATGAATATAGATTAATATAGTACTTTTGTTTAAACAGCTGAGAATAATGAAAGTATAGAATGTGTAAATATAAGAATTAAACTTCATTTTTAAAATACACGAGGGTATGAAGTCTGCACCTACGGTCATGGCAACTCCCTTACGTCACGGGTTACCATAGATACTACAGTTATAAGACAACACTTCATCGGAGGCTTCAACAGCTTTCCTGATTTTAAATTATGTAAGTACATGTGGAGAATGTTACCATGCAGTGCTATAGAAGTACAAAGTGATGATAAGGAAAATTAGAAGAATTTTAATATACGAGGGTACACTTTTTAACTTCGTAGAGTAAGCCTATAACTTTCTAACGCGATTATGAAGTTTCACGATTTTTTACACAGAACTTGCGTAATCATTCCTCTCTCGAACGGTATCACGGTATGCGGCGCACGAGGTCCACGTGCGCGCTGCGCTGGGTATTTTCAATACGTGGTTTTATACACTATAGTAAAATATAGCGTTCAATATGGATGGAAAAATCTCTGAACAGAGGGTATGTTGTAAGATTCGAGCACACCTCTGGTTTCCGTCAACGGAAATGCATGCTGATTTTCAAAAGGTTTATGGGAATTGTGCTTTAAAATATGGTACAGTTTGCAAGTGGGTACGTCGTTTTAATGATGGTCGGGAGTCAATTGAAAATGACCCTCGAGAGGGTAGGCCGGTTTCCGTTTTGACGGAAAAGAACGTTGCAACTGTGAAAACGTTAATTGAGGGAGACGCACGTTATACCGTGCAAGAGATAAAAGAATTAAGTGGCATTCATTCGTCAAGCGTTTTGAAGATCTTACGTGAACGACGTGGGCTACGTAAGATCTGCGCGCGCTGGGTGCCCTATTTGCTCACTGACGAGCAGAAACAAAGTCGGGTTAGACTTGCATCGCAAGTTATAAAAAATATGATAAATGTGACCCACGTCGTTTGGAAGAGATAGTTACAAGTGATGGAACCTGGATCTATCATTTTCAACCCGATTCTAAGGCTAAAAATAAGGTTTGGGTTTCATCTGAGGGTGACAGACCTGTCATTGCGCGCCGTTGCAAAACATCAAATCGCATGTTGTATGCGATATTCTTTGATTCGAAAGGTCCAGTCCTTCAAATTCCAGTCCCGAAAGGTAGTTCTGTCACTGGAAAGTTTTACAGAGAAAGTGTTCTTACTCAACTTGTTGATTTCTATCAGAAACGCAGACCGCGCACCGATGTCCGCGGCATCAAATTACTCCATGATAACGCACCGGCCCATAAATCCGCTACGGTACAGAAATATCTGAAAGAATCTGGGCTCGATGTCTTAGATCATCCCCCATACAGCCCTGACCTGACCCCCTGTGACTTTTGGTTGTTCCCAAGATTAAAGGAAATGCTAGCAGGGCACCGTTTTGAATCTCGTTGTCATATAGGCAGTGCGGTGTACCAGTGTCTGCAACATATACCTAAACAGGAGTACCGGGCGGCGTTCCGGAATGGGTAGATCGGTGTAAAATGTATGTTGAGGCAGACGGGGCATATTTCGAAGGTCTTAGATAAATTAAAGTTTGATATTTCAAGCGGTTTTAAGAAGACCGCCATACTCTACGAACTTATCCCTCGTATATATGTTGTTATATGATACAAATTTTGGTATAACTGCTTTAAATAGAAACTATTATTTTGTATAAATACAAATTGAACCAGCGAGAGAGAGAGAGAGAGAGAGAGAGAGAGATCAGTCATGATCATTGAAGAAACTGTATTTAACATACTAGTATTATTTCTATTTGGACGCCAATTAAGATATGTTATGCAAGACAAATGTATCTAAAAATAAAATATGCATCACGTTAAGGGCATTTTGATGAAAGGGGCGGATGTGTGGACTCCGATAGGCACTTATGAATAGTGCCCCTCCGGAAAAAAACACAGCAAGAATGTTCACACTAAATATATCATTAAATACTGAAAAGGATATATAATTATATATCTATAATTAAATTACAAAACTATCATGCAATTAACACTGTGCATAAATGATTCAAAATGTTTTATAGTGAAAGATACATATTTACAGAAGTGAATGAATAGATAAAATGAAATAATAATGTAAAATTAGTTACTAGTCTGACTGATCTGTGTTGTACGCTGACGTGTTTGTAACTATCGGATTTATTTATTACGAGTTAATAGTTAACAGACGGGTCTTTTTTCAATCTGATACTCTATTCCAAAGTTTTATTGTTGAAGGTACAAAGCTATTCATATATGAAGTTGTGTAGGGTTTTCTAGATTGTAATTGTGATTTGACCTTGTATGGGGCTTGGAAATTTTATACAAATAATTTTGTAAAACACTGTGTCTTTTTGATTTTTTTCCCGCTTCTGGTGTACACTGTGGCATTCCTGACATTATCCTTGTAAGTTTTATTTGAATGTCTTCTAAGCATTTTCAATCGTTTTCACTCCAATGACTGGAGTGGAAGAGACTTAGGTCTATAACTATATTATTTCTCAATCGGTAGACAGTGTCCCAATGTTAACTCGCACAAACATTGATAGCAACTGACATAAACGATTCAGTATTGTCTGCAGTAATTTGATTTATCGATTTTAGTTTGAAAAAAGGATATGAATATAATTATGGATATCATATATACGTAAAACCTGCACAAAGGCATTGTGAAATTGTGTGCGTATAATACCCACTGATGTCTAAGAATGACGACGAAGTATAATTGGTCAATTATTCCATCTCATTAAGAAACATCAGTCCAATATTAATCTCCATTTAGTTGGAAAGATCATTTTTCTTGTTCTTGGAGCTGCGGAAGTAGTTCGATTCAGTGCTTTCGACATGTTTACGCTTTCAACAGGAAAGGTAATTACTTTATAAATTTTCTGCTTATATTGGCATTGAATTAGTATGACTACACCTCAGATGACTTGCAGAAGGTAATCATTTAGTAAAGACCATATGGACGGGTTATTGATGCATCTCATTTCAAGGTGATGAGAAGCTGACCAAAAGGAAATGTATTAAATTAAAGCAGGTTTTACTTCAAAAATTCAAACAGGGAAAAAATACAAGTTGTAAAGCAAACGCACTGACAGAGGCATCGATGTATGCAGAGCTTATAATGAGTTATACTTTCTACATGACTGCACAACTCGCATGAGAAAAAAATTCATGGAGTGTAATAGGCGATAGTGATTGAAACAGTAAATGCCTTAAATGTGATAAAAATAAAGTTGAATTGTACTAGTCTGGTGAACAGCAATCGTTTCAAAATGGTCCTGAAAAAAACCCTGTTAAAGTTTACATTGAATTCTATGCCAAGGTGATTAAGGTAAGAACAGGTGTGGTCAAAGGACGCGATTACATCCTTGAAAATTATGAAAGACAACATTATCAAATGGACAGCACAGAGAACAATATTAAAGAAAGGTCGTGATGTATTTAGTGTGTTGTTTTACGTCCCATTGGATGCTTTTTCACTCATTTAGAGAAGTCACCAGCTTTGAACCGGGGAGTGAAACATTCGTAAATAGCAGAATTTGAGGTACATATGAATGCACTGTAGACAATACCAGAAAGTGAGAAAGAATGCAATAAAAAAAATCAGGAAGTTCTAATTCAGGTAATATGATTAGGAGATCGAAGGTCATGCATCACATTTTTGAAAATTTGATTTAAATGGATCAATGGTTTAACAATGAGCTATGGTTGGATTTGTTTGTTTGGGAATGTTTTACACATACTGAGACGTCACTAGCTGGAAGTGAAGTGCTACAAATTGAAACCAATGTATGATGCTTGTGGCCGTAGCAAAGAAGGTGCTTTAACGTGCCAACTACTGCCGCGACAAGGAACCTCCATATTTATAGTGAAAAGAAAAAGTGAAGATAATTACAATGAACAGTGATCAACCTCATAATTACTATATAATAATAATAATAATAATAATAAATTCGTTATTTAGACAGGATAGCACAATTAGTATTACATACTAGTTCACATCGTGGTCCTGTATAAAAAACATATTTACAGACAGATTAAATGAGAGGATAGAAAATCATAAGACATTCATACATAAAATATTTACACATGTACATTATCACTAAAATTAACAACAACAAAATACTATAATATTACAAAATAAAGGGAGGGGAAAACACGGACCCCTGGACATACCATTGGTGGGATCAGATGCCTAGGAGGAGTAAGCATCCCCTGCTGACTGATCACACCCGCCGTGAGTCCTATATCTTGATCAGGTAAACGGAATAACCCGTAGTCAAAATCAGTATGTCAAGAACGACCAAACAATTGGTATGAAACACGTCATACAGCATTTGACCTAATGACTCGTGGTATATGTAAGTTACATCGTTAAAACAGTCGTAACATTTGCGACATTTAAACGAGACACCTGTAACATCAACTTATTTGCCAGTAGCCTGCCTCGATTTTAAAATAAAAACTGATCACACGCAAAACAACCTCTTACGTATCGAATCGGTTGAAAGACATAAACACCATATGTAGTTGATGATGGACTATCACTACATAAATATGGGAAGCTGGAGATAGAGAAGCTGAAGTCATCCCGTTTGTATTAAAGTTATATATGTTCTCTATAAACACCTAAGTATAAAACAGGTGTGAAAGACTCTATGGTGTCTTTTATTAGGCGTTCACTGGAATCGACATATGACTGAAAATTATTATTGTTAATAGATAAAACGTCGTTGATATATTTAAATGTCGAAATGAAGACCACAGCCAGATATTTTTTCTTCTCATGTAGAAGCTTTGAATAGACCACGCTTCGTAAGAATATAAAACAGCTAGTACCAAGAGAATTCTAGACCGTTGGAAGACCTGTTCACCAAAGATTTTGTCAATGAGGTAATATATTTAGCTGGTGGACTTTAGGATATAACGCACGGAGTAGATGTTTTAGAGTCGGTGCACATGTACAGACACCTTGCATGGAATTACTTGGATGTTTTTAATATCAATTTTAGAGATCATTTGCGTAGAATCAGAGTGCTGTTTAACAAAGTAAGTTTTTGAATGACTGATTACAAGATATGAATATTTCTTTTGTCCATTTTTGTTGAAGAAGCAACTGGCTTTGATGTCAAAAAGTCTAGTTTATCGTGAGGAATGTTGAAAGTCATACATTTTAATGTTGTTGAGAAAAGTTTTGTAATTTCAAATTTACTAAAACTAAATAAAAGTTCTTCGGAATGTTTTAGAATCTACATTTGATTTACTCTACTTCTGCCACATGTTGTGGTGCAATGCATTTGAAGTTTCTCCTTCACAGCAGGCAGTATTTTTTGAGGAGCAAAGATGGGGACTTGATGAAACATTTACTGGATCCAGCAATGTATCTATGGTTGTAAAGAGTTTTATGAAGTTTAGGAAACATACCGAGGGTAACTCATTGTCATTCGTTCTACTGACTGTGATCTTAAATGTGTTTAAAATGAAGAATGATTTTGAAGAATTCCACCTTTTAAAGGGGAAGATGGAGTACAAATAGGATTACTAAATGTGGAATTAATGCTAAGTTTAGAATACAGCTGTAATAATGAGCCTTACAAACGAAGGTAATGTTACAAGCTTTGTTAGTTGGAATTAAAACATATTCCTCTTGTAACCTATCTAATTGTTTTATCACTTCTGGTTTACTAAACACAGAAGGATAGATGGTACGCAGTTTTGTTTTGATGTGTGTAACTCTTGAGTTTTAATATTCCTCTTATACTGTTTTCCCATTCTGAAAAGGCATCATATTCCCTATTTTCTTTGACATAATTCATAATAGAAATGAAGTTCTATCGTCAATTGAAAGACTGGGATTCTCTGAATTTAAGACCTTTTAAAATAGGTTATTTCAGGTCATCAATTTTAACTGTATAGACATCACCAGTAACGACTTGATTATATTTGAAAAAAGGATGAAGAACAAGTAGGTGGATTATGTATAAGATGGTCTATATCTATATAACTGCAAAGTTTGTAATTAAAATGTTTGGATGCAATATTAGAAGTATATTTGTAGGAAATTCAGGGTTTAAACTTGAACTTGAAATATGCTGGAGCACAACTCTGAGCTTTATTTTATGACGAAGAATGTTACTCGTGTTGGTGGCATCTATTCCTTTGTTAGTAAATTTAAGCTGGTTGGTTGTATATTGTTTAAGGTCCTGCTCGAGAATTTTTCGTTCGTATGGATACGTCACTATTGTCGGTAAAGGGTGCAAAAGTAGGCCTATGCTCTGCTTATGGCCTTGGAGTCCCCTGGGGATACGGGTAAGAATAGGTCCTTCGGGTGACCGCAAAAACCGAGGTCTCGTGTCACAGCAGGTGTGACACGATAAAGATCTCTCCCTGCTCAAAGGCCCTAAGCGCCGAGCATAAGCCTAAATTTTGCAGCCTTTCACCGGCAATGGTGACGTCTTTATATGAGTGAAAGATTCTCAAGCGGGACGTAAAACGATATACAAGTACGGCCTTGGATAAAAGAAGGATCTTTATGAGCAGGGAGGGATCTTTATAGCGCCACACCTGCTGTGTCACGAGGCCTCGATGTTTGCGGTCTCATCCGAAGGACCGCCCAATTTAGTCGCCTCTTACGACAAGCAGGGGGTTCTGAGAACCTAATCTAACCCGGATCCCCTTGGGACAGTAAATTAAGGTTAAGGAACTGACGGCATGATTGGGGAGCATTATTATTCACAACCCGTGGTGGATGAAAGAGCTGTGATGGACAACACCCATAACCAGAGAATTCAGGCCGTATTCTGGTGTTGAAAAATCTAAGTATGGACTAGATTTGACTTCTTCAAATGACGTATTCAAACCTCTCAGTGGAACGGAGTGAATTTTGTTTTGCGAATATGATATGGCCCTAATTGTCTGTTGAGGCAAGGTAAAAGTAAAACAAGTGTGATATCGTGCATATTTGTTTTTTTTTAATATTAACGATGTCCTTAACTGCTACTAGTATTTCCTCGCGGAGTAGTCAGATTTCCTACATTGTATTCCTTGTTATTGCATCCATATGGAAATACAGTGCCCAAAGTCTTGATGCAATGATCTTCTCGCTGTTTACGAAAACGATTTAAAGTTAGTTTGTTGGTATGATGGTAATTTTTTTTTCTAGAATTCTGGTCCTCGTGGACAAGATGGAATGATCTGTGTAGTTGAAATATTTATAGAAAGTTGATTAACACCATTACTGATTTGAAACCTCTGCCAGATATCCTTTTATTTACGTGCCCCTTAATTTGCTCCAAAATCAGTCTGCAAAGGTTACACGCAACTGCGTACAAAAACGTAGACTACTTACAAGTGCTATAGAGTCTATATATATTGTGGTTTGGTTTCATTCTAAATTAATATAGCCCCGTGGGAATCCGGGTTGTTAGAATAGATCCTCAATACCACTTGCTTGTCGTAAGAGGCGACTAAATGGGGGCGATCCTTCGGATGAGACACCCCCCCCCCCCCCCCAAAACCCAGGCCCTGTGTCACAGCAGGTGTGGCGCTATAAAGATCCCTCCCTGCTCAAAGGTCATAAGCGCCGAGCATTGGCTTAAATTTTGCAGTTCTTCACGGCAATAGTGACGTTTCCATATGAGTGAAAAATTCTCTCGTCTCGGGATGTTAAACAATATATAATCATTCAATCAATCAAGCAATCTAAATTAATAGATTCTTCCTTTGACGAAAATTAAAAGCACACCAAACACACCCTGAATACAAGCTGTTTTGGAAGTAAATTTTTCTCTAACACATCGATTCCTTGTATAATCTCCAGCAGAAACAGACCGGTATTATTGAAATTTTAAGCACTCATAACTATAGTTCTGATTATTGAATAGTTTGGTCGATGAGCCGCCACAAGGTTCGATAACTCGCACTGCATGTGTAGTAATACATTCAGGAGTATTTCAAATGCTTAACAGGTGAACCATCAGAGAAGGGGTTTTGGTGGTTTCACTTACTTAGAGAGACTTTTCAGAGCAAGACATGAGTAACGAGGGAAACATCAATATCCAGGTTCTTGGAAGAAGCTCATAATTTTGAAGTTTCGATAAAATTAAATGTTTTTCATGCATTATCTTTGTTATCATGCAATGTCTTCTTTAAAACTTATAATCATTTCAACCATATACATATTATAAACAGAAAATAAAGTTATGAAGCTTGGAGACCTCTTTTTGTTTTCTTTTATTCACTGTTGAGAAAACGATCAACTATCTCATAAGATCACCTGAATACAAAGGTATACAATTATAATATTCAATTCTTTATAATACTGAAGTATGGAAAGGCTAACATTGGTTTATTTTGCTGCCAATCTCATCCAGAATTGAATAAAATATTGTTTAAATTACAGTCATGAAAAATACTACACAACGCTGCACAATAAAGTGAAAAATACATTTTCATTTTTGTCACCTAGGGGACGGAGTATCTTAATCAAAACTATCAATTCGTTAATAAGTGGATATAAAAAAAATTTAATTGGCTTAGCCAAACCAGCAGATCAACAATATAAAATAGAAAAATACACAACTCTCTTTAAAAAAATAAAGTATATAGCTATGTGCAGCAAACAGTCAGGATGTATATAAAACTATTAATCATGCATAATCTAAAACGATAAAGCTATATACAATATCGAATACATTTGTGGAAAGTAAAGTTTTTAAACTCTACACAATCAGAGAAACTATGATTACTCATCAACACAAAATGATGGACAGCGTATTCGGAATGATATCAAAATACATCAGTACAAACAATTTCTGTAACATCTCATAAAATGATACAAATTTAAGCAACGTGAACACTTTATGAACTTGGACCACGGCGTGGATTTTCCGGACCATCACATGTCATATGGAATGCATTTCAACAGCCATTTTCACCTGAAAAGGCTTTCAGATATTCCTCAGCGGGAGTCTGGATTATCTAGAAAGTGACGAATGATAATTAATGAAAAACGATACGAGAGAGAGAGACACACACACACACAGAGAGAGAGAGAGAGAGAGACTTACCAAGTAATGCTCTTTCATCATTTTTAGGATCAGAGAGGTCGTCGATCATGATGGCGTTTTGGTTAACTGTAACACAAGTAGGTTCACATGTTCATTGATAAAAGATCATACATTTACCTGCCGAGGTTTTAAAATTTCCAGTGACAAATAAAAAAAACCCCCATTTATTCAACAGTTGAGCAAACTCCATATAGTGCCAGTTCTCCGGGACTATTTTCCCCTACGAATAAAGATATGGGAGGTGTATCGAAATGGAATATACCGAGTTGACCGGAGCTTGACATCTTACACTAAGTTCCAGTCCACTTAGTACACGTCATGCTGATCACAGAAAAAGCGGTACATTACAAAGCTGAAGCTTTCCTGTCATGAATTTAAAACTGAGACTAGTAGTATATTATTTCAGTATATAATGGAATTTGAAGATGATGTTCACGTTTTGCAGGAAACTGTCCTTTAATTAAATTGTATAAATGTTTAACAGAAATATTTCGGATACTTTGAAACGAAAATACTGAAGGTAATTCTAAGTCAAGTAGGATTTGTCTTACACGTAACTTAGATCAATATCTCATATCATATACATGTATCATAGTATTATCAAATAAAAAAAGGGAAGGCCATCAGTCCCATAATGTTGTTTAATTAAACATTGTGGACTCATCTCGTCTCTCTTGTGTGCTTTCAAGTCTATACTTCTACCTTTAACTGGAATTAAAACATCGTTACTCGGAAGGAAAAAAAAATCTCGTGTAAATTGACTCTGTAAGGTCTATGAATTAAAACATGTGGACAATGTTGACTTACTAATATAAACTAAGTTCGTCTTGCATGTATCGTGGTTCGTGCTGTTCTTTTTCTGCCTCCATGATCCAATTTTATTCCTGAAAATGCAGTAGCATATACAGCAAATCCATAAGGGTACTATGATCCCTGTCAAGACAAAGAATACTGTGTGGTCCTCTGAAAAATACAAAGACATTCGTCATTATCAAAAATCCTCCAACACTTTCTGATAAATCTCCAACAGTTTCTAATAAATCATCGGGATTTTTTTTTAAAATTCTTTCTCTGCTTGTACAGTCACCTCTTTAATCTCTCTAGAACTGAATATATTATCCATGATAGGACTGAGTAAGCTTTCTAAAAACCTTTCCTAATGAAGAATAAGAGACGGTATGTATACCTTCACTGAGTTGACGTCGGACGTCACTTCCGTGGTGGGACACTGACTGACAAACTTTGTTTCTATTTATTATATACCTAAAATAAATCTAGTGCATTAAATACCAAAAAAAAAAAAAAAAATAATAATAATAATATGCATATCAAAACACTACATCATTATTTAATTAAAGTTTTGATACTGTGGGTGTGAAATACGCCTCGTAATGATTTATTCATAAGGTCCTCGACAAACATTATTCATCAATGCATGGTAATTTTTCATAATATAAATGTCATGTCGTATTTCATATCTATATATCATTTATAAGGTAGTAAACATTTTCAGATTACATTAAATTTTCATGAAGCATATTGTTTTCTTTATATCTGTCCATTTTTCTTTATTGTACCTCTTCATATAGTTTCATCATGTTCTGTATATCCTCCCATTCACAGCCTCCACAAACCTCAACATACCCATTGATCATACCTCAACATACCCATTGATCATACCTCAACATACCCATTGATCATACTTCAACATAACCATTGATCATACCTCAACATACCCATTGATCATACTTCAACATAATCATCACCACCTCGTGTTCTATATATCTACCCATTCACAGCCTCCACATACCTCAAATACTCATTGATAAAATCTCCACAAGACTTCGTATTCTGCGTATTCTGAATATCTACCCATTCCCAATCCCCAAATACAATTTCCACGTCACTTCATGTTCTATACATCTACCAATTCACAGCCTCCACATAAAACAACATACTTATTGAAAAAATCTCCACGTCACTCCATGTTCTATATGTCTATCTATTCACAGCCTCCACCTAGAACAACCTACCTATTGATACATTCAACCCGCCACATCCTGCTTCGTATTCCTACAAATTCACAATATCCACAACACAACATACCCATTCCCAGCATCAATACTTACCCGTTTACACAGTCTCCACAGGTCACATCGTTTTCCCCATCACATTGTTGGAGAGTGACTCTCTTTCGGATACTGCAAGGTGTGGAACATTTCACGCAGAGGTATTTTGTCTGGGGACCAGAATACATGTGAGCTGGGCAGGGTGAGCATGTAAAACAGGTTTCATTTCCCACTACACTGTCAGTTGAAGTCTATGAATTAAAAAATATATTATAAGAAGGAAATTGAATTATCATATAGCAATCGTTTATGGACAAAATGCAAAGGAAAGACCATTTCTTTGGTACGTTTCTAAAACATTCTCCTGTAAAATATTAAAAAAATAAAAATGATAAAATATTTGTATTCTCTATAATATTGATGAGAGTGATCACTGTTCGTCATCTTCATTTTTATATAATTCACCTTTCATATATACGTGTTAATAACATCATATTTGTTTGATTGTTTATATGATGTCAAAGAATGCACCAACTCTAAAATGTGACTGATTATTTTGATTGTTTGTTTTACGTCCCGTCGAGAATTTTTCATTCATATGCAAATGTCACTAGGTTTAGGTGAAGTACCACAAATTTAGACCTATGCTTAGCGCTTAGGGCCGTAGCAATGAAGATTCTTTAACGTGCCAACGCCTACCGTGACACGGGACTTCCGTTTTTAGGGTCATATCCGAAAAACCCATGTTTCTCACGTCTAAACGCCGAGCGTTTGGCGAAGGAACAATCACTACCTATTTTTACGTCTTACGTTTGACGCGGCCATAGCACGGGACTCGAACACACGACCTCGCGGTTACGAAGAACGCTCAAAGCACTGAGCTACTGCGACCGGTAAAAAAAGCGACTGAAAGTTTATAACATTATCTATATAACAGAGCGAAGGCGTGACGAAACATCAACATAAAATATTTCATGGATAGTATAATTACATATATCACTAAGCGGTGCCTGCTCAGGTCTGTGTTTTATGTTTACCATCAAAATCCCATGATACAACATGTTTATGCTAAAGGTTTTAAAAAGTGTAAAGTTACATATTTTTGATTACATAATAACTAAATGACGTCATCAAATTGTTTTACTATTTTGAAAGAAGCTGATAATCTGTAGTTTTATATGGCAATTTTACCTGAAAACTTGAATCACAAAATAGTCAAAATCGCAAATTGTTCTTCCATTGCCTATTCTTGAAACGATTGTCTTACTTATAAAGCTGGTGACATCGCTATGTAAGCGAAACATTCTCCAATGGGATGTAAAACTACATACCTTGGGGATATTTAGACCCTCCCCTCTTGGACAAAGACATGATTCACAAACTCCATTGTTAAAATGCTCCATCCCTGTCTTACATCGTACATTTGCACTCTCAATAAACGTTGCACAGTGTATGATCGCAAGCAACAAGAAAACCATTTTGATGACTTCCATTGTCCGAATTCTGTAAACAACTACAAATTAAGAACAATTAATGGTACAGATTTTGGTAAGAAAAGAAGAATGAATGATTAATTAAAAGAGAGGCAAAATTGGACGCAGTTTAAAAACTTACCTCAGGGAGTATTCGTCAACTTGTGTATTTTGAAGTCTTTTGTTCACGCATCTTTGTTTACAAACAATCGCTGCGTAAAGCGATTTCAGTGGCGGAAATACACCTTTCATTTGCATAAATTTATTTTTGTCCAATGAAACTCTGATCACGTTTCGATCACGGCGAAAACATATGGCAATTTAAAATGAAAGTACAGTATTAATAGAGACAGCGGATTTAACTCAAAACTTGAAAAATAAATTATATTTAGACAGTATGAACGTATTTGTCTTTAGTTTGATAGAAATAATACATAATATTCAAAACAGTATACTACAATTCTATAAAACGTTCATGTTTAATCAATATATGAGTTCAATTTTTTAAATATAAATAATAAGCTAATATAACGGGATAACAACGAAAGAAACGGATATATACTAATAAATACACGATTCTGGAAATAGAAAGTCATAGAGATTGGTAGCTGCTTGTAAATACAAGGGTTTTCAGGCAAGTTTTGTCAGGGCAGGTAAAATAGAACCCGGAAGCTTATAGGTTCTAGTCAATAACTTGGGCTATTTTTAAATATCGATTCTAAATCGCCTAAAGTTATGACTAACAGCATTAAGTTTTGAACGTAATGTCAATGCCGTTCTTTGAATATATATATACATATATACAATCACTTCTGTATCACGCATTGGACTTTACTCTGTATGCAAATGCTCAGTATTGCGTTTTTGCCTGCTCTATTTATTCTCTACAACTAATGAAAGTCCCAGGAAGAAGTCCCTATCCATGAAGAGAGGAATAGAAAACATTTTCAAGTTTATAAATTTATTTACGAATAGCAAGAAAAAAAAAGTAAAAAAAAAACAAAACAAAAATAAAAAAGCAAAAAAAACCCAAAGATAATCCACAACAAACTCACAGAAATATCATGTAAAACATGTTTGGATAGTAAAAACGATGTCACAACAGATGACATTCAAAAATATGTAGATTATTACATGACGTTTTTATGCATCCTATATCTGTCAGACGCTACTTTATATGTACGATTTTCATATCGCATACTTTTGAAAATATGACACAAATATATTTTAAAAATCTTCTATTTTGCTTGAAATAACAAAATAATAAGAAATGAATCAGATATCTTTGACTTCATTAGAAACCAATAAAGAGGAGCACCTCCAGTCGTACATTGTAGCCCCTTGGAACAGTGGTCTCTCGTGATTTGGTGATTCAACGATTGAGACATGACGTTATTGCAGCAAAATAATTGACGTCAAAACGCATATGACGTTGGGAAATTGAAAGGGGTATATATTACTGCTACATATTGCCAGAAAGGAGCGTATAACATTTTCCACCATTACCGAGTAGTGTACTTTCGGTACGTTTGTCTCCTAACGAATAGGACACAAAACAGAATACATTTTATAATTACATATACAATAAAAGAGTATAAAGACGATATTCTTTACGTATGTTCAAAACAAGAAATGAACTCTAGTCTGTCTTCATGGATAATGATTTTATATCACTTTATTTTAAGACTTCCGTTTCAGCAGTTATAACTCTGCAGACAGATACCATACCGAACTTTTCAAAAGCTCTATACAACACTCGCTTTGTTGCCGTTCTACCACTTCTTTCCACCCACTTTTGTAGCACACTGTAATATACATCAGCAATCTGATATCCCATCTGGTTCTGGATATTCTTCTCTGTCTGGAAGTACACATTTTTAGGAACATCCAGATTCAGAAAGATGTCTCCTGGTTCATCATCAATGTGCTTAGCAACTCGTTGAAGGAGGGGATCATCTCGGTTGATGACGACATCATAGGCTGTGCTCAAATCGACTTTGTCGTTTGCGTTGTGATTTCTTATTTCTCCTACACAACAAAATAGCAAAGTAACTTTCATGAACAAAGAAACGGTTTACGAATGTTCAGAATATGATGATAAATATAAATCGATTCCCTTAGAGGGGAAGAAATATGTTACCATTACTATGTAGAAGTCCACAGTCAGCTTCAATGTTGAATTCCTCTGCAACACATAATCAGAAATATGGAAAATATTGCCAAATTATAACAACAGACCAATCTTCACACTTACGCTTTTCTAAACAAATGATTTATAGACAACAAAAGAGGCACATTATATAAACATTTACCAAGATTTGTTGAAGTACTTTCCCAAACATTAGCCTGACACTTATCCCTAACAGGGGAGTCATGTCGCCTCTTACTTCGCGCAAAAACCAAGACGATGGTACAAATAATCGCACCGGCCATTAGAATGAGCACTACACTGGTTTGGGTATCGGTTTTTCCTGAAATGACAAAAATATCAAATTTATGTCTGTCTGTCATTGCTTTGGAATATATCTCATTGATATACAAAACTTTACTCTGTGTTGCTGCAACAATGGATTTCCTATTACCGACAAGCCTGTCATCTTTGTTGATGGGAAGCTTGGCTATGGGAGTTGTGCCCTTTGTCACTGTTGGTTTTCGATATTCCTCACATTCGGGTCTGTTAAGACGATCATTTTCACAACTTACACACTCTTCGTCATGGCGAAAAGCCATGTAGAATCTGACGACATATAAGACATTGAAATTGATTAATCTTACAACTTCGACAGTGTACAGATGCATGTACAATACTCATCGATTTAACAATATGTAATAACATTCAGTACATAATTTATCAGAAAGAACAATCACAACAACTATACAAAATTATTACATCTTCATTACCCATTTAGACACTGTCCACAACGACTGTTGGACGTGCCATCGCAGGCTTGCAACGTGATCCTGTTCATTTGGAAACATGGCGTGGAACAACTGATGCAAGTGTTCTCCGTCCAAGGCTCGCTGAACGTTCCCTCCCGGCATCGAATACATGGGGGACATTTTTGAGGAACAAATATCTCGTCGCTAACGTCAGTCTGAAAAAGCAAACATATAATGAGTTGGAACATCGATAATGAATGATCAAATTTACTTATTAGATAAATATAAAATGCAATTTTAATCGCTTATTTTAAGTAAAAATATCATGAATCCTTGCAAAAGAATAGAGCACATCATGAACATAACTGACAGCATAAACAATATTAGATTGATTACATTCTACAATGAAATGGAATTACTTATAACAATAGGACATTTTCTCATGAGCAAAACACCAATTGCGGAAGGGGATAACTTCTGAAATGTAAGAGGTTTGTTAGGATATACAAAAGTATTTGCTAGAATATCAATACAAACTTCTAGAGTTTATAAAAATGATGTAAACACTCGTGTTATCGTAAATTTGCTGACCAAATTTGACCAATAAAATTGAATAACAAGCATATAAAATTATACACATGAGAATGATATACATTTTTATTCTTCTCGTTAAAAATGAGTACGGTGCAATTGATATAGCAGGGTACCAACCTTATTTTGTCTGATAAAACCGTTGGGACAAAAACAGGACACACACCTTCCATTAATATAAATTTCTACCTCCGGTATACATGACCTAGGTTTGGCCGATATTGACGTAACGTGGCACCCGCTGACCAATAGGAAAATGATTTTCACTGTACCCGCCAGATTGGGCTTTCAGCTTCAAATGAAACAAATGTTTACATTGCAATATCCTTTTTCTAAACATATATTCGTTTTCATGCAGGTCTGTTCGAATTTCGCTTACCAGAACTACTTCCAAGCCTGTGTCCTGGTGCACAAGCAGTCGAAGACCCTGGTCACTGAATATTCAAATTCTGTCTATGTAAAGAAATTTTGTTAAGCCACTGTCTATCTTAGCTGCAATAAAATACCTTAAATCAACTTTTAACAATCTGACATACCTTGATCCGAAGTAATGTGCACACCTTCAGCACATTAGTTGACTGCAGGCCTATTTACTGCATCTGCTGTGCCACTATTTAGATATAAATTATTTTCCTTGTACACAGTTACCCTGTTTGACTGATCACGCCGCCAGTTTGTGGTTGGGAAATCCATGTTTACAAATATTTGAATTATTTTTAGAAAGCATGACTCATTACAAGAATATCTTCTTTTAACGCTTGCGGTTTGGTTAGGACTTAGGATGAAAAGGCTAAGATAGCATGTGATTTCTGATGTAGTCATGAACTGGGGATACTTTTGAAAATATAACTCATTAGTATATATCTATCCAAATAATATAACCTGCTGAGGTTGCTAATAACAGGTAAAATGTACAGGGTAACTCTTGCCCCGCCCCCGCCCCCCCCGCCCCCCGGATGTTGACCAGGCGCTCATTACGAGATGGCCCAGTCTGGGAGTGTATAGCGACCTTTCGTACACAATTTGTTTCTTTCTGAAAAATAGTCCTCGGCAACATAATTATTCATATTATCATTGTGATAAATATTCCTTTTGTACAGGCCTTAATTTAATGTCGATCTCAGACTTGGAAAAACAAAGATATTTATGACGGTCCGTTTTACATGATTGTGGACTGTAGCCCTTGTGTGGTTCAGTCCCTGGTGGTACGAAATTTAATTAAATCCTATATTTCGTACCACGTCCGCTGCAATCAAATTCCAGCTGGATGTACAAGTACATCATTATCAGTCAACAGCTGAGTCGGCATTCTGAGATCAAGAATTACAATACTGTCCTTATTGCTGGCGTATAGAACTTTGACATCCTTGACCTGAATTTACTTTGCAAATTGAATTGTGTCATATGTAATGTAATTGAATGAATTATGACAATTAAACAATTAATTTAGAACGAACATCTAAATAAGGGAATCTTTCTGTTACTGCTCGTTTTAGCTTCATGCTACTAATGAATTTTTTTCTTGTCCTTCTCATAATTTCGCACCGGTCTGCAAGTGTATTCCGACTATTAAGTGTAGCCTGACTCTCAAGTATAGCCCGACTCTTAAGAAAAAATGTGCCGACTTCGTCCACCCTGCCACAACTTGTAGAATTTCGCAAATTCTATGATCGTTACAATAACGATCTGGTTTGCGAGTACAACTTTTCACTGGGTCAAATGCTGTCTGACGTGTTCATACCAATTATTAGGATGTCCTTGACTATGGATTACTCCGTTTACCTGATCAAGATAAAGGGTTCATGGCGAGTGTGATCGGTCGACAGGGGATGCTTACTCCTTTTAAGCACCTGATCTCCAGGGGTCCATGTTTGCCCAACTCCTTACTTTGCATTTCATTTCATCAATATGCCGCTGAACTTGATAATTGGAGATATGAAGTTTCGAAAATTCTATACTTCGTTATAATGATCCAGTTTATCAATACAACCTGTCACTGGGTCAAATGTTGTCTGGCATATTTCATACCAAATGAAGCCGTTCTTTGCACACTGAATTTGACTACAAATTAATCCGTTTACCTGATCAAGATAAAGGCGGGTGTGAACGGTCGACGGGGGATGCTTACTCCTTTAAAAACACGTGATCCCACCTCTTTCCGTGTTTGTCCCACTCTTAATTTTGTATTTTATGGGAGTTATGAGATTGATCACTGTTCATTATCGCTTTAACTCTCTTTCTGTCTTCTCTTTGGGTCATGTGACAGCGGGCACCTTCTCAGGGCCAGGTAGTGCCCAATGAAGAAATACAATTTTGCAATATTAGATATTTATCTATTTTCACTTCTCCAGGATACTGTTAAACCATTTTTTAAGACTACGTACATTGATTTACAAACTAAACTCAGAATGTCAAAACATCTTATCCATTTCAAATACATGTGATTTTATGAAGGATGCAGACAATCCAGTTAGTCCAGACACGCCCCGACATGTTCACAAAATTCTCTGTTCCGACTCTTTTCCCTCAAAATCGTCTTCTGCAACGGCAATTTGCTTTTAATCTTTTAATCGCACCCAAGGCTTCCTTACTTAAAACGAAATAATAGAAAACCTTTTTTTTTTCAAGTTTAATAAATCAAAGTTGGATCACATTAAGTCAAAGAACATAATTATTAAATCATTTACGTTAGCATTATCAGGATATTTACTGTTGTAAATCGAAAAATTGTTTTGTTTGTTTGTTTGTTTTTTGTTTGTTTTGTTTATTTTGTATTTAATTTTTTTTTACAAGTATCAAATGTTGTATGTTAAAATGTATGTCTTCAATTATTGAACAGAAATATACGTATGTATAATAATTTGCACACATTTGGTTGTATATTCTAATCATAGAAAAGATACCAACGTTCAGATTTCCAGAAAATAAAACGCTTTTCCAAAATGGTGTATATATATATATATATATATATATATATATATATATACGTTTTAGCAATAATAAGATATGGTGTTGACCTTGAATCTATCTCCAGGTTATTGTGTATCGTGAGTGCTAGGCTTTGCTCTCTATATTGTCGTTTTCAAAAAAGACCAGAGTAAGTTAGGAATTGCATTGTAACATAAGCGATGGACTTATGAATTGTTCGTTATTGATTTAATGCAATATGATTAGAATATGCGAAGTTATTAAAATCTGCTTTTTTATAATGTCACGAACAAAATCCCTGATCTTATTCACATTCTTTATATAATTTCGGGGAATTCCAGAAATCACTAGACCGAATAACCTACAAACCTACTGAGAACAGGTAAGATATGTTTACAAACATAATAAATTGGTTAACCGGTGCAAATTTCAAATATTTACCACATAAGGCAGAACTTCAGCATAATGATCTATTGATCGGAAAATATTATGATCAATACCTGTACGACGCATTTCTTTGTAGATGACCTAAATCCCCAAAGTCATGAAAATTGGCCTTTAAGAAGACTGGATATTTGATTTTGTAAACAAATTTTTTAAAAATGTTTTTGCATTGATTTAAAAGATATTTTTGTTTTCAATCAGCTAAAATTCGCATGCTATACCACTACGCTGTTACATGTCGTACGTCCGCTGAGAATAAAGTATAGATCATAAAATCGCTAGTGAAGGAGGCGAGTGAATCTGGAGAGAGAGAGAGAGATGTACCCCCTGATCACTGCAAAATTTTACAATGCGGATTACACATACAAACACGAAGAGAATTTGTATATAATATCTGGAAACATTTTTGTTAAAAATATCCAATCATGAACGCTGATTAACGATAAGAACATTCAGTTTGCCCTGATTGTTGCATGTTTGGGAATACACTATTTAAAATTGACTAATAGAGATATCACGTCTCTTCATCTGGTTCTGCCCAACTACTCAACTGATTTTTTAAATTAAGAATTTCCAAACATATGTACAACACTTCTGCGACTTCCCTCGTGTAAATGATCCAGTGAAGAAATGATGACGACATGTAACTCATTTTTCCATATGTAATTCTTTTATTTCATTATGTTCTGTAACACATCAGGAAGTTTTAATTGCATTGTTTATGTACAAATCCAAGCAAAATTTAGTAGTCAAAGTAACTGAAATAAATATTCAGAACAACTAGGGTCCAATACGTTGTATTTGTTTCAATGCAATATTGACCAGAAAAACTGTATACTTGAAAAATAAATTTCGTTCTTTCTAAAAATACATGAGAATTGCAGTTCATATTCTCATCTATTTTCAAAATTGAAATTCATTTCTTATATTTACATTTCACTTTCATTTCTGTCCCAGCCATTTAAATAGACATACTACATGGTGCATTTACTAAGATTCATACGCACTATTAGCGCGTTCATGGGGGAATGCCTATCATCAAAATTTGTAACGATATCAAAGGCAAAAACATTGGACCACGTAAATAGTGTGCCTCAACAACATAGTTTTAGAGTAATAGACAATATGTAGTATAAAACAATATGGAGGAGAAGAAGATTTAGTATCCACCCATGTCAGAGATCAATTTGTGTTTCATGAATTTCAAAAGTTCATAAATTGGTGTCCGTGGTCATCTCGGCAGCAAATACAACACAAGAACATAGCAAATACAACACAAGAACATAGCAAATACAACACAAGCTAAAATCTTTACACGTTAAGCGGAAGTCTCAGAAGGGCAATGGTATTTTCAGATTTCACTTTACAACATCACACTAGAACTGTAAAATGTATACATACATGATCAAATATCACATGAATAAATATCACATTCAAGTATTGTCAGCATTATATATTACGCTGTGTGTTTTCATACTGAATAACAAACGTCAAGCCATGGGTGCGATTTACGCATAAGGGGTTTGAAAATTGATAAGGGTATGAACTGCGACGCTTCAAGTCAGTATGCCGCGTGAAGCGTTGCTTTTCGTATGCCGCGTGAAGCGTTGCTCTTCGTGTTCCGCGTGACGCGTTGCTCTTCGTATGCCGCGTGAAGCGTTGCTTTTCGTATGCCGCGTGAAGCGTTGCTCTTCGTGTGCCGCGTGAAGCGTTGCTTTTCGTATGCCGCGTGAAGCGTTGCTCTTCGTACGCCGCATGAAGCGTTGCTCTTCGTGTGCCACGTGAAGCGTTGATCTTCGTGTGCCGCGTGAAGCGTTGCTCTTCGTGTGCCACGTGAAGCGTTGATCTTCGTGTGCCGCGTGAAGCGTTGCTCTTCGTATGCCGCGTGAAGCGTTGCTCTTCGTGTGCCGCGCGAAGCGTTGCTCAAAAAAAACCAACAACAAACACATTTCAGTTTCCATTCACATTGCTTTAAAGAAAAATAACATCTTATACATATTTAACAAAAACTCCATGCATAGACATGAACGCTGAGAAAAATGTTAACAGAACTAGCACGTGAACATGAATAGAGCATGAACACGTGGTTCACATATGGACTATACATATACAGTGATCATAGAGAACGTCAGCAAGTAAACTGCACCACTTTTGAGATTGCATTGATATTGCATCATTATAAAATGCCCGTTTAACATATCATGGGCGAAAAATATTGCAGGGGAAGAAACGGGAGGACATTATACACCTTAAAATGTAGCTACCAGTGGAATCAATAACTTAGTAACCATGATAAAACTGGGCATTTTAAGGTTTATTTTTTTCTTCATAATACAATTTATTATATTCTATCTACAGTGAAAAAAGCAAAATATTTGATGATTTATTATGCTTTAGTATTATTTTAGGTCAATAATGACATCAAAGAAAGCGAGATAAAACAAAATAGGGAGAAGGGGGTGTGCAGAAACGATATAAAACAATACTGGGAGAACGGGGGTGGGGTGGGGTTACATAATATTGTTATTCATTTTATCACTTTATCAATTTGCAGATATTTGCATTAACTATAATTGCTTAAACAAACTTATTCCTAGAGTTCCTGTAAAATCTTAAGCAGAGAACACAAAACATAGTTAAAAGGCAGTTAATTACATTTAAAACAATGCTAAATCTGTTTGTTTGTTTGTTTGTTTTTTATTTATAGTCGCCTGAGCAATTTTTCAGCTATCCGGCGACTGTCACTATTACCGGTGACGGGGCTGCAAATTTAGACCTATGCTTAGCACTAATGGCTTTTAGCAGTGAGGGTTCTTTTACGTGCCACACCTGCTGCGATACGGGACCTCCGTTTATAAGGTCCCATCCGAAAGACCCGTGACTCTCACTTCGTAATGCCGAGCTCTTGGCGAAGGAGCAATCACTACCTATTTTAACGCCTTAGGTTTGACGCGGCCGGCCCGAGCGGGGCTCGAACTCACGACCTTCCGTTCACGAGGCGAGAGCTCTACCACTGAGCCACCGTGATCTATATAAAAATTATATGCATACAAAACACTAATGATGATGCATTTATCGGAATGAAGTCATGTGTTCATGCAAGGACAATTAAAAAATGAACGATTATCTCAGATACTATCTAATAATGAACAACTTAACAATGGCATTGAGAATGTATGAAGTAAAATTCAGATATGTGGATTCTTTGATCAATGCATAAAGCTAAGAGTTTCTAAAACACACACACACACAAAATCACTTGAGCTGTCGGTTGTTAAAAATACATATTGTTCATGTGCATATCACATATACTGTATTAGGATTCATCGTCACGAGAAATGAATTCACAGACTGAGTCCATTTCAGCGTTCCAAAACGCATTGTACAATACCGACTTTCTTGCTTGTTTACCGTTTTTCTCTACCCACTTTTTGAGGACTGAGAGATAGTACTCCGCGACAGAATGCCTGTGGATTACTTGGTTCCTCTGCTCTTGAAATATTACATGCTTTCCGATTTCCAGATAGTTGAATGCAGATGTTGGATCACTGTCAATCTTGGTGGCGATTGTTCGAAGTAAACTTCCATCTCGCTTCACTATTGTGGATTTCATCTTGTCTATTTCATCTTCATTCAAATCAATCATTCTCTCCGTGCCGCGTATCATTTCATCTTAAAAGATATGCGAAATCTACATTACAAACTATCATAAAAGGTACAGTTTAGGTAATCTTTCGTAATATTTTGGGGTCATTTTCCTGGGAATAAGAAAGAGTAATCTGGAATATTGATTATTCTTTCACTCGTACACACTCCCTCTTCTTGAAGAGTTTACATTCCAAAAAATAAAAGCTTAATACTACTAAGCAAGTTGTACGTCACAAATGATGACGTAATACGGCTTACCTTCATCTGGTTGTGCGTCCATTTCCACATCTGAAAAATACATTGGCTAGCTGAACGTTAAATGTAAAGAAAATTAACCATAAACAAAATTCTGGGTAATTACAATCCAGGGTCATGCTTAAGTTTGTCTGCAGCCACTTACCATGAACTAAACTGTTTTTTAACAGGGACCCGGATGATCCTGTAGCGCAAGAAGATCGTGATGAAAAACGTTGGTCATTTTCACCCGATGAATTCCAGCACTTGTTGATGACATTTAACGCAATGAATACTATTAGGATGGAAAGGACCACTATCACCACGCACAAAATAACCAAAATCATATCACTGCGACGTGCTGAAACAGAAACGAGACCCATATTTAACATAACTACTCATCCACGATTAAGGTCATCCCTTGGAAATAGGGAGCTTAAATTAAATTATACCAGACCCAAATGTTGATGCGCACCATGTGGACGAAACCAGCCAGAAGTTGAGTTCCGGAATTCATCGATACCTTTTGAGGGACCAGGTCCAGATTCTGTAACAGACAAAATTGGCGAGGCTGTTGAATATGCTGTTTGGTTGACACATTCATCCCTATTCGAGTTGTCTCTGCATGGCATACAGGAAACGGCCCCTTTCAACCATTCGAAGTACCTAAAAACATTAAATTAAAAAAATGTCATATTAGTGTTCACCAAAATATTACAACTAAATGTAAGCCAAGAATTTGATATTTCATGGTAAATAATGAACAAGTACCCCTCCTTGCATTTCCCACATCGTGAATTCTGTCGACCGTCACATGGGACGTCAGTTAGACGGTTCAATTCATCACAGGGTGTCGAACACTCAACGCACACTAAATCTGTGTGTCTGTTACTGTAGAAACCGGGATCACAACGTGTGCAGTTTGGACATTGTAAGGCTCCGAGTATTTTGTCATAAGGAATGTCCTACAAAGATATGACATTTTATTTCTTCGAAAATGATAATACCACAAATTCTACGTCTCATGCCAAATGTTGGATTGTGTAATTTGTAAGAGGAAATATATAAGAAAAGCAGTAAAACTACAAGTATTTTTCTTGAATTATTTTTGTCCCCATATCTTGAAAACGACGATACATGATAAGAAATAAAATTGCCCAAGAAATTTGAAAATCATATTTTAATTTCAAAATGAAGTGTGTTCTACGTTATTCTCTGATTTTAGTATTATAGTGTGTTCTACGTTATCCTCTGATTTTAGTATTATAGTGTGTTCTACGTTATTATCTGATTTTAGTATTATAGTGTGTTCTACGTTATTCTCTGATTTTAGTATTATAGTGTGTTCTACGTTATCCTCTGATTTTAGTATTATAGTGTGTTCTACGTTATTATCTGATTTTAGTATTATAGTGTGGAAACCTAGCCGCTTTACTGGCGCTAGCTCTTTCGTGCCAAGATGACGCCATCTTGTGGAAACGGGAGAGCTTCATATTGACGCTTGGAGAGCTGGCGCCATCTAAGGCGGAAACGGAAAGGCCGTTATCTTGACGCCGGGAGATCTGGTACCATTATGGGCGGAAACGGAAGGGTCGCCACCTTGATGCCAGGAAAGCTGGCATTGGTAAAGGGGCTAGGTTTGTCCACAGCATATTAAAGACCAAATAAGCGGTTAGAGTGTTCGCTTCGTCACCAGGTTCGATCTTCGTTCGTGCCTTGGCCATGTCTGACCTACATGTAAGATATAGAATAGCTAATGACTACCTCTTCGCCATACGCTCAGCATTAAGATGTGAGAGTCGCGGGTCCTTCGGATGAGACCTTAAAAACCGAGATCCTGTGTTGCGGTTTGTGTTGGTACGATAACGAACCTTCGCTAATTCGACTCTGAGCTCCATGCATTGATCTGTTTGTGGCACTTCACTAGCACCTGGTGACGTCTCAATAAGAGAGAGATATTCTAGTAGAGACACACAACAAGGCCATAACAAAAATATGGCAAGGAATTACCTAAATGCCAAAGTGAACATTAAAAATGACGCTCCACTTTTCACTCCACTATGAATCCGGGTTAGAGTAGGTCCTCAGTACCTCTTGCTTGTCGTAAGAGGCGACTAAATGGGGCGGTCTTTCAGATGAGACCGCAAAAACCGAGGCCCCGTGTCACAGCAGATATTGCACGATAAAGATCCCTCTTTGCTCATAGGCCGTAAGCGTAGAGCATAATCCTAAATTTTGCAGCCCTTCACCGAGAATACTGACGTCTCCATTCTTGAGAAATTATCGAAAATGACGTCACACAATAAACACCAACAAACCTCCACTATTCGATAAAAAAAAACTCAAAAGAAACCATTATCATACACTAGTATTTCATATAAAAAGAAAACATCAGTTCATGTTACCGTGTTGACTGTTCGCTGGTAGCCACGTGGACATTTGCAGTGTATGCATCTTCCCTTATCTTCTGAGTACCTCTTCTTGCCTGTCTCACAAGGCGCCCTTTTTGCCAAAACTGGACCCAAAACCAAGCAGAGTAAACACAGCGCATTTACTGCAGAATTCATTGTTATAAAATTCTGAAAGACACAGAAAGCTTTTTTTTACTGTTAGAAACGATAAGAAGACGACTCTTTTCATAAACTGTTATGGTCTATAAGGGTAAAATAGCTTTACATATGAACATGTAAAGGTGATGATAACTAACAGTATTCAATCTCGTAATTCCTATAAAAAATATAAATCTGAGATATGGGCAAACACGGACTCCTGGAGATACCAGAGGTGGGATTAAGTGCCTAGGAGGAGGAGTAAGCATCCCCTGTCGACCCGTCACACCCTACATCCCGATAAGGTAAACGGAGTAATCCGAAGTCAGATCAGTGCGCCAAGAACGGCCTAACATATGAATCAACATTTGCGGATCAACATTTGTTGACTCTCCATGTTTCGATTTTTTCTACATTGCGACACGACCAACTTCAACGGAACTTACCACAAAGTATATTTCGACTTCATGATTTTTTAAAGGAAATAAGATCAGGGGCCACATCACTTTAGCCCTGTTTGTTCTACTGTTGTGATTTTAATTTTCTTTTTCAATTACCCCGTGGGGATTCGGGTTGTTAGAATGGATCCTCAGTACCCCTTGCTGTTGTAAGAGTCGATTAAATGGGGGCAGTTCTTTGGATGAGACCGTAAAAACCAAGGTCCCGTGTCACAGTAGGTGTGGCACGTAAAGATCCCTTCTTGCTCAAAGGCCATAAGCGCCAAGCATAGGTCTAAATTTCGCAGCCCTTCACCGTCAATGGTGACGTCTCCATGTGAGTGACAGATTCTCGAGCAGGACGTTCAACAATATATAATCCATCAATCAATCTTTTTCAATTTTCATTCCCATAAAAATTTTTGACCCCATATTGTGGCCCAGTCTTGCCCTAAAGGATCACGACATAACCGAACATTAATTCACACTACGTGTAGATGTCTCGACACCAATATAGCTATCGTGGCCTTGCTGTTCTAAAGAGGGTCAAGGTCAGAAGGTCATAGATCATGGTATGAAATGAAAGGTCTTACCATAAGAAATCTATATATATAATATGAAAGCTCTACCTTAAATACTTCAGGAAATATTTAATACATTACGTTTTCCTAAAAGTAGATCATACTCCGAAGTCAAGGTCATTCAAATATTTTGGTATCACATGAAAGGTCTTGCCATAAAGAATCTATATACAAAACATGAAAGCCTTTCCTTAAATAGTTCAGGAGATATTTAGTATGTTAACTTTTCTTTAAAACGTAGATTAAACTACAAGGTCAAGGTCACAAGGCATATAGCAAGACTTTGTTACAAGGAATGTTTATATGCTATATGAAAGTCATAACACTTACTATTCAAAAGTTATGCTTTTGAAATTTGGGTCAAACTCCTAGGTCAAGATTACAAGGTCAAATATTATGTATGAAATGTAAGACATCTACTTGCAAATTATGGAAGTCCTGCCTTAAATAGTTCAAGATATATAGGTTAGGTTTTCTTAAATAGAGGTCAAATTCCATGGTCAAGGACGCAAAATTAAAAACTTTGGTATGATAAAAAGATCTTGTCACAAGAAATAAGAAATATGACAGTCCTATCATTCGTCACTCAAAAGTTATGAGCAAAGTTAAAGTTTCGAACAGACAGACATAACAAAACACTATTTCCCAGACTATATTGTCACAGGGGAATAAAAAAACAACACTTGAATCCACACAACTTGGGAACATTTGCATTTGGATATGATTAAGTGTGGCCCTGCTAGTCTTGAAAAGAATTTGTTTCCTGTATAATCTCATAAAAAACGTTGATCTATTGTGCCCCTATTCCCTCGGGGCCTCCGAATTGAACAACTTGAATTTAGTCTGCCTGACGATACTTGCATATATCAGTGTAACTAATTATGACCCTGCTGTTGTCATGATGGAGATTTTTTAAAGAAGTTTCATTATAAATTCCTATGTTAAACTGTGACCCACAAATGTGGCCCCACCCTACCCCCGAGGGGCATAATTTGAACGCGAATCTCCATTACCTACGAATACTTGCACATTAACATGACTAACCATGGTGTATTCTTGAGAAGAAGATTTTAAAATATTTTCCTGTATATCGAAAAACTTTAATGATATTATGGTCCCACCCTACCACTGGGGAACTTGATTTGAACAAACTTGAATCTACTTCTTTGTCAGGAAACTATGTAAATTTCAAAATTTCTGGCCCAGTGATTCTGGAGAAGACTTTTAAGGCTTTTTCCTATATATCTGCATGTGAAACTTTGATTCCCCACTGTGGCCCAAACCTATACCCAGGGACCATGATTTGAACAAACTTGAATATAACTCTATGTCAAGAAGCTTACAAGTAAATTTAAACTTTTCTGGTTCAGTGGTTTATGAGAAGATTTTAAAATGATCCCTCCCTGTTTTTTTTTTTTTTTTTTGCTTTTTCATGATTATTTTCCCTTCAAATGGGGCATGGTCCTTTGTTTGAATAAGCTTGCATCCCCTTCACCCAAAAATGATTTGTACAGTCTGCTTGAAATTGGACCATGGATTCAGTTTACAGACAGACGGCTCGACACACGGACGGATAGATAACAGAAAAAAAGTGATCAGAAAATCTGACACGAGTTTTCAGCTCAAGTTAGCTAAAATGAAGCTAGAGTCATTTTAAAACCCTTCTTAAAAGCCAAAAAAAAACAACAAAAAAAAACAACAAAAAACGATTAACTCATATTAATCTGTTTGAAATGCTAGTATCGTCATAATTGGGGTGCATAATTATATGACAAAACTGCAGAAGTAAAAAAAGAAAACAAAAACAAACAAACAAACAAAAAAAAAAACAACACCCCCCTCCAAAAAAACACTTCTGAAAAACAAAACTACTATTTGACAAATGAATATGCAATGATCAACGTACACATGTATTGTGTAAATTCCATAGAAATGGGTACTTTTTATACACCAATACTCTATTTCAAAACAACATTTACAGTTAAATGTCACTCACTGTGACGCGCAAGTGACCATTCAACTTCACACAAAAAAGTAAACACCATACTACCAAAATAGCTCCCACCCCACCCCCCACCCCGAGCTAGACACCCCCCCCAAAAAAAAAAAATCCCAAAGTGCAACAATTATTAAAAGGAAAAATCTTCTGATGCAACAACTATAAATAGGTCGAAATATATATCACCGTAGTTAATATGATGTAATTTTGCATTTAATAATCGATACTCACTATCAAAAAAAAAAAAAAAAAAAAAAAAAAAAAAAATCCCCCCAAAAAATCATACATAACATAAACAATCAATCAATGAATAAGATAGCGTGTACGTTTCTTCGTATTTCTTGGCTTACCGCCAGAATGTCACGAGTGACCCAAAACTTGTTTTCCTCTCAAAGAAAACACAACATCTTCCTTAAATGGCCAAATATTGAAACCAGAGAGCATTAAATTGATACTTACAGGTCTGAAATCCTCTGCACATCGTTCATTTTAACGCAACACATCGTGATTACTTTAATATTTCACGAAACATGAAGGCCGCCTTCCATACAACTTTGTTTACGTTTGAGTTCTGTAAATCACATGCTCGGCGTGAACTTTGTTTTGAAAGACGATTGGTTAAACGGATTCTATCAATGGGTGAAATTGTCACGTATGTTTCCATGACGTATTACTACACTGGATTGATGGGTACCATACAAATATTGAGTACACTATTTTCCTTTATATCGAATATGCTAAGATCTGTAAATTTCTCCTGTAGTAAGTGTAATAAAAAAAGTCATAAAGATTGTCACTGTTAATAATCACTGGGTTAAACGCAACATTGGTGGGTTCGGTTTTGTTGATACGCGTTTTCCTATCGCTCTGCAGTGAGTATTTTTATAAAATATTTCCTTTACTTTAACAAATCTCTGAGCACGGGTTGTCGGGTAGTCTAGTCTTTATATTGGAGATCACACGTGAACAGTTGGGGTAACTATTTTGCTCCCGGTATTGATTATTCTGCAATTTATGGAAATGATATCTGTATTCCCGTACTTAATAATTGTCAGATATTTCTATAAATTGCAGAACCTGCATCAACCAAGAGAATTAGAATTTTAAAGATTTCACACACACACACACACACACACACACACACACACACACACACACACACACATTGGGAATGTGAGTTGGTTGTTTTATGTCCCTTCGAGAATTTTTCACTCATACTGAGACGTCACCAACTCTAGGTGAAGTACCACAAGTTTAGACCTATATATGTTTAGCGCTCAGGGCCGTGGCAGTGATAGTTCTTTAACGTGCCAACTCCTGCCGCTACACGGGAACTCCGCGTTATAGGTCATATCCGAAAGACCCTTGATTCTTACTTATAAATGCAAAGCGTTTGGTAAAAGAACAACCACTACCTATGTTTACATCGTCGCTAGCCACAGTTGAAAGGTACGCTCCTCTCCTTTTCATTCGAGGCTCTCTTCGAGAAAATTTTCTCGCTTCTCATAAATATGCATGACGCAATTCGGCCAATCGCTGAGCTTCCGATCAGAGTTTAGTCGGAGATTTAAACTCTTTATAAAATGCGAGCAATTTACTCTTGACCAGTCCAAAACAGAACCTGTATGTGCAAAATACGGTGATTTCGACATTGAACAGTTAACAAATGAACAAACAGACGTGTTGTGGTATATAATTACTTGTCAAAAATAGTTTTGTTGTACAAAGCGCAAATTTCAGGCTAAGCGTAATTTCTCTTGGTCAACGTCATGCATATCTATAAGAAACGAGACAATTTTCACGCAGAAAGCCATGAGTAAAAAGGGAGAGGAGCGTATATTTCCGCTGTAGCTTGCGATGTGCCATGACATGATCGATGCTCGAACTCATGACGTCCCTGATATGAAGCGAACGCTCTACCACCGAGCTACCTCGACCGGTGATCCCGTGTATGTTTGTGTGTGTGTGTGTGTGTGTGTTTGTGTGTGAGTGATGTTACCTTATTATATAATTTGATGTCTCTCTCTCTCTCTCTCTCTCTCTCTCTCTCTCTCTCTCTGATGTTACCTTATATAATTTGATGTTTATCAATTTTACTCTCTCTCTCTCTCTCTCTCTCTCTCTCTCTCTCTCTCTCTCTCTCTGTGTGTGTCTGTGTGTGTGTCGCATAACTTGTAGACACTACACTCTAATGATTTAAGGAATGAATTTAATTTTGCTTCGCGGATTATAAAAAAGCGTAAACTTACCCAAAACAGGTTATATCGCATAATATGCCCCCAAACTAGATTCATTCCTTGTAATTTAATGCAAACAGACAATTATTCGTTTATAAATATGTATGTAAACACTGATAAATATAAATCATTTCCTCCCATGGGATCTGGGTTAGAATAGATTCCCAGTGTCCCTTGCTTGTCGCAGAAGGCAAGTAAATGGGGCGGCCCTTCGGATAAGGACGCAAAAACCGAGATCCCGTGTCTCAGCAGTTGTGGCACGATAAAGACCCAAAGGCCATAGACGCCAAGCATAGGCTAAAATTTTACAGAGATTCACCGGCAATCGTGACGTCTCCATAGTAAATGTAAATTTCTCAACCAAATCATTTGCGCCGCGTAAGGAATCCCTTAGCAATTCCCGACGAAGCGCCAAGCTGTGGAGGTAGACATCTTGGTTATACGGAGTAGATCTAGCTTTCAACGTAGTAGATGATTTTGATACGAATTTCATAACAGAAGATATGTGCAGGCTACGTATTTCGCTGCCTTTTTAAGATTGACTTTGAAATCGCTCCAACTGAGATTGACAAAATACGGGAAATTATTAGCCTTTGACATCATACAAACACGTCGTCAAATATCAGAAAATGCAATAATTTGCCGCTTTTGTGAAAGATTTTTACTACATCAAAACTTGCCCTTGCTTACTACATCAAAACTTGCCCTTGTAAGCAACATTGTCACCCCACTGTTTTTGAGTTTTTGAGAATATATATAACACACACACACACACACACACACACACACACACACACACACACACACACACATATATATATATCTGTGTGTGTGAGAGAGAGAAAGAGAGAGAGAGAGATCCCGTATTGTGGTCAGCATGAACCAAGAATTGAACAATTTGGAATCTACAATCATTCACATAACTTTTATTTTGTTCTTCTTCTGGTCCATTTTAACAATTTTGAAGCCCCTTTACCCAATGACACTTTGTGGCAGGTTTGGTTGAAAATGGCCTTCTGAAAAAGAAGTCAAAACTGTAAAAAGTTTACAGATAGACGGACGGAAGGCGGAGTTATATTTTACAGCTAAGCCAAGCTGAAAATCGAATCCACGTTCACAGGAATTGTTTCATTAAACCCGGTGTTAACAGTGTGTGTGTGTGTGTGTATATATATATATATATATATATATATATATATATATATATTATAGGCTATTTTTCTAGGTTGACGGATCATTAAAAACAATGCCTCTATTTATATGGAAAATTTTCATCGAGATCATTGCCAATTAATGTAATCCAGTATTTCACAAAGAATCAGATCCGTGATTTTTTTAAATTTTTTTTTTTTGGTTTATGTTTTTTTCCATATCCCAAACCAGCACAATGTAGTAGTTCAGGCGCGGATCCAGCTTTTTTCATCTGGGAGGGTCCAAAAGGCCGGGGATCTGGGACTTGGTTCCAGGGCGAAGCCTCCGAAATTTCCACGTTTTTACAGATAGTAGATATGCGAATCTGCATCCAAAATTGCGGTATAGTAATTTTCATATTATGACCTTGAATTTCGAAATCGTCCTCAGTGAGCGAATAAAGTCGATCGAGAGAGTCGATGAAGCAATATTAAACGCGATGCTAGGGTGAAAGATGACTATATTTTCTTTCAGTTGGAAATTCCATGGAAGGGGAGGGGTCTGTAGTTCGCCTGCAGTTCGAATTTCCTTCTATTCTGGTAAGATCAAAGGTCATATACATATCTTTCATATTACATAATACACATGTCCATAAGAAGGCGAACCAAATTTAAATTGTGAGGTTAATTTATGGCATCAGATATTAGAAATGCAGCCATATTGATTGATTTTAATGACCACAGTAACAAAGTTTTTATTGAGCACTGAAGACAACACTTGGGACATAACATCGTAACTTGCAGATCCTAAATCTTTGTTAAACGGCCGTACATCGTAAGTTATGGCTTACGACTAAGTCTGAGACTTACGACCTTTTGTAAAACGGGTCCCCATTACCTTGCGCTGTATCTGCAGACTTCAAGTGTATTCTTTAACAAAAGGTCCACAACCCTTATCGCTCACCTGATTATTACTTTCAGGTATCACTAATCTCAAGGGCTAAGGAATGATTTTCTAAGCTAAATTCTGATATTCAGCATCAGTATAAAACAAGATGTGTTCTTATAATACAAATGCCCCATAAAAAGCCCATACAGATGAAAGGTTAGATAATATTTGTTAAATATTAACACTTTATTACTATTTTGAACCCGCCCTAGAGTAAGGACCCATATTCCAGTAATCTTGGCGGCAGTTTCACTTTCCGATCGTAGATCGTAAACGTAAATATGAACGTAACACTTACGGCCGTTTCACTAAAAATTTACGGCCCATATTGATCGTAACTCTAGGATTGGTCTAGGGCTATCGTAGGTGCTCCTACATGCACGTAATTGAGCAATATGGCCGCCATACTGGCTCTGCCTGAGAGCATTTTGTAGTTTGTTTGTTTATTTATTTGTTTATAGCCGCCTGAGCAATTTTTCAGCTATCCGGCGGCTGTCACCATTACCGGTGACAGGGCTGCAAATTTAGGCCTATGCTCGGCACTCAGGGCCTTTGAGCAGGGAGGGATCTTTATCGTGCCACACCTACTGCGACACGGGACCTCGGTTTATACGGTCTCATCCGAAAGACCGGCACCCACGTCCCACAGTGGGATTCGAACCCCCGACTCAAGGATCATCAGATCTTTGAGCCCGACGCTCTAACCACTGCGCCACGCGGGCGGCTGCATTTTGTAGTAGTATTTACCTGATTGAGTTTGTTGACACTATGGAGGAAGAAAACAATGGTTGCGTTCAGAGTAACACCAATGGTAACATTTGTCTCCAGTGGTACCATTTGCAATGAATAAACCCTGAACGGTTTTTCTTTACAAATGGTGTGGCATGTGCCATTTTTACAAATGGTGACATTAGTAACATTGGTAAAAATATTTATAAATTCAACATGTCGAACAAACAGCTTGCAGCAGCAGTTATTATCCAACAACGACAACTATTTTCAGTTGCAATGTCTTTAAATCACCTGCGTTCTACAGGTTGTATATTATTGAATGAACGAGAAAGCTCAGATTTAATGACTAGAATCCAGAATTATTATGAGATAACTATTCCACAATATTCACTGGATGATTTTAAGACACATTTTCGCCTTACAAGAGCAACTTTTGAAGCTACATATACAAGATTATCTCAGTCCGCTGCATATACAAAAGAAAAGGGACCAACACTGAGCATTGAAAAAGAACTACTCATGTTTTTATGGTATATAGGGAACCTAGAGAGCTTTCGCTCAATGTCCGACAGATTTGGGACATCTAAAGGAAGTTTCCATGCATCTATAAAAAGAGTGTCATCTTCCCTAGTCAGTATAATGCCCGAGGTTGTAAAATGGCCAGATACCAGAGAAGCAATATCGGAAACAAGTCGTCAATTTGGAGAAAAATCTGAATTTCAAAATGTCATAGGTGCTATTGATGGTAGCCATATTCAAATAAAGGCCCCGAGACAACAACCTCATGCATATTTCAATCGAAAAAGATTTTATTCGATTGTTCTCCTTGCTTGTTGCAACTCTAAAATGGGGTTTATGTATGTATGGACTGGAAACCCTGGAAGTACACACGACGCAACAGTTTTAAGATCCTCTGACCTTTTTGACAATAATAGAATACCTAATGGTTATTGCATATTAGGAGATTCAGCCTTTCACATTATGGAATGGCTCATTACACCATTTCGTTATTGTGGGAACCTAAGCCAGTAGCAAAAAAGATTCAACCGTGTTCACAGCCAGTGCAGACAAGTCATTGAACGGGCCTTCGGAATGTTGAAATGTAGATTTAGAAGATTATTGAGATTTTGAGTCATCTGATTTGGCCATGCTTGTAGACTCTGTCCTTTCAGCCTGTGTATTACACAATTTGTGTGTTCTAGAAAGGGACAGTTTTGATATTTCTGAAGTTAATGAAAATGAAAATTGTGACGACGTATATGTCAGAGATGGAAACCAGGTTCGAGGAATGCAGATCAGGCAACAAATGATGGACCAGCTTTAGATTTTCAATAAGAATTGACTAAATACTTCCATTTTGTGATTCAAAAAAATTAAAATGCACTTTCATGAAATGACATTTTTATTTGTTCAGATCAATTCGCAAATCTTTTGCATATTAAACACATTTAACATAATTTTTTAATCAAATAGTGAAAATATAGCATACTTGCTTAGTGCATGTATAATAAAATAATGTAGAATGATGCATGTAAACAATAAATGAAAATCTTTAAAGGTTACTAAACCTTTAGTTTAACTTGTCAATCAGTTTTTCAAGTAATGCATTATTTTGATTTTGCATTTCTTTGAGTGCGGATAAAATTTTTTCATCCCGTTCAGCAAGGAACTCTTTCAAGTCATCCCTTTTTCTTTTTTTTGGCGGTCGGTTTAGGGGTACGATTGTTGTCTTTTTCATCAACTTCTCTCTCATCACTGCTCTCACCTTCGATATTGTTGTTAATTTCGACTGTACCCAGTGAACTTTTCAGAACTGGTGGTCTTAATGCTGGGTCGTGCTCCATTATGAAATTCATTCGTTTTCATACAGAAATGGTTTAGGCGTATTGTTACCTGTCTTTTTTGATTCCTGAATAAATTTTCTGTATGCTCTTTTGAGTGAATAAAATTTCTCTCTACATTGAATAGCTGTAGGTTTTGGTATGCAGGTTTTTGCCATTTCTTTTTCAAGCTCGGGCCAAATTCCTTTGTGAAGCACAAAATCTTTTCCGCTTTTTTTCTTCATTTCCTCTAATATGCGAAGAAGGTTCCTTGTGTAGGTAAGTTTCCATGTGTAACGACCTGTATCAGGTGAAGTTGAATCATCTTCTTCCCATTCTGTTAGAGCATCCAGGTTCCGTGTTGTAAGTGTTAGAGCATCCAGGTTCCGTGTTGTAAGTGTTGGAGCTTCCAGGTTCCGTGTTGTAAGTGTTAGAGCTTCCAGGTTCCGTGTTGTAAGTGTTAGAGCTTCCAGGTTCCGTGTTGTAAGTGTTAGAGCTTCCAGGTTCCGTGTTGTAAGTGTTAGAGCTTCCAGGTTCCGTGTTGTAAGTGTTAGAGCTTCCAGGTTCCGTGTTGTAAGTGTTAGAGCTTCCAGGTTCTGTGTCGTTACTCTTAGAACATCCAGGTTCCATTATGCCTATGTCCTGTGAAGATTGTGGCTGACCTCGTTGCTTGCCTTCAAATATGACTTTAGGAACAACAGCGTGGCCGTTGTGTATGTCGATATACACGGGGTCTGCTGGAGGCTCTGGGGGAAAAACTTGTTGCAGTTCCCTGATAACTTGCTGATTATCTAGAGAATACAGAAATAGGTGTACATATAAGATAATGTAATACGTTCGAGTCAGTTTTCCAAACAGTGAACTATTTTGTCTTTTAAAAATTTATTCATGAAACGAGCAATATAAATCGTCAAAATGTCGGAATATTTCTCTGTTTCTAGAACCTATACACCAGAGACGTATATATATATAACATGTATTATTTATCAATTATTAACAAAACAACATGACCAGATGTACCTGGAAGGTTGCATGTTATTAAACAATCCATTATTAAGATAAATAATCTTTGTGTATAGTATAGTAACAACAATTCACGAAATTAATAGCATCCAAAAACGTTACCCGGTTGTGTCATACATGTTATTCATGAAAGTAAACTTGAGTCTTTAAAACTTTGTACTTACTTTCAGAAATGAATTTAATGTTACTGCTTTTCACAAGTACTTTATACGTCAGGCCTGAAATCTTTAAAAACAACGGGAAAATCGTTTCACCAAGGTCTTGCGGTTTTACCGCGTATTTCTCCGCCATGATTTATTGAATTCTGTAACGCACAAAATGAATCGTGACGTCATTACCAATGCTAACAGCACTCTAGTCTGTCTGCAAAAAAATTTACCATCGGTAATTTTTGTTGGCAAACATTGGTACCAATGGTACACCAATGGTAAAAAAATTTACCAACGGTAACTTTTGTTAACCAATGGTAGTACTCTGACTCGCAGTCTGCTTTTGTAGAAGAATATTGTGCACCTCGAACCCGAATTTGAAATTATGAGTTACTGCAGCCCGGAGAACCGGGGTGCTCTGTAAATATGAGTTTGCGAGATTGTGATGAGGAATTCGACGGGAGAAGTAATTACGAGTGTTAAAAGTCATAATCGAGTATTCAAGCTATATCTAGAAAATTGAAGTCGACGCTTTAGAATCAGAAAATGGATGCATTTTTTACATACGTGCATATCATTATAAGTCAAGGGTAATGATATGAGATATTTGAGGAACTCATAAGAAGGTATATGAATCCGTACAATGACAGGTCCCTGTTTTTAAGATTTTTATTTCTTTATCTATTATTTCGAAATAGGAAAGTGTGTATATGTTACAATAATTTATCGCTTTATTATACAATTTGTTGCTATTGAACTAAAATAAGCTATTTTATTTAAAGTATCAATCCATGAAATAATAAATTTTTGACACGAGGTATTGTAGCTATTTACTATATTTTGTTTTGCTTGAAATACGTCATCTAAATATTTTTTATTCGGAATCCCTTTGCACTTTCAGTTGCCGAAGGCATTTTAGCTGGAAGGAAAACAAAAAGTTATTGACGCAAGCATTAAATTCCGTCGCAACTACTTAATACCATCAAGACTATTTTGCAAGCATAGGAGGATTCCATAAATGAAGTGAAATAAACTATATTTGTAAAGCAAAACATAGAAACCTTCACGTTTTAATATAATTTTTATAATTAATCATAATTTTGATTACACGACACAATACTTGTGGACGCAGGACCTCCCCCCCCCCCCCCCCCCCCCCCCCCCCCTCCCCCCCTCCCCCTTGTATTTTGTAAATGCTCAGTGTCTGGGTATCTAGCAATATATTCATTTTAAAAGTTGATGTTTTAGCTCGCTCAAGATGAAGGAGCTTTCAGCTCAGGAGAGCTTTCTGATCACATTTTGACTGGCGTCCGTCCGTCTGTCCGTAAGCTTTTCACATTTCATCCTCTCCATGCAGAACCACAAATTATCCTTGGATAAAGAAGATTCAGGTTCAAGTAAAGACCTATGCCCCTTTCAAAGAGGATAATCAACAGCTTTAAAGGAGCGTTTCAAAAATTTCACTAGTCCCAAGGGCTATGAAATCTAGAAAAAAATTCTAAGCTAAATTCTAATATTTAACAACGGTATGATAAGATATGGTCTTAAAATTTAAATACCGCTGAAAGTGCCTATACTGATGAAAGACTTTATACAATATATGTAACATTAACACGATATGACTAATTCGGACCTGACTTGGAGTCAAAACCACAAGGCTGCGAAATTCGCAGTTTTGGTACATCCTTTCCTGTTTTTCCTAATATACACTTAGTTTTTATACCGTATCAGCAAACTTAAAGAAATCTTTCAAATGATACAAACAATAATCACTATAATAATTTGAAATAAAAAACCGTCAACCTCTGAAATTTACAATTTTGGTAGAGGAAACCTATTCCTTCTAAATTATATATTTACTTTCAACTTAGTATCAATAGCATTAAAGAAGATATTATATAAAAGTTTTACAGATATACACTATATAATACCAAGTTTGGCCCCAATCTCTACCTATCTAAGAATCTCTACCCCACAGATCATGAAATTTACAATTTCCGTAGAGGCCCTCCTGTTAAACATCACTATGCAATTAGATTTTTGACACATGTGCAGTTGTAGAGAAGAGTTTTTAAAAATTGGTCAATTTATGACAGTTTTTGCCCCGCCCCTAAGGCTCCAGGAGTGCAGGAGTTCTGAAATTTACAATTTAGCCTCCCCCCTCCTTGTCTGAAAGATGCTTCATACCAAAGAAGGAGTTGCACGTCTCATGTTAATTTCCCTAAAGGCGTTGCTCGAAAGATCCATAAAATAAAGTTTTTCAAATATATGATAGAATCAACTGGAACTTATCTAGTGAGTCAAACATTTTTGAAAATAAAGAACTAAATCCACGAAGTGTCAAAATCGGCCCTGTGGTTATGAGTAAAATAAAGTCTTCCAAATTGTAAAATTTATTATAGTATGAAAAAGCTTGGACCTTCTTTCTTAAAAATCCATTGCATATTTTCCGCGAAAACTCATGCAGATAGATATTATAACCAGCTAAACCCGTCCCGGTCACCATTGTTTGGAAAATTTTGCTACCTGTCACCAACTTGGATACAAATTTTTATATCGCCCCACGACTCGATCTAAAAATTATTGAAAGAATGAAAATCAATAATAAAATTAGGTTAAAAAGATTGAAATATTTTTTGGATCAAGGCTTGGGTGTTATATGCATTGTTAACTTATACTTTCTGCAAATGACCGGAATTTTTCATTCCATGCATGGATTTTTGGTATGTGTCTTCAAAACGCCGAATTAAATAGGGAAAAAAGGAAAAAGAAAAATGACTACATGGTATCATAACTCATTTTTAAGGTCTGTTTGAAAATAATAAGAATACAAAAACAAACAAAACAAAAAAAAACAAACAAAAAAACCCAAAAACCATTAAAAAATACTACTAATAAAACGGAACACATATTATCGTATGCTGAACCTTTCATGATTCCAAACATCTACGTACTCTTGAAAATGAAATAGAAGATGAAGATTATTATGTTCACAAACCATGGCAAACTGAAGAAAATTGAATACATACAAGGTAAGTTGTTTTCTTCGTGTATTGACAAGAATTAGCCAAAATAATTTGAGTTTAAATCAAGCAATAAGCGACTTATATGATTTTTAGCGTTAAAATAGAGGGGTATCCCCGAATTTCAGAAAAATTGCCTCCGTGAAACAAAATAAATTTATCATGAACATGTTCTTCGAGCTTTCCACTAGAAAACTGTCGCTTTGAAATTTTCTTTCACGAAGGCACTTTTTTGTAAATTTCAAAAAATCAAACCAATTTCACCAATATTATTTACAAATTCACCAATATTATTTTCATCTTCATCTGCGTGTTAATTTTCCATAACTGCGTGGTTCAGTGGGTAAGGTAATTAATGTAACTCTTAAAAGGTAATTAAATTTTAAAACAACCGGGTTCGAATCCCTCGCGGACCCAAGATTTTTTTTTCAAATTACATTTTCCAGCTAGATTTTATTTCTTATTTGAAATCCACTCCAAGTCTTGATAAGTGTTTCATGTCAAATTTCTGTCCGAGTTTGAATTAAACTTTCCAGCCTGGACACCGTGTAGTTTGAGTATGTGAATGGGACTCGCAAACACAAGCCGCATACAGCACGTGATACCTGTGTGTTATTAGTCAAGGCTTCTAACGAGAACTTGTGTGTTTTTCTGAGTAAATGATATCGACAAATGTGTAAAGTCTTTTACGAAAAAAACCGTTGTGAACTTTGCAAAGATTTGAGAGAAAAAGGCCCAACAAGGAAAACAAACCGTTAAATAGTTTGAGTGGAAACGATATATGCAATATGTATTACAGTAACAAAGTGCTATGGTAAATCGATCTTTTCAGGTGCATGAACTTTAAATTTTGTTGAACATTATTAATGCGTATTAAACTTTCTATATTTTGGTTTGTGGTCAGAATCATGTACAGGTGGCTGTAGAAAATAATATCTACGAGTATAAGAGTTTTTAGATTGTAGAAGTATAGAACATTAAATATCTGATTCACTTGTAATCGTATACATTGTGTCTGATACTCAGAAAAAAATAAAACAATTTTCATGATTTCAAACATTGTCTTGACTATAATGTATTGACACACACAAATGTTTTAGACTTGCCCTTAGTGCTGGGGAATCCTACGAGTATTTAAATAGCAAATACGTAATACGAGTTTAAATATAGATGAAGGTCCATTCTACGTCACAAGAGTTTAAATACGAGGCACGGAGTTCCGATTAGGGAGAGTTACCGCCTCTATGCAACACAGGGATGGAATGGTAGTTATCAAGAGGAAGCTAAAAATATTCTATTGTTAGAGCATTTAATCACTGACCATTTTGGCCCCACCCTGATACTAAAATACTTACCCTTGGGATCATTAAAGTTTCAATTTTGGTAAAGGACTACCTCTTTTTTCTAAATATTCATTTAGTTTCAATTTAGTATCAATAGCACTAAAGAAGATATCATTTAAGTGTTTTACACATATACATTATATGCCAAGTTTGGCCCCGTCCTGGGATCAGAACCTTTACCCCGGGAATCATGAAATTTCTCATTTTGATAGAGGCCTTCCTGTTTTATAGCAATATGTATTTAGTTTTTCTTACACGTGTGATTGTAGAAAAGAAGATTTTTTAAAATTGGTAAATTTTTCGCAGTTTTTGCCCTGCCTTTCAGGCCCCGGGGGTGCAGGAGTCCTGAAATTTACAATTTATGTTCTTTTTGTCTCAAAATGCTACATGCCAAATTTGAAAAAGAATTGGAATGGTAGCTATCAACAAGAAGTTAAAAGTGTTCAATTGTTCATACATTTAATAACTAACCATTTTGGACCCATTCAAATTCCAAAACCCTTACCCCTGGAATCATTAAATTTACAACTTTGGCATAGGACTACCTGTTCTTTCTCATATCTATGTAGTTTCAATCTAGTATCAATAGCACTAAATAAGATGTTATTTACGTGTTTTACCCATATACACTATATATCATCAAGTTTGGCCCCCGCCCTGAGCTCAGAATCTCTACCCTAGGGATCATGAAATTTACAATTTTGGTAGAGGCCTTCCTGATCTACATTACTATGTAATTTTGTTAACATATGGGCGATTTATGTTTACCTCAAAGATGCTACACACCAAATTTGAAAAGAATTCGAATGGTGGTTATCAAGATGGATCGATTGATTTATATTGTTTAACGTCCCATTCAAGATATCTTTCACTCATATGGAGACGTCACCATTGCCGGTGAAAGGCTGCAAAATTTAGGCCTATGCTCGGCACTTACGGCCTTTGAGCAGAGAGGGATCTTTATCGCGCCACACCCGCTGTGACACGGGGCCTCGGCTTTACGGTCTCATCCGAAGGACCGACCATTTAATTGCCTCTTACGACAAGCAAGGGGTACTGAGGACCTATTCTAACGCGGATCCCCACGTGGAGTGGTTATCAAGAAGTTAAAATGTTCAATTGTTAACGCACGACGGGCGACGCCGAACGCAGATCAATTGCAATAGGATACCTGAGTTTACTCAAGCGACCTCAAATAGAACACAGAAATATTCATATCTTGGGCTCAGTCTAACACCACCCTGATACTACGATTCGATATCTCTTAGTGAATTTGAAATAAAAGACACCTCAGAGTCTTCCACATATGCTTCATACTTGAAAGTTTTATTGAACATAGATGTCAACGACAAATTAAGAAAACTTCCGCCAGTGAAGGTGCATTTACATTAATTTGTCTATATTATGCATTTATTCGACGTGATAGAAATGTGAAGGAATCTAAAGGACGAAAAAAAGAATATATTATTTGCAGCATCCACCACTATGTAAAACCACCACCAAGAAAAGTGTTTGTTTGCAACATCAAATTACAGCAAACATCTCTGACCTACTTGTTGTGGAAGAACCTATTTTGTCACTTTCATTTTGTTCTTTGGTCATTTTTCGGAAGCACACTTAATGTGAATGAGTATTAGCCTTGTCGAACACTGTCGCCGCTTCCATTATTGCCGTCAGAAAATATCTTCACAATAAAGATTTTCTATGATATATTTTCATGAACAATATCAACAAATATATACACATCTTATCTCATTTAATTCTAACTACAAGAATAAGTCCAAAGAGATATCACTTCCCGGCCAGTTTAGGATCTCTTGAACGTTGTCGTCGCTGTAACTCCATTGCATGTTGCCGTCTGAAATAGTGGAATATATATATATATATATATATATATGCTAATGATATTCTATGTAGTGGAAATACCAAGGGTTTAAGTGGGATAATGCATGTTTTGTAACAAAATTTGTATGATAACCTCGTGTGCAACGATAGAACAAGCGTCAAAGTGGAAATCTTTCTGTGACAGCGGTGTGTATTCTGTAACAGTAGCTTTTATCAATTTAAAGAGCAGAATCTGCTGCGCTTAATTCAAGATGAAAACGTAGTTTCTGGTATTTGGAGTGGACTATTCTAATATAAATAATTTTTTTTTCTCATGCCGCTGTCTTGTTTATCCTAAATCAGTTGATTTTTAAAAAAATCTTATCAACATCAATTTATTCAAATCTATATGTTTTATATCCTTAAGCGGTAGCGGGTTTATAACATTTGATGTTAATCATTAACCTTTGATTTCAATGAGAGAAAAAAAACCAAAACGTGGAATAAACTGCAGACTAATGAAACTTGAAATGAACGGTACGACGCAGTACAATGAATTATTCCAGTTATTGGAATCCTACACTTACTTGAATGAGATTTTCGCCCTCTATTTCCCTTACAATGACATTGTCTTTTGACTGTCCATCCACAGCTTTTAGGTATACAGTCAATTTTCCGTCAGAATAAGTAAGGTTTGCCTGAAAGGATGCAAATAAAAGATCTGGATACAAGTTTGAATAGCATATTAAAAATATAAAATGCTTATAAATAATCTTGATGGGGCTTGATTATGTGTTGTGGCCAATGGGCGACTTGTCTTAAAATATGACTTACTATATTAATGATACAACCCTACATGTACATTTAAAAGACAATACTAATAATATTAATAATAATAAAATAATAATAATAATATTTACACTGAACTGAATATGTAATCCAAACTCTTTTTAAACCCAATCGTATCTACATTTAACTTTGATTCCTGGACGTTGCTTTCACTACTGATTATTCCGTTTACTTGATCAAGATATGGGGCTCACAGCTGGTGTGACAGGGGATGCTTACTCCTCCTAGACACCTGATCCTACCTCTGGTATATTCAGGGAGGCGTGTTTGCCCTACTCTTAATTTACAATTCGTTATCTTTACTTTTTCGTTTAAACCTAATCGTAGTACAATCCCTAGGCTTGATCAGCACTAACAGTACGGCTAACTCTAACCGTAGCCCTAATCATAACCTTAAGCAAGCATCATAATGACACAAACATGGATCCTTCTCGACTTCTTCTTAATCGTTGTACTAACCCAAGACTATTCAATTCTGTTTGTAACTTAGTATTAACTATTGTCCTAATTCTAGCACAGTTCTTAATTCTTAGCTAGGATTGATTCAAAATCATTGCTCTAAGACTTATTCCTTACCAATGCCTTAGTCCTAATAACCCTAGAACTTTACCTAACTATGTCCTAACCCAAACTACCTCATCATACCACTGATGAAAAAGCTAAGATAGCGAACAGTATTCAATCTCGTAGTTCCTATAGAAAATACAAATCAGTGAGATGGGCAAACACAGACCACTGGACATACCAGAGGTCGGATCAGGTGCCTAGGAGAAGTAAGCATCCCCTGTCGACCAGTCACACCCTCCGTGAGCCATATATCTTGATCAAGTAAACGGAGTAATCAACAGTCAGAATCAATCTGCCAAGAACGTCCTAACAATTGGTATATACACGTCAGACATCATTTGGTCTAATGGAAAGTTGTTCTGACAAACTAAATCGTCATAACGACCATAATATTTGCGAAAGACTGACTTTACTAAGATCATAAGTAACCTTGAATTTGTGGTCGTCCTCGTTGACGTCATTCTCCTGATCTAATACTAGCTGATGTTTGATTTCTTTCATTGGGAGTTTCCTGACAAACTCCACCTTGCCTTCCTTTACTGCGATCATCAGACTTGGCTTCAGTTGGGCTACCGCCTTCCGTTTAACTATATTCATACCTGTATACAGAAGTGAAATCAATGAATGATGCAAGTTGCAGCCACGGTTTTCGGTGAGCAGTATGTGGTCTACAGGTATTAGTATTTTTGGGTGTGATTAGAAAGGGTATAATGTACGGGGTTTTTTTTCAGGTTCGATTTCAAGAGTAAGTTTTCTTTTTCTGTTTTGTTTATTTTACTTCACGTCTATAAGGGCATTGACCGGCATACTGCAGATTGGGAAATTAATTTCAATATGTTTTCACGATTTATCATTTTTCCGCGAAATAAAATATATAGTAAATAATATACTAAAAATAGTTCAACGCTTTCGTAATCGAAATTTTTTAAGCAGATTTTCCTATGACGTGAAATTAAAATCTATCGCGACTGCGCCGTTGAAAGAAATAGTGAAATTGTTTGGTTTCCTTGCTTGTACATACCTAGTCCATTCAGACGATCAGTATACTTTTAAATACTCTCGATTTTTTTCAAGCACTTGCCACGTTTGAGAAATCAATAAATTGATCTGAAGAATAATACATCATGGAATCTAATAGCAGCACTCTATACCCTTTGGTATTGGATCGATAATTTACAAGACTGGTCACAAAATGAAATATATAAATGGTACTACGATAGACAGTTCCCATGGTGATCCGGGTTAGAATAGATCTTCAGTACCCCTTGCTTGTCGTAAGCATCGATTAAATGGGGCGGTCCTTCGGATGAGACCGCAAAAACCGAGGCCCCGTGTCACAGTAGGTGTGGCACGATAAAGATCCCTCCCTGCTCAAAGGCTCTAAGCGCCGGGCACAAGCCTAAATTTTGCAGCCCTTCACCGGTAATGGTGACGTCTCCACATGAGTGAAGAATTCTCGAGTGGAACGTAATACAATGTACAACCAACCAACAATTGACAGAAATAGCAGTAAAGCTTGTTCATATGACATTTATATAAAAAAGAAAAGTTCATATTTTTCTATGTTGCACTGTCCATCACATAGCCTATTATTCTTGTATGATTTAATTTTACCGTTGTTATCTTGGCCGCGTCAAACAAATGACGTTAAAGAGGTATTGACCGGTTCTTCGACAAACGGTCGGCATTTTAAAGTGAGAGGTTTTCAAATGAGACTGGGGAAACCAATGTCCCGTTGCACGGCAGGCGTTGGCACGATACAGAACCTTCACTCCTACGACCCTGAGTGTCGTCCATAGGTCAAAGTTCATGACATTTCACCTGGTGGCGTCTCTATAGGAGTGAAATGTCACGCACATCACCGTGAACACACTGTATACTAGGATAGACTGCAACATATCATTCATCTCGTTACACTACCAAATGTCGGTGTTTAACTTTAACATAAAAATTTTTAATTGATTTTTGCTCTGTGTATGCAAACTAACCTATAGCCTCCATGTATTTATCGCCATTTTCTGCCTTTATGAACTGCCAATTCCCCTCAAATTTGCTCTTGATTTCTTCCAAAGCCATGTCTATCTGTCAGTTAGTGATGCTCTGGGAAGCTCGTTTGCCTTTATTCTGGTAGATGAACCCGTCGGCTAAATTTATATGTAGCCGTTCGTTCCCCTTTCTCAACTCTGACGATCCCTGATGAATAAGGAATACGAAAAGTCAATAATGAGAAGAATTTTAAAATACACGTTCGATTTCATTCCCTCTCAGCAGGATTTCACAATGTCCACAACAGCATGATACATGGACACACTAATCTGGTTACAATCCAATATACTTTAATTGATGTACTTTTATGTAGAATACAGATTTTAATTGATATAAGGATGAAATAGTAAGATTGCTCTCTGCACCATAATAAAGTTAAAATTCATCAATTCACGATAAGCTAATGTATAGCATTTGACTTAATAGAAGTAATTATAATGCCAATATAAAGATACAGGTTATCAGTCACGATAAGCGATTGTATAAAACGTGACTTACAAGAAGCAATTTTGAAGTAGAAGTATACGTTTTGGTGTGGAATATCTGAAACATATTCCCGATACAGCTGGTACTAACACTAACTTATTTTTTTTTTTTCAAAAATGCATCATCCCATTTCGCCACCTCGTTTGTTATAAACACATGTTGTCAAGACCAAGACGTTGGCGTTTTGCAAATGATACGTCATTCAGACCAAATGATACGTCACTCAGACCAAATGATACGTCGCTCAGACCAAATGATACGTCACTCAGACCAAATGATACGTCGCTCAGAATGGCTTCTGGAAACTGTCTGCTTTGAGAGTCTCCAAGGATTATCAATGTAAGAAGGTTCCGATAACTGTTTTTCGGTAGAAGTCTGCAAACTTTATTTTTCCAAATTGATCTTTACCCGTGAGGATTAAGGCTGTCACGTTTACAAAATTTTGTAAACGTTTAAACGAAGCATTGTAAAAGAAACGTTACCGTTTAAACGAAGTGTTGTATAATTTAATAAAATAAAATACGCACAGAATTTTAAGACCCATTAATGACCATTATGTTTGTGTTTCAGTTTTCATCGTTCTATGGACGATGCAGAGATTGTCACCGGACGTTCCGGAGTATAAATATAAGACAGAATAAAATACACGATCATAAATATCCGGATAGCATTTAAATTGCATTCAATTTTATTCACACTGTACAACATTTGCACAATACAGATCACAAATTTACAATAAACTTCATTTTTCAAATTTTCATTTCAGTGATTTCACATTAGATTGTCCAGAGAGGGCAGAGCTGGTGCCGCGGCTTCTTCCGTCGGTTCGGTTTTAACATGGACTTCACGTGCAGCCGGTGCAGGCGGAGCAGCGCAATTCACTTTATGTTTTAATCTTTTGTTCAAAAAGATCAGTTTGTCCACGTTCTCAGCGTCAAGGGAGGAGCGCAGTTTTGTAACAGTTCCACCCGCTGTGGAAAAGACGCGCTCAGAGGCAACGGACGTTGCCGGTGTGCATAGCAAATCCTTTGCGAGACTTGCTAATTTTGGAAAATTAATACGACTGGTTTTCCACCAAGTGAATGGGTTGATATTTGTCGGCGCACTTTTTTCAGATAGATATAATTCGATCTCTTCATCTGAAGTGGAAGGGGTAATTATTTTGCAATCTCCGGTGTCAAAATATGATCCTAACAGGAAGGATATATCATCCTGAGAAAGTTTACTTCTCTTGTATTCGGACTCATTCTCGCCTTCCTTGATGTCTGCTTCTTGTGTTTTGTTTTCGTTATTAACACTACATGCATCAATTTTCTGTCCATCGTCTTTTTGTTTTAAGATTTTATTTATCGTATCTCGAACAACATTGCGTTACTCGTCATTGAGGAACGGAAACGAACGGTAACGCGGATCCAAGAATGTGCAGAGCATTGGAATACTCTGACACATTTCTGGTTTGTCCATATTGAACCTTTTGCGCAAATCGGTTTGCACCATCTGTTTGAATGTTGCGACTGCAACACAGTCACTGTCGTTTGAAGTAAGATGGTGATTTACTAAGCTATATAAAATTGGGTGGACGCCACTGACGGTCGGATACTCCTCGCTGCACATGACACGAGTAGCCATGTACAAAGGCTTCAGAACAGGGATCATGCCTTCAAGTACTCGCCAGTGATCGTCATTCAGATCTAATGTACGGGCATCATTGGGTTTTGTTATACTAGCATCGTGAAGCACGGCATAAATAGCCAGCCTTTGTTGTTTGAGTCTCTCAAACATGTCGAACGTGCTGTTCCACCGAGTGGCCACATCAATGATTAAATTGTTTTCAGGTAGATTCATCTGTTTTTGTCTTGTATGTAGTTCATTTGTAGCTAGCACTGATTTTCTGAAGTGTGCAACTAATTTTTTTGCCGCCCCTATTGTTCGCGAAACAGAATTTACAGAATCAAACGCACCTCTAATCGAAAGTTGTAAAGTGTGCGCAAAACAACGAATGTGTTTCCATTTCAGGTGCTCAACACACGAGACCATGTTGGACGCGTTATCAGTAACGATTCCTATAACTTTCTCGTCAGTAATGCCAAATTCCTGTGTTATTGCTTTTATTTCGTTAGCTGTGTTCTTAACGGTATGTCTGTCGCTGACTTTTCTGGTGGCCAAAACTGTATTTTGAAAGTTCCAGTCATCATCAATAAAATGGGCAGTTTCTGTAATGTAATGTCTCAGTGGCAAGGCTTGTCCAGTGATCTGATGTCAGCGCTACGGCAGACACGTTTTTTAAAATTTTCTTTCAGTTTCTGTACCTCCTCGTCATATAGTAAAGATACGTAGTTTGAAATAGTTGCTTTTACAGGGATTTTATAATGCGGATTGAGTTTATTACAGAAATCTTTGAATCCCTCGCCACTAACAATACTTAGTGGTCGTAAATCACGCGCGCACATCAGTGCTAATTTCTGGGTACACTTTTGATATTTTTCTCTTGAAAATACCGGCGTTCTATAAGCTGTAATTGCTGTTTGCGTCAATGTTGCGGGAGACCCCGGCTTGTGACTTTTATCAGATGCATCAATACTTGTAGACTTGTGTTTGAACTTGATGTGATTGGTCATTGTCCCTGTACTCCCTCCGGCATAAGTAAGCTCCGTAGCACATAAATTGCATTTCACTTTTTTCTTTCCCGCTACTTCCAACTCCGTAAAATAATTCCATACACCAGAACGTTTCTGTTTTTCGGCCATTCTAATTTTGAGAGTTGCGAGTCTTGCGACAGATGATAATACAAATAAAGTTTAAGAATACCTGTTTGAAAGCAATCGACAATTTTATGACGTATTGAATCTCATCCATTCACTTAATTTCATTCAGCAACTTTCTTCAATGAAAAAAAAAATGACACATGCCAAAGATGCCATGCAAGTGACACGTAAATATTCATACAGATTTTAAATTTGAACGTTTTTCCAGATTTGTATCCATACATTTAGATATCTAATTAGGAATTTTCTGGAAGGGGGGGGGGGGGCTATAATTGCCGTCAAAACCGTTAATAAATGTTTATTAAAAACAATAAAGCACATTTTGCAAGATGATCAAAGAGCAGCACAGTAATGCAATACAAGCCAGAAACATATAGTAAGAGATTCTGAGACCCTTTCAGTTTACTAATTGAATATGACGGGAAAACATTGTTCACCGTTCCTATAGACTATAGTCAAACTTTTATAAATTCATTACTTCCCCTCGCAATTTGTTTAATAAGTTTATTCACTTGAAATAATTATTCAAATAATTTAGATTGTAATTTGAACCCTGCAAGATTTGTGCCACATATATAAGACATCGTTTAAACGTTTAGGGATTTTGTAAACGTTTACAGCCCAAACACAAAACGTTACCGGTTACACGTGTACACGTGACAGCCTTAGTGAGGATTCGGGTTAGTATAGATCCTTAGTACCCCTTCTAGTGGTAAGAGGCGATTTTTTGGGCGGTCCGTCAGATGAGATCGCAAAAATTGAGACCCCGTGTGGTACGATAAAGATCCTTCCCTGTTCAAAGACCATAGGCACCAAGCTTAAGGCTAAATTTTGCAGCCCTTCACTTTCCATATGAGTGAAAAATTCTCGAACGGGGTTTTAAAACAATATACTACGAAAGCCGGATAAGCTCATTTTTGAAAAAAAACTTACATGTAATAACGACTAAGCATCGCGTTATAACGAGTTAGTTACCTCGTTATAACGAGTTAATTATCTCGTTGTCATGAAATAATTATATCGTTATAACGCGTTGATTATTCTCGTTATAACGCGTTAACTATTTCATTTATAACGAGTTTATTATCTCGTTATAGAGAGTAAATTTTCTCGTTATAACGAGTTAGTAATTTCGTTATAACGGGTTCGTATGTGTTCGCGCTCAACATCAGAAGGCCTCGTACCTCTAGTCGGCGCGGGTTCGAATCTCGCTCGCGCCGATATATGTGAGAAAGTTTGCCAGTTTACTTTCGGAAGGTCGGTGGTCTCTTCCCGGGTACATTGTATCGGGGTTCTCTCCTCCACCAATAAACACTGGACGCCACCAGATAACTGAAAAATTGTTGAGTGTGGCGGAAAACAACAATCAATCAATCAATCATAAATCGCAACCACGACTTTTTCTTGCTTCTAATTTATCAGACCGTATCACACCGGTAATTGTCCACTCAAACTAAACTTAGTCGTTTATTTAAAAGAATATTTTTTTCATGCGCGATTTTTCTCATTTCCCCTTCTTTTTTCTTAATTTTTGTAACCCTTGATCAGGATATTTTGTGTAATTTGTGGAAACAAAGTAACTCTTTGATGTTGGTAGCTGAGGCTATTTCCTAATGTGCACTCAGGCTGTTTACACACATGTAAAAACTCGTGGATTTGAGGGTAGTCTTGTTTGCGTGTAATTTTTTTTTTTTTTTAATTTTTCTTCTTATTTCTTTTTAGAAAATACCGTTTAGGTGTTGTCTATCTGGTGTCGGTCACTGGAAATTATACCACTTGGGTTCGAATTTACTATAAAAAAAAAACCTCTTTAATATAATAAAAAGTTGTAATAACGACTTTATACGAATTAAAAAGTTGTTATTACGACTTTTGAAAAATCGTATTTACGAGATATAAAGTCGTTATTATGAGTTTCTATTGAGACATATAATGAAACGACTAACATTTTGTATGACAATGCTGAATTTTAACGAACCTGAATTCACTTTAAAATAGTCACATTCGACTACATACAAACTTGAATTCATTTATTAGATAAATCAACCCGTTGATTCATTTCATTCATTTATGACATATTTTAATAGTTTTTCCTATAAATTATATAGAGTGCTCTCTTGTTTTCGGAAGAGGATTTCACAGACTCAACCCGATTTATCGCCAGTGGCGTAGCTGCCACTAACGCCAAAAACGCCCGGGCGTACACATCAATTTGACAACAAAAATGATTGTTAATTTTTCATTTTGATATGCATGATTTTATGGCTAGAACAACCCATAAATGTAACCTAAAAGCCTCAAAACCCATGAGGATACGGGGGCTTCGTCCCCTGGGCCCCCACCAGGATCTTGCCCTGGGCCCACTGGGGGCCTTAAGACGGTCCCCAACCCCCAACCTATTCTGGATTTGTCACTGTGCGTACACTTCACTTCACGGCCAGCCACGCCACTGATCGCCTATATGTACGAAAGACTTGCCTTTTATCTCGTAATAACCACTTTATTTCGTTATAACGACTTCTTATCTCGTAATAATTACTTTCAAGCAGCTTTTTATCTCGTTATAACTTTTCATCATTTTTTACACTTTCAATTTGACCTTACTAGGCTTACGTAGAAAATAATTACCGGTGTGATCCACAGACACAGCTCTCCCAATTCTTAACGCGCATGCTCTGTAAAGTCGCACATTTTGAGTGGATCCGCCAGATCGAGATGGTAGTATAGGGAGCACAAGTGACAGTGTGAGTAAGTTTTTTTTTTTTATTTAAATGTATTTTTTAAAAAAGCATGTTGAAATGGTATGTTTTATCTCGCCCAGCTGAGCATGCTAGAATTGCATGAAATGAAGCGGATTTTTGAATTAAGCGCCGGGTAGTGGTACCTGTACGTAAGACTGACGGGTCATCCTCTGTTTTTGACCCCAACAGCCAAATACAACTCAAGTGAATATATTTCACTGTTTCCATGTATGAATAGTCATCAAATGGAATGATTTGTACATTGAAATCAGCTTTAGTCCATGAACGTCGAATTGATGAAAGAAATTAGCGTGATTCAGGTTTGATGTACGGCGAATTATTTGACAAGACATACTGCAACTTACTGAGTCCATGTACAGCGAATTGATATACTTATCAGAATCAAGATATGTATGATATCAGTCTGATTCAGTTATTTCTTTTTGTAATTATATTGTCATCACTGATTTATGATTTATCATCAAATTTCCTATGTGCATTGTAGAACATTGAATGAAAAAAAAAATGATTCGGTGATCATAAGACTTGTGGCAAGATTAAATGTAAAGGAACAAGTGAAGATAATGAACACTGATCAATTTCATAATGTCATAAGGAATACAAATTAAAAGTAGGGCAAGTACAGATCCTTTGACATAACAAAGGTGGAATCAAGTGCCTAGGAGGAGTAAGCATTCCCTGTTAATCAGTCACACCTGTCAGTATATCTTGATTAGCTAAATAGAGTAATCCATAGTCAAAATCAGTATGCAGAACAGCCTAACAATTGGTATGAAATATGTCAGACAGCATTCAACCCAATGATAGCTTCTATTAGCAAGTTGATGATGGTGAAACTGACGTCATCTCATTTGTCAAAAAGTTGCACTGTTAGTTTACTATTGGAAAAATATCCAGATATGAAGCAGATATGGAAGACTCTGTGGTGTCTTTTATTTCAAGTTCACTGCGATATATATCAAATTGATGTATAAAAATTAAAATAAATAAAAATATATTAAATTTTTTTTTCATAAATTATAGTTTCAGAAATGCATTTACTATATGTATAAAAGTATGTATGATTTTTAAAAGGATTTCAATGCATATTGGTTTCTTAGTAATATTTATCTGTCTAGTTGTTATTTATTAGGTCACGTGAGTACACTCAGGTGACCTATTTTAATTGATCTGTATCCATCATCATGCATCATCAGTCATGTATTAACAACTGAACATTTTTAACTTCTTCTTGATAACTACATTCCAATTCTTTTCAAATTTGGTATGAAGCATCTTTGGGGCAAGGTGGACAGAAATTGTAAATATTAGGACTTCTGTCCCTCCCCCTCCCCCCGGGGCCTTAGGGGCAGGGGCAAACTGCCCAAGAGTGACCAATTTTCAAAAATCTTCTTTAGAGCTGCACATTTGTAAGAAAAACTAAATGCATGATAATATAGAGCCAGAAGGTCTTTAACTAAATTGTAAATTTCATGATCCCCGGGGTAGAGGATCAGAGCCTAGGGCAGGGCCAAACTTGGTATTTTGTATTTATATGTAAAACATTTTAAAAACACCTTCTTTAATGCTATTGATACCAAATTGAAGCTAAATGGATAATTTATTTATAATGAGCAGATAGCCCTTTACCAAAATTGTAAATTTCATAATCCCAGGGGTTTAGGTATGGGGTTGGGTTAAAATGATCAGTGACTAAATGTGTTAACAACTGAACATTTTTAACTTCTTGATAACTACCATTCCATTTAATCTGAAGTTTATATGAAGCAACTTTGGGACGTGAGGGACACATGTAATTTTCAGGGTTCCTGAGGCCCAAGGACTGGGGCAAAATCTGTAAGGATAAGAAGATTGTATATTGTGAAATTTATTATAATAGCTCCCCCAGGGCATCATGATTGACCAAAACTGCAAGAAGTGAAAGTTTTAAAAATCTTCTCTATTCCCACACATATGGAAGAAAAACCAAAATGCAAGGTTATTGTGTTCAGTGAAGCTCGTTCCAAAATTGTGAAATGTAGGCTGATTTAGATACTTACAACTTCATCTTCCCTTCTATTGTAATTAATTAATTGCATATTTAAAAAGATCATAAAGCTTTGATCAGAAAACTTCAGAATGAGGCTGAAATGCAAATAGGAGACTCCCAGACAGATCTATGTATGAGCTATGATACTCAGGTGACTGTTAAGGCCTGTGAGCCTCTTGTTAAGAATTATAACTGCTTTCCCAATTTTAATCAAATATTGCCAGTTTTCTAAATGTGAATGACCCTTGAAATTAAAGATTGAAAAAAATCCTCAGACTAAGACCTGGAGAGACTGGACTGTAAAATTTAACACAGAATATCTAGCCTAAAAAGGACACCAATGGCAATTTGAGATAGTGATTTTTGGGATTCTAGATTTTCCCCTTGTGTAAATACAAAGTAGAAGGTGTCAATTTTTGAGAAGGCAAAAAAATTGTGATAAGCCCCTGTGGAACCTTGTTAGTGCCCCCCCCCCCCCCCCCCCAACTTTTTGAATGAGGTAAATCACATACTAATTATTATTAAAACTGAACTAAATTAAGAATGTGATACACGGGCAGATGAACACAACCCATACTCTTGCATGGAAGTGGACAAAATGAAAGAGATCTATTCTGTAAATAGTATTTTTCCGGAATGGTAGTGTGTAATGGTGGTAAAAACAAATGAAGCGTGAATGGGGATGTTCAAGGAAAAACTCTTTTCCTTTCTTTCGTAATGCTATGGTGGATGAAAAAAATGACAGTGATGAATCGCATAAATCCCATGAAGAATACAAAATTATGAGTAGGGAAAGCATAGACCCCTAGACACACCAGAGGAATCAGGTATGTGAATGTGTTATCAATATCTATGCCTTTGAATGAAATATGCAAATCTGAAGTTATTAGGTGTATCACAACTCCATTACTCTGAAATGATCATTATATTTTTATCAACCCCCAAACTTGATATTGCAAAGTTTTTATTAAATTGACATACAGTAGGAAGAAGGGGGAGGGGGGGGGGGGGGGGGTTAAACCAGAGTGGGTATGGGTAGTGTTATGATGAAAGTAGGGAGGATGCACTGCTTGATTGTTTTGGTGAAAGGATATATAATGATATTAATAATTAAGAAATTAAATCCAATTGATCAGTAAGTGTTCATACAAGAACTAATTATAAAATTCTTCGTCATTATTTTTCTATAATACAAGGTGCTACTATATTTTTGGGTGTATAATTAGTGGGATAATTTATGATCATTTATTGGTTCAAGTAAATTTTGACCAGTTTTAATTTCTTAATAACTACCATTCTAGTTCTTTTCATATTTGGTTTCAATTTTGCTGATACTGTATAAAAACTAGATGTATATTTGGAATGTACCAAAATTGTGAATTTCACAACCTCAGGGTTTTGACTCTAGGGCAGGTCCAAACTAGTCATAATTATAGTGTTGATATAACATATATAATTTAAAGTATAAATACTTTTGGGGGCATAAATGTTATTTAAAAGAACACATTTTTGTTTCTTCTGCTGCGGAATGTAGCTTAGATATGCAGAACAGGAAATTATTACAGATTTCATAGTCCTTGTGGGTGGTGATACATTTAATTAACACTCGGGTAATCTATATGGCTTGTGGGCCTCTTTATTTGGTATCCAGAATGCTTGATCTGCTAGAATATACTGTATGCTGGGTATTTTCTGTGGGGGGAAATTTTTGCGATCAGATCCCTAAAATGTTGTAAATTATGTTCTGCGTTTCCAATTTCTGCAGCTGCATTATATCCATCTATACCTATATGTATCAATATACATTTTTACGATTGGATTAATTCTATCCACAAAAAATGGACAACCGCAGAAAATACCCATTATACGTATGTATGATATTTAAAAACTCATTCTGTAGTTGAAATAGTGTTTGTATGAAACATGCTAGTTATCTGATATAAATTAGCATCATTGTATGCACCAGGAAATCTGTGACTATGTTGATAATACAAGTACTTTAGAATTCTTAGTATTTCAAATTATAATATTTTTCATATATTGTCATTTTTTAACATTAATGCAATCATACCAGTAAGATGTGAATTTGAGTCCCACTTTTGTTATGGTTGCGTCAAATTCAAAACATAAACTTAAGTAGTGATTGTTCCTTTGCCAGCACTTGGCATTAAGATGTAAGAATTGTGGGACTTTCGCATATGCCTGTAAAAACAGAGGTCCCATGTTGCAGCAGGTATTGACACATTAAAGAACCCTCACTGCTACAGTTCTGATCAAGAAGCATAGATCTAAATTTTATGGGATGGCAATTTCTCTTCATGAATGAAAAATTCGTAATGGGATGTTAAACAAATGAAAAATATTTATTTTATATGACATTCCTTTGAAATTAGTATATATACTGCTTAAGATGCATGTATCATTATGTGGTATATTTGCATTGATTTTTGTTCAGAAATGTTGGAAGATGACAAAGATAGAGGAGAAGAAACTAAATGTATTCCAGTTCAGATGCTGGTGGAGGATCCTGGGATAAAGTGGCAGCAGATGGTGACAAACAGGAAAGTATCAGACAGTATGGACATGAATGCAGAAAGCAATGAGCTACAGAGATAGCAAAGGAACTGGATAAGACATGTACTTTGGAAGGAAGGTGACCACATCTGTGAGAAAGCATTAGTGTGGACACCAGAAGGGAAACGGGCACAAAGAGACACAAAAAAAAAAAAAAAAAAAAAACCAGCCTGGAGAAGGAGAAGAAGCTGGAATGAGGTCAAGATAGTAGCAAGAGACTGAGTGGTTTGAGGAGAGAGTGCTGTGGCCTTATGTGCCTTCTGGTGTGTAGAGAATTAAGTGCTTAGTACTGTCAAACTCATTGGAAATGGTGGGACCAGTAATATGAATGGATGTGCTGGAATCTGCATGGAAAAACTACTAAAACCATCATGTATTTGATTAGATTTATATTTTGCTATGAAAAACTTGTACTTATACTTATTAACAGCTCAAATGAACCTAAAGAAAAAATGTATGACCTAAAAAAAAAATGTATGTACAATAGTGTGTATTAAATCTATACTTAACAAGGTATATATCTCAATTTATTTCAGTTTAAAATTTTCAATCCACTACTTTATTTCTCTAACCAGTACATATATATGAAAACATACATGTACGTTACCACCTTAAGAATTTCATCTTATATTCATTGGAAAGTTTGTGTCATTTTATGCTCACAGTTATTAGTATCTGGTATTTGATTAATTTGGTCAGTGTTAATGAGTTTAAATTCATGAAATAGGTATTTTTAAACAAAATATATCTAAACTACAGAGTCCCTGTGCATTTAATAGGTTATGAAATGTGTGTGGAAATCTTTTCCAATGATAAGCACATATTAACGCATTAGTTTTAATGATGATGTATATCTTGTGACTTTGGAAGAAAATATGTTCAGAACAGAATGTGTATCTTGAAGAGTTGTTGCCCTTGAATATCATTCATTGAACTGCATGTATTATATACAGAAAAATATCCCTTTTATTGTGTTGATGTTGTCAGTGGGTGAATTTAAGACTGGGCAAAACCATTTTCTCTCTTATCTTTCTTTTAATACTTTTGTGTCAGTGAGAATTTTAAACTGGGTGAAACCATTTGCAATATTATTATGTGATGTCTTTGTGATGTCCTATTATTGTTATATTTGATCTATTTCAGGGCTGTACATTTTACAATACAATATTCTGCACTGTGGTATTAAATTCCCCAAACCTAATTCAGGAGTTATTGTCAGTAACAGCAAGTTTATTATGATATGTTATGGAGTTCATGAATTTGTTCACTGCATATTATAATGAACTTGTGTAACTTAAAATCTTGCTATAAGGACTCTTGGTTAAAGATTAAAAGTATCTTTATATTCATTTCTCCCAAGGAATTCTTTATCAACAAGCTTTACTTCATCATGATTACAATAGATTTGTGTGTGTTTCATTTCATTAGACTTTCTCATTTAATTACATTTCTTGCAAGTTGTAATGAAAAAAATTGATGGTCTTTAAAAGCATTGATAGAGTGAAAAGCAAAGATCAACTGCCATTCAGGAATCTGTGTACTCGGTTATCAAGCGCAGAGGTCATGTGGTACTGCACTCTGTTGCACAAACAGCATCAGGACATACCCTTCTCACAACCTCCATGCCACGTCCAGGTAGAACACTGTAGCACAGTCCTTTCTCCTACTCAATGTAGACGGACATCATAATTCCTTGGTGACATCACTGTCATTATCTCCCATGCAGTTTTTCGTGTCTTATATAGCTATGCACAGACACTAGTACTTGTGTGGTGCCAGGGGTAGTGTAGTGCACAGGCACCTGAAGTGTGGATAGTATGTATAGATCTTACTTGCATACCCTTTTCACGTCTACCCAATGAAAAAAATGTTATAGCACCAATTATAATTTCACCAAAGTAAGCGATTTCCCCACTGATCATCATAAATCATCCCCAAAAAGTTGTTTTACTGGGTAATTACTGTCCCATTCTCATTTGATATCCTTATAAGGTGATATCTTTTACTCAGGCATGTTAAACCAGAGAAGGGACACTTGATTTTGATAAAGTTGATTTTCCATAATTTTTATTTTATCAGTTAATTTCATTACATCTTAAAGTAAGATATATAAGATATATTGGCTGGTTCTACATTGTAGAACTGATGAATTGAAGGACAATGAAGCCACTGGTAACCCCCCCCCCCCCCCCCCCCCCCCCCCCAATTTGTTTTTGGAGAACAATTTGTTTTGGGGTTTAATATTTTTTTTAATTTTATTATTATTTTGGTCCTAATTTTTTCCTTTTGATTGTCAAGATTCTTGGATAACACCCCCCCCCCCCTTTCAGAAAAAAAAAAATAAAAACATAATGCTATGTGTTTGATACTCTTTATGATTGTTATGTGCAACACAAGTTCAGTTAAAATTTTGTAAACTTCCTTACATATTGTAATGGGAAAAAAATTTAAGATCTACCATATGATTAAAGAAAAAAGGCCTATTCGAATAATGTGTAATTTCATTCCAGTTGTACCGAAAAAAATTAGTATAATGTAATTAAATATGTAAGGCATTTTATATTTAATAGAAATAACTATTATGATTAATTTTTCATAGTTTGATACGGTTCATTATTGATTATAATTATTCTGGAAATGTATATTGGTGATGTTTCACCTTAGTATGTATTATCTCGTGAGAATACCGCTTGTGTTCATCTGCCCGTGTAACACATTCCTAAATTAAGGCCTGTTTCAGCTCACTTGAACTTTACTGATTACATTTTGTCTGTCTGTCCATCTGTCTGTCTTTCTGTAAGCTTTTCACATTTTCATCTCCTTCTCCAGAACCATTTGGTCAATTTCAATCAAACTTGGTAATTATCCATGAGTGAAGTGGATTCAAGTTTATTCAAATGAAGGGCCAGACTTCGTATGTCAAGGTCCTTTGTATTGTACGATGATCTATGAATTTTTGACCTTGTTCTTATCCAGAACAGCAAGATCATACTAGTCATCTTTGTTGAGACATTTCTGTTTTTTTGTGAATTCAATTTCATTTGTGATTTTTGAAGGGTTAGATTGGGGCCATAATATGGGGTCAACATTTTCTCATGAGAATAGAGGTTGATAATAATCTTTTAAAATTCACAACAGCTGAATAACAATAGGCCAAAGAGACTCAGGTGAGCAATGTGGCCCGTGGGTCTCTTGTTTGTCATTGTAGTTCCTTTTCAAGAAGTTTCCTCTTGGACTTTTTTCTTATTCCACTATTAAGACTATGAATTAAGTTGTGCTTAATAGGATTCGAGAGGGTTTGAATAAATGTAAGGTGTTTCAGAAAATGTACTCAGATGAGCATTTAATCCATTAACTCTTGTTCAACTGTTTGGAGCTGAGGGTGGTATTTAACCCTAGTGTATTCATGTACTTTATTCCTGTGAATGAAGTAGCTGTCTGCATCTCTATTTTGACAGTATTACTGTAACCAGCCATTATTGTGGAGAGAACATGACTGGAAGAGGAAGAGCTAGATCCAGGGGAAGAGCAAGGAAGAATCATGAAGGGGACATTCGCAGACCAGGAGAAGATGCCCAATCCATGGTATGTTAAGGTGGCTCGATGTTAAGGTGGCTCACTACATACACATAAATTGTATCTGATGAATCATTGGAGCAAGGGATTTAATTCAATTTTTGGATTTATCATATCACCCTATCTACATGTTTTAATGATTTTTAGGTCACCAGAGACACTAGAGTGATCACGATCTGCTGCCCAATCCTTTTCTCTGTTGAATAAATCATTCTTAAAAACAAAAGCACCAATGTTGATTTTGGTTGGAAATAAAACTTCTGTCATATATTGCCTTTCATATATACCTATTTGAAAAATTTGACTGCTCAGGTGAGCCATGTGACCTATGGACCTCGTGTTTTTAATAAATGCACATGAGGGAAAGGAGTAAACATCATACAGGGTTATGAATTTTTACTCATGATCACCGTATGTGTTCCTGACAAGTGCTTCTGGTATATCAAATGATCTTCTAGAAGGCCAGAATTTTTTTACATCAATTTTGTGATCTGTTGTAAAAATTTTCTTTAAAAAAATTTCCTCTAAAATAACAATATTTTGACTGAATTCGCTGCTTTTTATTTCATATACAAAATGGTCAAAGATTTAAGGTCACCAAGGGTGCAACTAGAAATGACATATAGATATTGACAGACGAGATTCATGTGCAAATGCCAGTGAGCAACGGGCTGTACCAACCCTGAGCATATTATGAATGTGTGCTTGATTTAATAGCAGGTTCAGAATGGGAGTGGTGCCTCAGCTCAGACAGAGAGTGTGAGAGGTCGGTCACCTCAGGGAGAGAGTGATAGAGGTGCCTCAGCTCAGATGGGGATTGTAAGTGGTGCCCAGGTCCTGGGAGAGGAAGGAGAGAGGGGGATGGAAGCCCTTCAGATACATCGTCCAGGTGGTGAGTGCTCGACATCTACTGAAAACCATTCAGAGAAGATACAGACTAGCATAGCCTAGCATAGCATAGCTGGAATTTCAGGAATTACGTCGGATGGATACTGATCTCATTTCAAGAATTACTTCTGATGAATGCTAAGCTCATCTCATGAATTACGTCAGATGAATACTGAACTCATTTCAATAATGACATTGAATAAATACTGAACTCTTTTTTTTTTTTTTTTGCTAGTTAAATGGCACAAGATATTATATATTAAATAGAGTCATTCCAAAACATTTTGGGCAAAAATTAACAAAATTTTAAAACTGAAGTAAATATGATGATTCAAGTGTTTTAAAGCTTAAAAAATATCTAGGGCAAATATCCCAAATCTGCTAGAGAAATCAGATTATGAAAACTTTGTCTGTCAAAACAAAATATTTAAGGATCTCTTTGAAATATTTTAAATGTTTTCATATCTCCTTTCCCGAACTTCAAAAATTACAATGAAATTGTGCATTGTTCTTCACCCTCCTACACTAATCATTATCATAATTATATTGTAATAATATTTCCATTTTCAGGCTATTCAGGGATACCAGTTCTACTGAAAGCCAATTATTTCAGCCTGATGAGAAGCAAGAAATGGGTCTACTACCAGTATCACGTGGACTTCAATCCGCCTCTGGACTCCACAAAAATGAAGAAGAAAATCTTCTCTCTCCTGCCACAATTCAAAGAAAAAACCACCATCTTTGATGGTGGGATACTGTACCTTCCATATATTATGCCAGATGAGGTAGACACCAGGGTTTCTTTCATTTTTTTTATTTTTGGCATTAGATTTCACGTCATGATAGACATTTTTTAGTTACTTGCAATACGTGCTCTTTCCACTTCATTGAGTACTTGATTTAGTGGAAAATTGATTTGCTGCAATGAAAAATGATGAAACTACAGTATGTAAGGTGTGCTTCTAAAAGAGAAAAAAAATTGGTGCAGAAAAGAATCCAGTGTGTAGATTTAGGCTTGATTTTTTTTTTTTTATTTTAGGTGACGGAGGGAATTGTGGCATCTCCTGTCGATGGTACACGAATCACGGTGACCATTAAAGATGTCAATAACAAGAAAGTGTCAGACTCGGAGACCGAGATGTTGTACTGTGTACTGCTGGGAAGGTAAAGTTCTATTGATGTGGAAATTCATTTGCCCACTCAAAATATATAAAAAAGTTACTGTAGTCTAATGATGGGTGTTGCACCTTTTCTTTAAACAATGTGATGTGAGCTTTTTTATTATGATATAGTAAATTCCTATTCCCCATGAATTAAGATGCACATAAAAATCAACTTTTTTAACGAAGTTTTTTTTTTTTTTTTTAAACTCGTTTTAAAACTTGTTATCCTTTGTCTTGTCAAAGGGTCCATCTTTTAATGACATTTCTCGGTGTAGTTTTTCAATAGAGATTGTTTCAAACATGTTTAGCAAATCTATTGTTGTATTGTTTGCTATTCTTGTTTTAAATTAAATTTGAAATTTGTTTTATTATACACTCTTTATTTGTCCTTGTTCAAAGCACCAAATCAGTGTTGTCTTTGATAGCTGTGTGATAGGATGTAATGATTTTTTCAACTGGGCAATCCTGGTTCAACTGTCTGATGCCTTATGTTAATTTGTGTCTTCCTCTTCATGAAACACGTTATTGATGTGTGTTTGACAGCAATTTTGTAATTCATTTAACTAACCTATCAAAATAAATGATCATGTATGAATAAGTTTGTATATTTCTTGTTTAAAGATATTTTCTTTTCGAAAATGTAGGCTGTAATTTTTCGTAGAGATAATACAAACTTGCATATATCGAATGCTGCTTCCTTATACAGCAGATATGCATGTAGAACTAGTCAGTTTCATAAATTACTTTTATACATGATATATAATATTTGAATTATAAATTCGCTACATGCATATAGCGAATTACACTTACAGCAAATTATTGAAAATTTTATAGAATGTCCGCAGAAATTCACTATTTTGGAGTTTTACTGTATGTGGATATTTTCATCTTTGGTGTTGAATATCTTTGGGATAGAAAAACTAAAATTGTGAATTTCATGATTACTGCACCCTTAGGATCTGTGGGGCCGGGTTAGAATTGTAAAAAGGCTTCAAAAATCCTCTATACCCGTACATGATCTCTCCAACAGAATGGTGAAATTCCCTGAACCAAGCATCAAAGGTTCATATTGTTACCCTTAATATTTTTTCAGAGATGTGTCATTGGTAAATTGTTGACCTTGGTAACAATGTTGCTCTATTTTTTGAAATAAAGAATTTACATGATGAGGTCATTAGTCCTCTGTCGGCTTTGCCAAAGGGATATATTAGTTTACCTTTGGTCTGTCCATCCGTCTGTCTGTCATTCTGCTTGAGGTTTCCAGACTTCTCTCTGCATTGGATAAAGATAATCAAATGAAATTTGATATGTGGCTTTGTCTTGGATAGTTACAGATCAAGTTTGAGTTTTGTTTTGCTTGACCTACTTTTGACTGAATTATCCTACTGGTAGGGGACTTTGTATTGCCTGCAATACACTCAGAATACTTGTTTTCATTAAAATGTAATGCTTTATTTTTGACACAGGTACTATAAACTTGGTTACAAATTTTTTCATCATGGTTTTGGTGCACAAAATTTGAAGCTTCGAAAAATATGATTGAGATCTGAAAGTTTTACTTGCATTTAAAAAAAGAAATATTTTTGACGGTCCATATCATGGTTAGACATCTATTATGAGCACTCACTTGTAATAGTTTTTGATTTTTAACAAATATCCATGAAGATCTAAGGTATCAGAAGATTAAATTTCTTTCTTTAACGTGCTGAAAGAGTACAGATTAAAGAATGGAAGGCTTTTATATCACGTGACAGATACCTGTATTTTTGATTTCAGAATATTAGAAAATTTGTTGGGGATGACTCTTATTGGTAGGAATTACTATGATTTAACATCTGAACATGAACAGCATCAGCCTAAATATCGGTAAGTCATAATCATTCCGTCTCTTTTAATAGTTTTAACCTGTCACAGGAAACCATTCTTAAGTTTTCAACTCATTGCTTTGACTTGATGTTTGTTAATTGAAAGAGAATCAAAATATGTTTGACTTATTTCCAATTGAGATCTACCTCTTCTTTTTTGATGAAATTGCCCTTTAGTGTGATGTACCTAGACTAATGGCATTCAAGTACCATCAGCCTAGAACTGAAAAAGTCAGGGTCTTTTCCATTGACTCTTTTGACCTAATATGCTTCAACAAGGCACTGCATACTAATGCTTTGATTGCCATTTGCTCATCACTAAGGGATTTGGGGACCTGACGGGCTGTTAGCTTCTGCATATCTAAATGATCAAGTAAGATTGTTGAAATGCTACCATGTGAAATGCCTAATGTCTGTGCTATTTCTTTCACCTGAATTCACCTATAGGAGTAGACCAGATCCCAGAATTTGACTTACTCCCACAACAAATTTGGCCTCATAAAAAAATGAATTTTGCACCATTACGGAATTGTAGCCCTCTCCAGAAAAATGTCATAGAGGCTACATTATTGCAGCTAAAAGTAATATATTGGACATACAAGATGCACTGTATCACGCCAGTATTACTTTCACTATTGGGAAACAAATCACAAAATGCCAGTTTGTTAAATGATTGCAAAATAAGTCGGTCAGAATGTTCTGTGTTACATGTCTTGTCTGCCAATACCAGAAAAACAATACCGTATTTACATGACATTGTAAATTTTTTTTTTAACCTGCAAACTATACTACCCTCATAACCATGTGTTCTTCACTTGCAATCATCGCAAATGCACACCAGGAAGTAATTTCAGCTGCCAACATCAAATACTGTACGGTAGTTCCTTTAATTGAACTAAAATTTGTGCCTGGAAGAGTTACTCATTTAAATGTATGTAGCTACGATGTACATAGGTTTTTTGAATTGGACAGTTACCAGAGTGAATTCATAATGTGTTGCCATTCCAGACATTTAAAAAAGCCCTGAAACAGACACAGATGGGGGAAAAACAGCATTCGGAGGAATTGATTGAAATCATTTTAAATAAAAAATTGAGTATGACACTTAAATTGGAATGATTGACATTATATTAATTGATGTTAAAAGCCTAACTACATCACGGTATCTTTCCTATTCCAATAATTCTGATTGTTTGTTTGTTACTGACAAATATTAAAAATGGCCATCAAAATTGTAACACTTTCAGTCATTTTGACTGATAGAATTTTTCAAGTTTCGCAAACTCTGCTATACGTTTTGTATGTTGACTTAATATCTCTGCTTTTTAGTCTGTCCATTTATCCTGGGTACGTGACTAGTATAGCTAAATACGAACATGGCTTGCTTCTATGTGCTGATGTCAGCCACAAAATTCTACGACACGAGAATATGTGGGATCTGTTTCAGCAAATCAGTTATATGATCAGTGATGATGAGGAAGCGAAGGCAGAAATCAGGAATAGATACGTAGGATGTACTGTTTTAACTAGGTATAACACACAATACTGCATAACACACAATACTGTATGATACACAATACTACAATACTGTATAACACACAAAACTGTATAACACACAATACTGTATAACACACAATATTGTATAACACACAATACTGTATAACACACAATATTGTATAACACACAATACTGTATAACACACAATACTGTATAACACACAATACACACAGTATTGTATAAAACACAGTACAGTACAACACACAGTACTGTATAACACACAATACTGTATAACACACAATACTGTATAACACACTATACTGTATAACACACAATACTGAGCATGACACACAATACTGTATAACTCACAGTACTGTACAGCACACAATACTGTATACCACACAATACTGTATAACACACAGTACTGTATAACACACAGTACACACAGTATTTTATAAAACACAATATTGTATAACACACAATACTGTAAAACACACAGTACGGTACAACACACAGTACTGTATAACACACAGTACTGTATAACACACAGTACGGTACAACACACAATACTGCATAACACACAATACTGTATGATACACAATACTGTATAATACACAATACTACAATACTGTATAACACACAATACTGTATAACACACAATACTGTATAACACACAATACTGCATAACACACAATACTGTATGATACACAATACTACAATACTGTATAACACACAATATTGTATAACACACAATACTGTATAACACACAATACTGTATAACACAAACTATTGTATAACACACAATACTGTATAACACACAATACTGTATAACACACAATACACACAGTATTGTATAAAACACAGTACGGTACAACACACAGTACTGTATAACACACAATACTGAGCATGACACACAATACTGTAAAACTCACAGTACTGTACAACACACAATTCTGTATAACACAAAGTACACACAGTATTGTATAAAACACAATATTGTATAACACACAATACTGTAAAACACGCAGTACGGTACAACACACAATACTGTATAACACACAATACTGTATAACACACAATACTGTATAACACACGATACTGTATAACACACGATACTGTATAACACAAAATACTGTATAACACACAATACTGTAAAACACGCAGTACGGTACAACACACAATACTGTATAACACACAGTACACACAGTATTGTATAAAACGCAATATTGTATAACACACAGTACACACAGTACTGTATAACACACAATACTGTATAACACACAATACTGTACAACACACAATACTACATAACACACAATACTACATAACACGCAATACTGTATAACACAAAATACTGAGTATGACACAGAAAACCGTAAACCAAACAATACAATATGACACAGAAGACTGTATAACACAATACATGAAAACACAATACTGTATGACACACTATACTGTAAGTCCTAAAATACTGTAGTACACAGAATACTGGACAGATGATTTTAATTGTATAGGTTTGATATCAGTTTAATATAAGCAGAGATAACTGATATTTGGTGAATATCTTTCTAAGTCCAGAGCTCCATATTTTTTCCTGATGAATTTTTTTCGAAGTTCATTCTTATCGCAACTTTCTGTACAATTTCCATATAATATTTCCAGATTTTTTCATTTCCTTACCCATTTAGTTTCACACAATTTTTTTCTGTATTTTTTTCTGCATTCAAAATATTTAAAAAATATGAAAATATATAAAATTCTGGATATCTGAGGTGCAGATTTCAGTCTTTGTTTATCATGGTACCATGGACTTGAAGTTTTCAAGAGTTACCTGTAGTCTGAAGTTAATTAACTTGCTTCATTTGTGTATTAATTATAACACCTGCATAACCAGATAACAGATATGATGTAATGCATGTAATAATATTGGTATTGCACAGCTACAGGCATATTAACAATGTGCATCAATTATTTTGTATTGCCAGATACAACAACAGGACATATAGAATTACAGATGTTGATTTTTCCAAGCATCCCTCAGGTTCATTCCCAAAGGGTGATGGAACAAGCATGACATTCGTAGAATACTACAAACAGGTGTGAGCTCCTGATTGATTATTTGTTTATTGTTTTCTACCACACTCAACAATTTTTCAGTTATCTGGTGGCATCCAGTTTTAAATTGGTGGAGGAGAGAACCCAGATACAATGTACCCGGGAAGAGACCACCGACCTTCCAAAAGTAAACTGGCAAACTTTCTCACATATATTGGTGCGAGCAAGAATTGAACCCACGCTGATTAGAGGTGAGAGGCCTTGTGAATTTGAGTGCGATGCTCTAACCACTCAGCCACGGAGGCCTGCCTGTACAGAATTTATATCGCTGTTAGAAACAATTCATAACAGGGAGAGCCGCCCGCATGGCGCAGTGGTTAGAGCGTTGGGCTCAAAGATCTGATGATCCTTGAGTCGGGGGTTCGAATCCCACTGTGGGACGTGGGTGCCGGTCTTTCGGATGAGACCGTATAAACCGAGGTCCCGTGTCGCAGTAGGTGTGGCACGATAAAGATCCCTCCCTGCTCAAAGGCCCTGAGTGCCGAGCATAGGCCTAAATTTGCAGCCCTGTCACCGGTAATGGTGACAGCCGCCGGATAGCTGAAAAATTGCTCAGGCGGCTATAAACAAACAAACAAACATAACAGGGATTATAATGACTTACAATTCGTGATATACAAAGCTAGAGAATAATTGATAAAATATTGAATTTTATTTTTTGAGCAATACAACATTAACATCAGTGACCCCGATCAACAGCCACTGATATTGCATCAAATTCCCAGACGAGGAGCAGGACGGCGGGAATCCGTTTATTTAATTCCACAGCATTGTCACCTGACAGGTAGGGGTAACTCACCGGTGTGTCTAAAATCCCACATCACTGTCACTTGATGTCTTCTGATGATGTCCTCTGTTGATGTCTTCTGGTGATGTTTTCTATTGATGTCTTCTGGTGATGTTTTCTATTGATGTCTTCTGGTGATGTTTTCTGTTGATGTCTTTTGGTGATGTTTTCTATAGATGTCTTCTATTGATGTCTTCTATAGATGTCTTCTGGTGATGTCTTGTTGATGTCTTCTGGTGATGTTTTCTATAGATGTCTTCTGATGATGTTTTCTATTGATGTCTTCTGGTGATGTTTTCTATTGATGTCTTCTGGTGATGTCTTGTTGATGTCTTCTGGTGATGTCTTCTATAGATGTCTTCAGGTGATTGTTTTCTGTTGATATCTTCTGGTGATGTTTTCTATAGATGTCTTCTGGTGATGTTTTCTATTGATGTCTTCTGGTGATGTTTTCTATAGATGTCTTCTGGTGATGTTTTCTATTGATGTTTTCTGGTGATGTTTTCTATTGATGTCTTCTGGTGATGTTTTCTATTCATATCCTCTGGTGATGTTTTCTATAGATGTCTTCTATTGATGTCTTCTGGTGATGTCTTGTTGATGTCTTGTGGTGATGTTTTCTATTGATGTCTTGTGGTGATGTTTTCTATTGATGTCTACTGGTGATGTTTTCTATTGATGTCTACTGGTGATGTCTTCTATAGATGTCTTCTGGTGATGTTTTCTATAGATGTCTTCTGGTGATGTCCTCTATTGATGTCTTATGGTGATGTCTTCTATTTATGTATTCTTGTGATGTCTTGTTGATGTTTTCTGGTGATGTTTTCTATAGATGTCTTCTACTGATGTCTTCTATCAATGTCTTTTGGTGATGTCTTCTGGTGATGTTTTCTATTGATGTCTTATGGTGATGTCTTCTACTGATGTCTTGTTGATGTCTTTTTTTATGTCTTCTGGTGATGTTTTCTATAGATGTCTTCTGGTGATGTCTTCTATAGATGTCTTCTGGTGATGTTTTCTATTGATGTCTTCTGGTGATGTTTTCTATAGATGTCTTCTGGTGATGTTTTCTATTAATGTTTTCTGGTGTTTTCTATTGATGTTTTCTGGTGATGTCTTGTTGATGTCTTCTGGTGATGTCTTGTTGATGTCTTGTGGTGATGTTTTCTATTGATGTCTTCTGGTGATGTCTTCTATAGATGTCTTCTGGTGATGTTTTCTATAGATGTCTTCTGATGATGTTTTCTATAGATGTCTTCTTGTGATGTCTTCTTGATGTCTTCTGGTGATGTTTTCTATAGATGTCTTCTGGTGATGTTTTCTATTGATGTCTTATGGTGATGTCTTCTATTGATGTCTTCTGGTGATGTCTTGTTGATGTCTTCTGGTGATGTCTTTTTTTATGTCTTCTGGTGATGTCTTCTATAGATGTCCTCTGTTGATGTCTTCTATAGATATCTTCTGATGATGTTTTCTATAGATGTCTTCTGGTGATGTTTTCTATAGATGTCTTCTGGTGATGTCTTCTATTTATGTCTTCTTGTGATGTCTTGTTGATGTCTTCTGGTGATGTCTTCTATAGATGTCTTCTGGTGATGTTTTCTATTGATGTCTTCTGATGATGTTTTCTATAGATGACTTCAGGTGATGTTTTCTATTAATGTCTTCTGGTGATGTTTTCTATAGATGTCTTCTGATGTTTTCTATAGATGTCTTCTGGTGATGTTTTCTATTCATATCCTCTGGTGATGTTTTCTATAGATGTCTTCTATTGATGTCTTCTGGTGATGTCTTGTTGATGTCTTCTGGTGATATCTTGTTGATGTTTTGTGGTGATGTTTTCTATTGATGTTTTCTATAGATGTCTTCTGGTGATGTCTTCTATAGATGTCTTCAGGTGATTGTTTTCTGTTGATATCTTCTGGTGATGTTTTCTATAGATGTCTTCTGGTGATGTTTTCTATTGATGTCTTCTGGTGATGTTTTCTATAGATGTCTTCTGGTGATGTTTTCTATTTATGTCTTCTGGTGATGTTTTCTATTTATGTCTTCTGGTGATGTTTTCTATTCATATCCTCTGGTGATGTTTTCTATAGATGTCTTCTGGTGATGTCTTGTTGATGTCTTCTGGTGATGTCTTGTGGTGATGTTTTCTATTGATGTCTTCTGGTGATGTCTCCTATAGATGTCTTTTGGTGATGTTTTCTATAGATGTCTTCTGGTGATGTTTTCTATAGATGTCTTCTGTTGATGTCTTCTGGTGATGTCTTGTTGATGTCTTGTGGTGATATTTTCTATTGATGTCTTGTGGTGATGTTTTCTATTGATGTCTTCTGGTGATATCTTCTATAGATGTCTTCTGGTGATGTTTTCTATTGATGTCTTCTGGTGATGTTTTCTATTGATGTCTTCTGGTGATGTTTTCTATAGATGTCTTCTGGTGATGTTTTCTATTTATATCTTCTGGTGATGTTTTCTATTAATGTTTTCTGGTGATGTCTTATGGTGATGTCTTCTATTTATGTCTTCTTGTGATGTCTTGTTGATGTCTTCTGGTGATGTCTTCTATAGATGTCTTCTAATGATGTCTTCTATCAATGTCTTCTGATGATGTTTTCTATTGATGTCTTCTGGTGATGTCTTCTATAAATGTCTTCTGGTGATGTTTTCTATTGATGTCTTCTGGTGATGTTTTCTATAGATGTCTTCTGGTGATGTTTTCTATAGATGTCATTTGGTGATGTCTTCTGGTGATGGTTTCTATAGATGTCTTCTGTTGATGTCTTCTGGTGATGTTTTCTATAGATGTCTTCTGGTGATGTTTTCTATAGATGTCTTATGTTGATGTCTTCTGGTGATGTCTTGTTGATGTCTTGTGGTGATATTTTCTATTGATGTCTTCTGGTGATGTTTTCTATTGATATCTTCTGGTGATGTTTTCTGTTGATGTCTTCTGGTGATGTTTTCTATAGATGTCTTCTATTGATGTCTTCTATTAATGTCTTTTGGTGATGTCTTCTATTGATGTCTTGTTGATGTCTTCTGTTGATGTCTTCTGGTGAATTTTTCTATAGATGTCCTCTGTTGATGTCTTCTATAGATGTCTTCTGGTGATGTTTTCTATTGATGTCTTCTGGTGATGTCTTCTATAGATGTCTTCTGATGATGTTTTCTATTGATGTCTTCTGATGATGTTTTCTATAGATGACTTCAGGTGATGTTTTCTATTAATGTCTTCTGGTGATGTTTTCTATAGATGTCTTCTGATGTTTTCTATAGATGTCTTCTGGTGATGTTTTCTATTCATATCCTCTGGTGATGTTTTCTATAGATGTCTTCTATTGATGTCTTCTGGTGATGTCTTGTTGATGTCTTCTGGTGATATCTTGTTGATGTCTTGTGGTGATGTTTTCTATTGATGTTTTCTATAGATGTCTTCTGGTGATGTCTTCTATAGATGTCTTCAGGTGATTGTTTTCTGTTGATATCTTCTGGTGATGTTTTCTATAGATGTCTTCTGGTGATGTTTTCTATTGATGTCTTCTGGTGATGTTTTCTATAGATGTCTTCTGGTGATGTTTTCTATTTATGTCTTCTGGTGATGTTTTCTATTGATGTTTTCTATTGATGTCTTCTGGTGATGTTTTCTATAGATGTCTTCTAATGATGTCTTGTGGTGATATTTTCTATTGATGTCTTTTGGTGATGTTTTCTATAGATGTCTTCTGGTGATGTTTTCTATTTATGTCTTCTGGTGATGTTTTCTATTGATGTCTTCTGGTGATGTTTTCTGTTCATATCCTCTGGTGATGTTTTGTATAGATGTCTTCTATTAATGTCTTCTGGTGATGTCTTGTTGATGTCTTCTGGTGATGTCTTGTGGTGATGTTTTCTATTGATGTCTTCTGGTGATGTCTTTTATAGATGTCTTCTGGTGATGTTTTCTATAGATGTCTTTTGGTGATTTTTTCTATTCATATCCTCTGGTGATGTTTTCTATAGATGTCTTCTATTGATGTCTTCTGGTGATGTCTTCTATTGATGTCTTATGGTGATGTCTTCTATTTATGTTTTCTTGTGATGTCTTGTTGATGTCTTCTGGTGATGTTTTCTGTAGATGTCTTCTAATGATGTCTTCTATCAATGTCTTTTGGTGGTGTCTTCTGGTGATGTCTTCTATTGATGTCTTGTTGATGTCTCTTTTGATGTCTTCTGGTGATGTTTTCTATAGATGTCTTCTGGTGATGTCTTCTATAGATGTCTTCTGGTGATGTTTTCTATTGATGTCTACTGGTGATGTTTTCTATAGATGTCTTCTGGTGATTTTTCTATTAATGTCTTCTGGTGTTTTCTATAGATGTCTTCTATTGATGTTTTCTGGTGATGTCTTGTTGATGTCTTCTGGTGATGTCTTGTTGATGTCTTGTGGTGATGTTTTCTATTGATGTCTTCTGGTGATGTCTTCTATAGATGTCTTCTGGTGATGTTTTCTATAGATGTCTTCTGGTGATGTTTTCTATAGATGTCTTCTTGTGATGTCTTGTTGATGTCTTCTGGTGATGTCTTCTATAGATGTCTTGTGGTGATGTTTTCTATAGATGTCTTCTGGTGATGTTTTCTATAGATGTCTTCTGGTGATGTCTTGTTGATGTCTTCTGGTGATGTTTTCTATTGATGTCTTCAGTTGATGTCTCCTATAGATGTCTTCTGGTGATGTTTTCTATAGATGTCTTTTGGTGATGTTTTCGATAGATGTCTTCTGGTGATGTTTTCTATAGATGTCTTCTGTTGATGTCTTCTGGTGATGTCTTGTGGTGATATTTTCTATTGATGTCTTGTGGTGATGTTTTCTATTGATGTCTTCTAGTGATGTCTTCTATAGATGTCTTCTAGTGATGTTTTCTATTGATGTCTTCTGGTGATGTTTTCTATTGATGTCTTCTGGTAATGTTTTCTATAGATGTCTTCTGGTGATGTTTTCTATAGATGTCTTCTGATGATGTTTTCTATAGATGTCTTCTTGTGATGTCTTGTTGATGTTTTCTGGTGATGTCTTCTATAGATGTCTTCTGGTGATGTTTTCTATTGATGTCTTCTGGTGATGTTTTCTATTGATGTCTTCTGGTGATATTTTCTATAGATGTCTTCTGGTGATGTTTTCTATAGATGTCTTCTGATGATGTTTTCTATAGATGTCTTCTTGTGATGTCTTGTTGATGTCTTCTGGTGATCTTTTCTATAGATGTCTTCTAATGATGTCTTCTATCAATGTCTTTTGGTGATGTCTTTTGGTGATGTTTTCTATTGATGTCTTGTTTTGATGTCTTGTTGATGTCTTCTGGTGATGTCTTCTATAGATGTCCTCTGTTAATGTCTTCTATAGATGTCTTCTGATGATGTTTTCTATAGAAGTCTTCTGGTGAAGTTTTCTATAGATGTCTTCTGGTGATGTCTTCTATTTATGTCTTCTTGTGATGTCTTGTTGATGTCTTCTGGTGATGTTTTCTATAGATGTCTTCTGGTGATGTCTCCTATAGATGTCTTCTGGTGATGTTTTCTATAGATGTCTTCTGTTGATGTCTTCTGGTGATGTTTTCTATAGATGTCTTCTGGTGATGTTTTCTATAGATGTCTTCTGTTGATGTCTTCTGGTGATGTTTTCTATTGATGTCTTCTGGTGATGTTTTCTATAGATGTCTTTAGGTGATGTTTTCTATTGATGTCTTCTGGTGATGTTTTCTATAGATGTCTTTTGGTGATGTCTTCTGGTGATGTTTTCTATAGATGTCTTCTGGTGATGTTTTCTATAGATGTCATTTGGTGATGTCTTCTGTTGATGTTTTCTATAGATGTCTTCTGTTGATGTCTTCTGGTGATGTTTTCTATAGATGTCTTCTGGTGATGTTTTCTATAGATATCTTCTGTTGATGTCTTCTGGTGATGTCTTGTTGATGTCTTGTAGTGATATTTTCTATTGATGTCTTCTGGTGATGTTTTCTATTGATATCTTCTGGTGATGTTTTCTGTTGATGACTTCTGGTGATGTTTTCTATAGATGTCTTCTATTGATGTCTTCTATTAATGTCTTTTGGTGATGTCTTCTATTGATGTCTTGTTGACGTCTTCTGTTGATGTCTTCTGGTGAATTTTTCTATAGATGTCCTCTGTTGATGTCTGCTATAGATGTCTTCTGGTGATGTTTTCTATTGATGTCTTCTGGTGATGTCTTCTATAGATGTCTTCTGATGATGTTTTTTATTGATGTCTTCTGGTGATGTCTTCTATAGATGTCTTCTGGTGATGTTTTCTATTGATGTCTTCTGGTGATGTTTTCTATAGATGTCTTTAGGTGATGTTTTCTATTGATGTCTTCTGGTGATGTTTTCTATAGATGTCTTTTGGTGATGTCTTCTGGTGGTGTTTTCTATAGATGTCTTCTGGTGATGTTTTCTATTGATGTCTTCTGGTGATGTCTTCTGATGATCTCTTCTGGTGATGTTTTCTATTGATGTCTTCTGGTGATGTTTTCTGGTGATGTTTTCTATTGATGTCTTCTGGTGATGTTTTCTATAGATGTCTTCAGGTGATGTTTTCTATTGATGTCTTCTGGTGATGTTTTCTATAGATGTCTTTTGGTGATGTCTTCTGGTGATGTTTTCTATAGATGTCTTTTTGTGATGTCTTCTGGTGATGTTTTCTATAGATGTCTTCTGGTGATGTTTTCTATTGATGTGTTCTGGTGATGTTTTCTATTAATGTCTTCTGATGATGTATTCTGGTGATGTCTCCTTTTGATGTATTTTTTGATGTCCTCTGCTGCCACTGACTTACCTTTTGTATTTTACCACTTGATTTTTCTCCGATGAGTTTTGTAGGAAGAAGTCAATTGATAGCATTCAAATGTTTGTTGTGACAGTGAATAGTTGGATGGTATTAGTATAAATTCTGTTCTCAGTTTACTGTATAAAACAGTGTTAAAAGATTTACTACCAGTGATTGGTCACACAGGAATCACCTGACTTGATATTTAATAAGGTGACTGTCTACATGCTCATATCTTTAATCAGTGTTGCTTTAATGTTCTGCTGTGCAGGTCTGACAGTCGCAGAACGTTCCAATTACACTATGATGCGAGACATTGCTGAAACAACCCGTTTAAAACCAGAGCAGCGAGCAACCAGACTGGAAAAATTTGTGAAAAGAATTGATAGGTTTGTGATTCTGTATTTATTTGCCTTTAAAATACAGTAAAACTTGCTTGTAGCGAAGTAAACTTAGGTGATCTACTACAATTCGTTGGTGTCCATCGTTGTGTGTGGTCTGTCATGCATTAACAATTGAACATTTTTAACTTCTTCTTGATAACTACCATTCCAGTTCTTTTCAAATTTGGTATACAGCATCTCTGGGACAAGGTGGACAACAATTGTAAATTTCAGGACTCCATTTGCACCCCTAGGGCTCCTAGGGTTGGGACCAAAACTGCCAAAAATGACAAATTTAAAAAAATCTTATTCAGAACTACACACTTGTAAGAAAAACTAAATGCATAGTAAAACAGGAAGGCTTCTACCAAAATTGTAAATCTTAAAGGACCAAACTTAGTATATAGTATATATGTGTAAAACATTTTAAAAAAACATGTTCTTTAATGCTATTGATACAGAATTGAAGCTAAATGGATATTTAGATAGAGCAAGTAGCCGTTTAAGAATTGTAAATTTCATGATAACAAGGTAGGGGTTTTTGGTATGAGGGTGGGGCCAAAATGGTCAGAAATTAAATGTGTTAACAATTGAACATTTTTAATTGATTGATAACTACCATTCCAGTTCCTTTGAATTTTGTATGAAGCATCTTTTGAAGAAGGTCAAATTGTAAATTTTAGGGCTCCTGCTCCACTGGGGCCCTAAAGGGTGCTGCAAAAACTGTAAGGATAAGAGGATTGTAAATTGTGAAATTTATAATCACAGCTTCCCCAGGGCTGCATGGTTGGAGCCAAAACTGGAAAAAAAGTTTAAAAATCTTCTCTACTCCCACACATGTGGGAGAAAAACCAAATGCATGGTTATTGTGTTCAAAGAAGTCCTTAACCAAAATTGTAAAATTCATTGCATCTTGGTCAGGAAAATATGGGCTGATTTAAATACTTCCAACTTCATTTTTCCTTCTATTGTAATTGAATGGGAATTGTATGCATATTTAGAAAGATCATAGAACTGTGAACAAAAGACTCTAGAATGAGGCTTAAATACAAATATGAGATTCCCAGACAGGTCTATGTGTGGGCTATGATACTCAGGTGTCCGTTAAGGCCTGTGGGCCTCTTGTTTTAAATGTGATTTGTAATATCAGTAAGCTCATAATATGTTTGAAAACTACAGGGAATGAAAATCACATCACTGTAATCAGGAATATCATTGTAAGTGTGTTCCCTGTAACCATGTTTTACTGTAGATATAAGGTGATGTTGTGGAATCATTACATTTTGTGGGGACTCAAAGTTTGTTTTTTTTGTGTATACCCCTATCCCACAAGTTTTACAACACAATGAAATACACAAATTATACAATGTGTTAATGTAGATAAACCTCATCCACAAAATGACAACCAAATTAAATTAACACGGCATTATTGAAGAAAACTGGCCGCCATGAATATTGAAATGATTCAGTATATTGCAGGATTCTGATCTGCATCTTCATTTAAAAGAAAGTCATGTGTAGCGCAAATTTGCTATAACTAGTGACTATTATTTTTTTTATTATTATTATTGTTACTTCATAGATTAGTTTGTAGTATTTCTTTTTGAAAGTTAGTAGTCTATATATTTCTAACTCCTCAGCGCGACCTGTATTTGTAAAGAGGAGTTATATTGGTAAAGAGGAGTTATACTGGTAAAGAGGAGTGATTTTGCTTTGTAAAGAGGAGTTATTTTGTAAGGAGGAGTAACTTCATTTTAGACAGAATCAGTTGGAGTCGGTGTAGACTCAGTGTAAAGTTAGTCAGTATAGGAAGGGCAAGTTTGACCGCGTCTATCAAATGTTGTAATTATGTTAATTTGGATTTATCACCATAAGTAAATTATGAACTTTACGTTGTGTTTTCATTCAAAAAGGAAGGAAGTGGATTTGTGTGGAGTTATTACATATACAATTTTGGATTAAACATGCTAGGAAATTAATTACGCTACACATGTTTTCTGACTTTAAATGTACTGTTAGTACCTTTGGGGTTTATTTTAGAATGCTTTATTGCCGTATTAGTAATGTAATTAGTTTTATTTAGGTTGGATGTTTTGTTTTAGTAATCCCCAGTTTAGAAGCGAGATGGATGGTTTGTCCTTCTCTAGAGATATGCTGGAGGTTACAGGGAGAGTCCTTGATAGAGAGATAATCAAAGGCAAAGACAGGAGAAGTGGAGCAGTAAGTCATGCCAGTGAAACGTCTCCCAGATCCAAGGCTGCGATATGCTGTACATGTTAGAAATTTGTCTCGCAGATCCAAGGCTGTTATACGCTGTATAAGTTAGAAATTTGTCTCGCAGATCCAAGGCTGTTATACGCTGTACATGTTAGAAATTTGTCTCCCAGATCCAAGGCTGATATACGCTGTACATGTTAGATTGATTGATTATTTATTGCTTTCCGCCACACTCAACAATTTTTCAGTTATTTGGTGGCATTCAGTTTTTGTTGGTGGAGGAGAGAACTCAGATACAATGTACCTGGGAAGAGACTACCGACCTTCCGCAAGTAAACTGGCAAACTTGCTCACATAACACCGTGGCTGAGATTCGAACACGTGCCGACAGAGGTGAGAGGCTTTGTGATTTTGAGCCCGATGCTCTAACCATTTGGCCACGGAGGCCCCTCGTACATGTTAGAAATTTGTCTCCGAGATCAAAGACTGCTATATACACTGTACAATTATTTTCAAATATCTGCTTATTTTATATGATGTAGAGTAAATTGGTGCAGCTTTATGCAATATAAATTACACATTATAAACAACGAAGCAGTTTATAAAAGAGCGAAAACTGCCCCAACTTACTTTATACTGTATATAGTGAGAAAAATTTACTTCCATTCCTTATAACTTAATCAGAAGAAACGACGCCCGCGTGGCGCAGTGGTTAGAGCGTCGGGCTCAAAGATCTGATGATCCTTGAGTTGGGGGTTCGAATCCCACTGTGGGACGTGGGTGCCGGTCTTTCGGATGAGACCGTATAAACCGAGGTCCTGTGTCGCAGTAGGTGTGGCACGATAAAGATTCCTCCCTGCTCAAAGGCCCTGAGTGCCGAGCATAGGCCTAAATTTGCAGCCCTGTCACCGGTAATGGTGACAGCTGCCGGATAGCTGAAAAATTGCTCAGGCGGCTATAAACAAACAAAATAAAACAATAATCAGAAGAAACAGATTTGATGTAATTTGATAAGCAAATGAAAGAAAATATGATTTTTTTATGATGCAATGCAGTATTGTTGTTAAGCAACAAAATGAAAAAAGGAAAAGCCACGTGTACTGTGACATCAGTCATGGGACATCATATGGTGTGACTTGCTTGCAATTGCTTTTACAATAGAATGTTGATATTCAAATGAACCAATCAAATTGTGTTTTACAGGTGAATTATATGGTGTCAATTGTAAATGCAGTTAATAAAGGATAACTACGCATTTGGTGATTTCAGGACGTGGATCTAGATTTTCAAAAGGCAACAGCAGAATGGAGCAGAGAGATGCATTCCAAGCACCTGTCGCTGCCAGTGGCTCTCAACAACTGGGTCGTGATCTTTACATCTCGGTGTTTACAAACACCATCTCTTATTCATCATTTGCAGATTGTTGGTGCCGATATGGGATTTAAGATTGAATTTCCTAGACTGTAAGTACAATTTTTAGCTCACCTGAGCTGAAGGCTCGAGTGAACTTTTTTAATCAAAACTCTCTGTTGTCCGTCATCGGTGGTGGTGTTGTAGACTTTGGCATAAACTTTTCACATTTTCATCTTCCTCTCCAGAACCACTAGGCCAATTTCAATCAAACTTGACAAAAAGCATCTGTGGGTGAGGGGAATTCAAGTTTGTTCAAATGAAGGGCAACGTCCTTCTCAAAGGGGAGATAATAGCAAAATAGTGAAAAAATACTGACAAATTTTGAAAATCTTCTCCAGAACCAGCGAGCCAGTGTCAGTCAAACTTGGTACAAATCATCATTGGGTAAAGGGGATTCAATTTTGTTCAAATGAAGGGCCATGCCCCTTTCAAAGGGGAAATAATCACAAAAATGCAAAAATAGGATGGGATCATTTAAAAAATCTTGTTCTCAAGAACAACTGGGCCAGTAAAACTCAAATTTACATGGAAGCTTTCTTACATAGTGCATATTCAAGTTTGTTAAAATCATGGTCCTTGGGAGTAGGGTGGGACCATAATAGGGGATCAAATTTTTATATGTGAAAATACAGTGAAAAATCTCTAGAAATCTTCTTCTTCAGAACTACAGGGCCAGTTTCAATCAAACTTGGTACAATCATCCTTGGGTGAAGGGCATTCAGATTTGTTCAATAAAGGGCCTTGCCCTCTTCCAAGGGGGATAATTACAAAAATGCAAAAATAGGTTGATTGATTGATTGATTGTTTGTTGTTTTCGACCACACTTGACAATTTTTCAGTTATCTGGTGGTGTCCAGTTTTTATTGATGGAAGAGAGAACCCAGATACAATGTACTTGGGAAGAGACCACTGACCTTCCAAAAGTAAAGTGGCAAATTTTCTCAGACATAACGGCGTGAGTGAGAATCGAACCTGCACCAACTAGAAGTGAGGAGAGGCCTTATGATTTTGAGGGTGATGCTCTATCCACTTGGCTATAAAGGCCTTTGCAAAAATAGGATAGGGTCATTTAAGAATCTTCTTGTCAAGAACCACTGAGCCAGAAAAGTTCCAATTTAAGTGGAAGCTTCCTGACATAGTGTAGATTCAAGTTTGATAAAATTATAGCCTTTAAGGGGGTAGGGTGGGGCCACAATAGGGGATCAAAGTTTTAAATATAGGAAAAAATCTTCTTATCCAGAACCACTTGGCCAATTTCAATCAATCTTGGTACAAATTCACTTGGGTGAAGAGAATTCAAATTTGTTCATATGAAGGGTCACACTTCCTTCAAAAGGGAGATAATCACAAAATTGCAAACGATTAAGGTGGGTTCATTTAAAAATCTTCTTAAGAGCCACTGGTCCAATAAAGTTCCAATTTACATTGAAGCTTCTTGTCATAGTTCAGATTCAAGTTTGTTAAAATCATTGTCCCCAGGGTAGAGTGGGGCCACAGTAGGGGATCAAAGTTTTAAATGTGGAAATATAGGATAAATTCTTTTAAAATCTTCTTCTTCAAAACCACTTGGCCATTTTCAATCAATCTTAGTACAAATCATCCTTGGATGAAGGGGATTCAAGTTTGTTCAAATGGAGGACCATGTCCCCTTTAAACGGGAGATAATCACAAAAGTGCAAAAGTAGGGTGGGGTCATTTAAAAATATTGTTCTCAAGAACCTCTTGGCCAGAAAAGTTCAAATTTACATGGAAGATTCCTGGTATAGTGCAGATTCAAGTTTTATAAAATCATGCCCCTGGGGGTAGGGTGGGGCCCCAATTGGGGATAAAATTTTTATATGCAAAAATTAGGAATCTTCTCAAGAATCACTGAAGCAGAAATGTTCAAATTGGTAGGTAGGATGGGACCAAAGTAGGGGATCAAAGTTTTACATGCAAATGTATAGGGAAAAATCTTTAAATGTGGGCCAAGATTACTCAGGTGACCATTGTGGCCCATGGGCCTCTTATTTTGTTTGATTTCAATAAGACTTGCACATGATGAAAGATAATTGGCCACTTTTGTTTATATAAATTTATCTGTTATATCTCTTTCAGTTTAATTTCAATTTTTGTAAGAGGCTTTGTACAGATATTTTTTTTTTAATAAACAATAGCTTGCAAGTTAAGTACAGTCCCTGAAATGTTCTACTTTACCGTTTTTCCATTAGCGTTCACTGTTTGTTCAGCATGTTCACCATTCACCATGTGTTCACCATTCTCTCACCGTGTGTTCACTCACACCATGCGTTCACCGTTCTCTCACCGTGCGTTCACTGTTCTTTCACCATGCGTTCACTCACCGTGTGTTCACCGTTCTCTCACCATACGCTCAATGTGCGTTCACTGTTCACTCAATTTGCGTTCACCGTTCACTCTCCTTTGGCTCACCATGTGCTCTCCATTCACAGTTTTGCGTTCAAAATTCGTTCAGCTTGTACTCACCATGCATTCACAGTTCACAAAGCATTCACTGTTTGTTCATCGTTCAGTCTTTGCATAGACATTCGGAACAGGAATACAAAAGGAGCAATATTCATTGCAAGGAGAAACTGAAAAAGGAATGTATACAGAAGTAACTATCAATCTGACATGTAGATAGAATTAATTGCTGATGTAATATGTCACATTGCTCAATACTTTCTCAAAACAAAATAATAACATATAGGATCAGGAGGCCATGAATCTTTCATAAATATTGTTTTCTGGTCAAAATATTGCTAAAAATAAATACTTTTGACAAATATTGCAACATTATTTTTTTAAGGCATCGAGCTTGCTTGAGAGCCTTCTAGCAATCATGGAGGATTTTGCTGCTACACCACCCTTCAGCTAATCTCTATTGGCAAAATTAAAATTAAAATAGTGTCTACTGTGTTTGAAAGTTTCTTACAATTCAAGATTTTGAAACCTTAGATTTAATTGGCATTTTACAGACAGAGTAGAAATTCTGTGGTTGATGTCATTGTTTATAGCAATGACGACTGTTTGGTAATAGAAGTTCATTATTCGCAGATGAATTTACTACAAAACCGTTCCATCAATAGTCTAGTTCCCTTTCCCTCTGTTTGCTAATGTAGAGAGTGCACAAGCAGGATGTTGTGGGAAGGGGGACCAGAATAATCAATGAGAATTTTTTCTGCAAAATATGTGGCTCATGAATATCATTAAAAACTTACAAAATAACCTGCTCAAATTTCATTTATATATAAAGTCTCGTAGTTTCATCAAGAATCCTAATATTTGATAAGCAGTATGGATAAATACCAAAGTGGTGAAATAAATTTTGTGCAACATCAATGTTCAGTTGCTATTCTTGCAAAGACACTTAAACAAAAAGTATTTCCAGTTTTGTTTTCGGTAATCCTGATCCCAATTTTCTATTAGGCAAAATGAGAATAACATGTGTATAGTGAAGAAAATAACATATTATTTCAAGAAGAAACCCAGGCTAGGTAGTGTTCAGTGGCAGTCAAATCTTGTTCAGATTTACAATAACCTTCATATTACGTACATTAAACTTTTAAATTGTTAGATTTATTATTGAAAACAGAGAGTTAATACTGAAATTGTTACATTATAATGAGATGGAAGATATGACTTGTAAACTAGTAGTCTCACTCTGAAGCAGTGAAATTTTCAGCATTTTTCGTTGACGTTTTGAAAGTTAATGATTATAACCTTTTGTAAGGTAACTAGGCTTGAGGGGATACTAGAGCTATCTAGCAAGAGGAGGATATGAATTAATTAAGATAGGCAAATTCAGCCCAAGCTTTCCTTTTCATGTAAATAAACACATTTTGCTGACATTTTACAATGGCTTTTTAATGCTATATTTAAGTGCCGAAAAACAAGGAAATGTCTACAGCGGCACTCGGTAATATTTTTCCTCACAGTTTCTCTAATTTTACCTGCTACCTTCTAGAGAACCCTGAAGAATATGATATTGCAATTGGTGCCTTTGTGGCCCTTCAGGATAATGTTTCCTTAAGTGGTGTTGCTGTAAATCAACATCAAACTGCATTGAATTATGAAATTTTAACAGGTATTCTAGAGTACTGGAAAGTGCTCTAGAGAACTCTGTCTCATAGTACCCGTCAAGAATTCTAAACATGACACCAAACATGCATTTCTGTTTTACTTATTCGTGTACACTCATATTTCTATATTCAAAACGGCATACAATGTACATATGAAATTTGCTTTTGTTTGTGTGATTGTTGCATGAGTGGGTGTAAAATGTATTATTTCATGAGAAATAGACATTCGTTACATGTACTTGTACAAACATGTAGTATGTTTTGTTTAGACTGAATATATTCAGAATTGTAGAACGTGCAGTTTTCTGATTACGTGTTATTCTGTTAATTCATTGAATGAATATACATATCATTTTTCTTATCTGATTATGAAATATTCCAAAGGAAAAATTCGATATATTCCAAATAAATAGATCATTTTATGTCCACCGTGCGGTCGTAATTCACTTTGCGTTTACCGTGCATTCTCCGTTCGTTTACTGATCGCTCACCGTGCATTCACCATTTAAGTGGGAAAGTAGAACGTTTCAGGGACTGTAACAGGCCTGTTGATTTCAAGTGTCCAAATTATATAAATAACTGAAGGCTAATGAGAACATTAGGGTCTTTTGATATTTAAGTCATCTTAGATCGTTGTAAGCATATAGGCATACTGGGTATCAATGTTTATATAATGGGAAGTGCAATTGGTCAGGTGAGCAGTGTAGCCTCTCTTTTTTTCTTTATAGGTAAGACCTTGACCTCAGGTCATCAGTGTGTAGTAATACATACACTGAGCAGTTAGGTCTTTACTAATCCAAGATTCCTACAACTTTTATCCTCACTTATACTCTGACATGTGCACACATCTCGCAATATAAAAGTAGTGGTAAAAATCGGAGGAATCGTGGATTAAGTCTTGACCAACATTGTACAAATCAGAGGATGTTGATTGTGGCTGGCCTAGTCCAAGGACATGCCTTTTAATAACCCATAGAGATGAAATGTCTTCATTATTTCAAAAACTTCCAAACATTAAAAAATTTGAAATGAATTTTCGGGGATCAGGAATTCATGCATGGCCCTTGAATCAGGGTTTTAGGGTCCAGCAGAGCTTGTCTTCATTAATCATTGAGTTGATAGGCATTAAATCTATAAAAAAAAAATTGTACTTTACTCCTGATTCACTTGCATTTAAACTGGTTCTATTCTTATTATGAACATGTAGGGTTTTACCAAAAATGTAAAATTCATGGCTTTAGAGAGTTCTAGCCCCTGGAATGCCTGCACATCATAGATTATATGTATGAAAATGCATCGAATCTTTGCATATCCTCTGTTTTCCTGAACATGTAGTATATGAACTGGGTGTAAAATTATAACCATAAAGGTCTTAACCAGAATTGTGAAAATTTGTTTTCTCTGAATAAAAAAAATTATGACCTTCGGCAGCCTGGGCTGTATAACTCATACAAACATGAAAATGCATTCTTTCTATATGAAACAAACTATAGGCACAAATTAAAGAATACACTTTATCTTTACAGATTCTGGCCTTCCATCCTATGTTAAAGATTGAAAATGCATGAAGGCATGTACTGCAATGCTTCCCGCCAGCATACTTCATGTTAGTGCTTCATGCAAAGTATGCCAGCATGAAGTGTTGCAGTTCATACCCTCATGAATCCCCAGCCATTCAAATAACTGTACTATATTTAACAAGATTCTTACATGCGTAGTTCACATCCACATCACATTCATGAGGACATGGTTATCATTACAGTTGGTACAGATATTAAAGACAGAAGCATTTAAAATGTAAATTTTTCTATCATCTTCTTCCATTAATTCGCAAACCACCATCTGGTGTATTGTCACGAATCTTGGCCTCAACTTTGAAATGGACAAATGTTAGAGGCTCATACTGGACACAAAGGTTGGTTACGTCAGGAGTCTGGACCATATCATTGCAAGGCTCTCCAAGGTCACTGGTACAAAATACCAACATTTGTCTGGGCAACCACTTTTAATTATCTATAATGTTATGTTATTGGTAACAAAATTTGAAAATATAAATGATCAATGTGTCCATGGGAATATTAATTAATTTATTGTCAAATATTAATATGATATTATTTCTGCATTACATATATATGTTATTATCATTTTCAAAGAGAACTGCTTGTGTTAATACAACTGCTAAGCAATGAGAATGTGCATCTGTGGTGACTGCTTAGATACACTGAAAACAGTTAAAATAAGCAGTTGATGAGAAAAAAGTTGGCAGTTTTATAAGCTGCTTAATGTCAAACTGCTAAGAAACTGCCAATAAATTTGTGAACTGCTCAAGAACTGCCTAAATTAGCAATTCACTTTGACGTGGGTTTTATATGAGTGATTGTGCAGAATTTGAGTCACAGATTTTATATTCTACAGGTATCAGTTACAGGATGATCGTATTCAGAGCTATGACAGAGCACTGAAAGAGACTATTAACTTTGGTACACAGTTAGTGATGTGTATCCTCCCGAACAATCAGAAACAGCGGTACGACCACATCAAGGGACTCTGCTGTGTGACTCATCCAGGTTCAGTATTTCATCACAACTCTCCTTTAATGTTTGATGCAGGCTGAATTTCAATCCCTTAGACTCACTGTCAGTGTTTCATGTAGGTCGAATTTCAATCCCTGAAACTCACTGTCAATGTTTGATGCAGGCCGAATTTCAATCCCTTAGATTCACTGTCAGTGTTTCATGTAGGTCGAATTTCAATCCCTGAAACTCACTGTCAATGTTTGATATGGGCTGACTTTCGGTCCCTGAAACTCACTGTCAGTGTTTGATATGGGCTGACTTTCGGTCCCTGAAACTCACTGTCATTGTTTGATATGGGCTGACTTTCGGTCCCTGAAACTCACTGTCAATGTTTGATATGGGCTGACTTTCGGTCCCTGAAACTCACTGTCAGTGTTTGATATGGGCTGACTTTCGGTCCCTGAAACTCACTGTCATTGTTTGATATGGGCTGACTTTCGGTCCCTGAAACTCACTGTCAATGTTTGATATGGGCTGACTTTCGGTCCCTGAAACTCACTGTCAGTGTTTGATATGGGCTGACTTTCGGTCCCTGAAACTCACTGTCAATGTTTGATATGGGCTGACTTTCGGTCCCTGAAACTCACTGTCAATGTTTGATATGGGCTGACTTTCGGTCCCTGAAACTCGCTGTCAATGTTTGATATGGGCTGACTTTCGGTCCCTGAAACTCACTGTCAATGTTTGATATGGGCTGACTTTCGGTCCCTGAAACTCACTGTCAATGTTTGATATGGGCTGACTTTCGGTCCCTGAAACTCACTGTCAATGTTTGATATGGGCTGACTTTCGGTCCCTGAAACTCACTGTCAGTGTTTGATATGGGCTGAACTTTGGTCCTTGAAATCTCTTGACATTCTTTGGCAAATTAAGTTTAATTACTTTATTTTGATGAAGATCATATGTTCACAGATTTCTGATTATGTGTATTTTTAAAGAAAAATGCAAGTGATTATGAGATCATGGATAATGCAGATATTATTATTTGTATACTAGATAGTACTAATTAGTTCATATGGTAGAAAAATGATTCACTTTTTCCCAATGATTTCAATGTACAATATTTGAAATAAAAAACAAGCATTTAAAGTGTATTCAGTGAAAAAAAGATCACAGCAAGTGATAAAATTTCTTTCTTCCTGACGTGAAATGCTATTAAGGCACAGAACTTGCCATATTATGTTTTCACATATGGTTTTGTCACAAGAAGGACATTAATTTTGCACTTTTAGAGACCAAATTGAAACCAGTAGCATATGTCTCAAGATTTTTGTTTTGTTTTGTTTTTTTGGGGGAAAAGTTCATTAGCTTAATCTTAAGGTAAGAATAATAAAAGTTGCTGTGATTTTCTAAGAAACATTTCTTTTTTGTTGCCCATGTGACTCTGTTCCTGCTTAAGATTTTAGAGTAGTAGATAATACATTGGTCACAAATTTGATTCCTTCAGGAAGTGTATCCTCTGAATGACAACCACAGAAATCCCACAACAAATTGATAGTTACATCCACTGAATGACGACCACAAAAATCCAACAAAAAATTGTTAGTTACATCCACTGAATGACAACCACATAAATCCAACAACAAATTGATAGTTACATCAACTGAATGACAACCACAGAAATCCCACAACAAATTGATCCTTACATCCACTGAATGACAACCACAGAAATCCCACAACAAATTGTTAGTTACATCCACTGAGAACCACAAAAATCCCACAACAAATTGATAGTTACTTCCACTGAATGACAACCACAGAAATCCCACAACAAATTGATAGTTACATCCACTGAATGACAACCACAGAAATCCCACAACAAGATGATAGTTACAATTGGTAGAGAAATGTTATGCAAGTAGATTATGGTTTTTCAATTAAATGAGCCTTGGTTAAGGGTGGGAGCACAAAAGTAGAGTCCCCAAGCCTATGTCAGAGTGAGGCGACTCAGGTGAATGTTGTGGCCCATAGGCAGATGGTATTACCCACCAAAGCAAATCTTTGTGTAGATTTTCTATTTATTTTGCAGTTCCCAGTCAGTGTGTAGTTAGAAAAACTATCATGAATGAGAAAAGATTGAAGTCTGTAGCTACCAAGATAGCCATCCAAATGAACTGCAAACTCGGAGGATTTCCATGGGAGGTGGGAAATCCGGTAAGTACACTCAAACTATTGGAGTGGGAAATCCAGTAAGTACACTCAAACTATTGGAGTGGGAAATCCAGTAAGTACACTCAAACTATTGGAGTGGGAAATCCAGTAAGTACACTCAATCTATTGGAGTGGGAAATCCAGTAAGTACACTCAAACTATTGGAGTGGGAAATCCGGTAAGTACGCCCAAATGATTGGATTAAACAAATCTGGTAAGTACAAAGTGATAGAATTACCATGGCAACTAGGCAATTAAGTGTGTACAAATCAATTATTGGAGAATTAGATAGAATCACAGGAAGTACAAAGTGATATGGGTTTAAGTAGAATTCTTTTTGTTGCATTTTATGTAAAATACAATTAACATCTTCAGTTAAAAGTGTGTTCAATTGTAATACATTACCTCACCATTATGTATCAGCTTGCAGTAAAACATGGCTACAGCAGACATGCTTATAATGAATTCCTGCCTACAGTGAAGGGGCTGTCATTCCCTGTAGTTTTATACTGAGAACTTTTTGGATATAACAAATCAAAATTGTTCATCCCCAGCACTTTGGTAGATTTGTGTTTTACTGTATCAAGTGGTTTGTCATATTTTTAAAAAAAAATTTTTTTTCTTCAAATTTTGTAGCTTTCTAGACTTGCTGTAATGTTGGTGGGTATTGATACCTTCCACGACAGCAGGACCAGGAACATGTCGTATGCTGGGGTTGTTTGCTCCACAAACCCTGGCTTTAACTGTTATTATTCCAAAACACTCAAACAACTACCAGGACAGGAGTTGCTGAATGGAATCAATTTTTGTTTGACAGGTAAAGGACCTACAGGACTTAAATTGTTGAAAAACGCAGGACTACCGGAAAATCAATTTCAATTTATCCGGTAAAACTTAAGACCTGGTCTGACAAACTGTCTGCTAGATATCAATAGACCAAAAATAAAAAAAAAAATCTTATATGCATTTTTGCAAACAAAAATTTAGTCTGATAATAATAACTTGCTTTTATATCACAGACATGCTTTCCTAGAAATCGTAAATCATAAAAAGAAAGTTTGAAGTATAACACAGTTGCTTATCAACATGATCACATATCCCACCCACCCTTAGTTTACAAGAAAATATTTATATAGAATAAATATTAAATATAGCCATTCATTTCCATGGTGATGGCTCCGATTTTTGTCAGCTTTATGAAAAATCGATGTAATAGATTTACATAGATGTTGACCAATTCTATGTTGGGTCATATGAAGAAAATTTATTGTAAGGTTTAGTGAGTAAGCAACTCCATCACATAGTACTCATCTTTATTACAGGCCGTGCAAGAGCACAGTCTGTACTGATAAGCATTTTCTGAATGTGCGTGTTTCTGTAGGATTAACGTTTAATGTATTTTTCACAATTTTCCCCAAACTTAATGTAATATAATGACTTAATTGGGGATTGAAGTTATTGTTAATGTTGTTAATATTAGCATTTGTGATGTATAATTGCTAGATATAAACCAACTGTATTAAAGATTCTTTAAAATGCAATAAACATTATAGTTGACAATTTGTACTGCATTTTTTTCGGGTTAAATTCAGGTGTACAGTGTTTTGTGGATTCAAGACTATTTTTGCTGATTTACACAACTAGTAGTATATTGAAGTGGTCTTGAGGTGGTAAGGGGAGTTGAGTCCAAACAAGTGCATGAAAACTCCTAAATTCGTTATCATTCTCCATGAAGTTTGCCAGTTTACTTTCGGAAGGTCGGTGGTCTCTTCCCGGATACATTGTATATGGGTTTTCTCCTCCACCTACAAAAACTGGACGCCACCAGATAACTGAAAAATTGTTGAGTGTGGCAGAAAACAAACAGTCAATCATGAAGTTGTTTCTACTAACAAATTTTGTTTAATTACTATAGCAATTAAGATATCTTAAAACAGTACGACATTTAACTCCGGACACGACAAAGTCCAGAGTTTTTGCTACCCTTTATGATAAAGATTTTGAGAACAATTAAAGTGAATGTGGTGGGATATTTTAGCAGTATGTCATAATCCAAGCATGAGCCTCGAAAGACAAAAAAAATCATATAGGAGAATGGCAGGATTTTAAATCCTAAAACAAATCCTATCATAATCCTATGGAATAAAAAAATTCTAACGTTCCCATGATATTTAGTAGAATAATTAATCCTATATAAAGTGTGCTAGGAAGTAATGTGCCATGTATTAAATATAACTCCTTTGTAATATTAGATATACGGAACATTTTATCATACCAATGTACTAAAATACATATTGTCAGTGTGGTCCAATCTGAAAAAAAAAAATAATAATAATAAAATAAAATTTGAAATATAATTTCTTTCATATCTTCTGCAGTCTAGCACCTTTGAAGGTTGCATTAAGTTGATTCTTGTTAGTATTTATGAAGTTTTCTAAGGGGGAGGGAGTTATTTGCTTTCATTTTTGAAGTTTCCAACCAAAAGATATTATGCTAGAAATAGCATTTAAATTTTTTACATTAATTTTATTGGTACTTTTGCACTGTAAAACAAGTAATTAAATGAAAATAATTATATCTGTTTTATAAATATTTTTTGTTGCCAACTGGAAGGGGGGGGGGGGCTTGAGTATATGATAATATATCCACAAACACCTGGGAGCTTTTCTAGACTTTCCCCACACTGGATGAAGAGATATTCAAATATATTTTATACATGGCTTAGTCTTGGATATTTACAGATCAAGTCTGAGTTTCGTAATGATTGACCTACTTTTGACTGAATTATCGTACTGGTATTGACTTTGTATTCATGCAATACACTCAGAATGCTTGTTACTGTGATTTTAAGCATGTTTGACCTAACAAATGTGTGGAATCTTAGAGTGGATATGATTTATGAGCTTTCATCTGAGATGTCTATGGTGATGCAAGTCCAGACATGTAATATGCCGGTTTTCTTATTTTACAGAGTGTTATATGAGTATTGAAGATGTGCATTTGACAAGGATTTTGATTTTCTTCCAGTTTTAGGTCACAGGAGTAAACTCCTACTGCAATTGGTCTGCGTCCTCGTGTGTCATGTGTTAACAATTTAACATTTTTTGATATCTATCATTCCAATTTCTTCAAATTTGGTATGAAGAATCTTGAGACACAGCAGACATGAATTGTAAATTTCAGGACTCCCCCCCCCCCCTCCCCCCCTTGATCCCAAGTGACATGACCAAAACTGCCAAAAAGTGACCATTTTTCAAAAATCTTCTCTAAAACTGCACAATTTTATGAATTTTATGAAAAACTAAATGCTTCGTTATGTAGAGCAGGCAGGCCTCTACCAAAATTGTAAATTTCATGATCCCCGGGGTAGAGGTTCTGACCCCAGGTTGGGGCCAAACTTGATTATGTGTAAAACATTTTAAAAATGTGTTGTTTTATGCTATTGATACCAAATTGAAATTAAATGGATATTTAGATAGAGCTGGTAGCCATTTACCAAAATTGTAAATTTCATGATCTCATGGGTGGGGGTTTCGGTATGATGGTGGGGCCAATTTGTTCAGTGATTAAATTTCATAGCAATTGAACATATTTAACTTATTGAAAACTACCATTCCAATTCTTTTCAAATTTGGTATGAAAAATCTTTGGAACAAGGCAGACAGAAGTTATAAATTTCAGGACTCCTGCCCCCCCCCCCCCTCGGCGCCCTAGAGGCAGGGTCAAAACTGCCAAAAAGTGACCAATTTTTAAAATCTTCTTATCTGCATATTTGTAAGAAAAACTAAATGCATGGTAATGTAGAGCAGAAAGGCCTCTACCAAGATTAGAGATTTCATGATCCCCAGGGTAAGAGCATTTTTGCGCCACCCTCATACCAAACCATACGTGGTATATGGTATTTATGTGTAAAACACCTTAAAAAAAAAATCTTCTTTAATGTGTAGCAGATTTGTTATAGTGATTCAAGACCAACTCCTGTATGGGTTCAGGGAATTTAATTTACTTAACGCTGATGGATAGTAGTAGTACAGCCCACCCTATGGGAAGAGGCTTCCACATGCACAATATATCTCATATGTGGATATATACAGAATATAAGAAATAGTCTTTTGTGGCAGGTCAGTCTACCCAAATTGTAAATTTCATGATCCTTGGGCTAGGGGTTTTGATATGAGGGTGGAGCCAAAATGGTCAATGATTAAATGTGTTAACAATTGAACATTTTTAATTTTTTCTTGATAACTACCATTCCAATTCTTTTCAAATTTGACATGAAGCATCTTTGGGACATAAATTGTAAATTTAAGGACTCCTGCTGCCCCCCCCCCTCTCCCCCCCCCCCTCCCAGGGCCCTAAGATTGCAGCTAAAACTGCCAAAAAGTGACCAATTTTCAAAAATCTCCTTCTCTAGAACTGAACATTTGTAAGAAAAACTAAATGCATAGTAATGTAGAGCAGGAAGGCCTCTACCAAAATTTTAAATTTCATCATCCCCAGGGTAAAGGTTCTGAACCCAGGTGGGGCCAAACTTGTTATATAGTTTTCAAGTGTAAAACATTTAAAAAACATCTTTAATGCTATTGATACCAAATTGAAACTAAACTGATATATAGAATGAGTAGGTAGCCCTTTACCAAAATTGTAATTTTTCTTTTTATCCCATAGGTAGGGGTTTTGGTATAAGAGTAGGACCATAATGTTCAGTGACTAAATATGTTCACAACTGAACATTTTTAACTTCTTGATAATTATCATTCAAATTCCTATTAAATTTTGTATGAAGCATCTTTGGGGCAGGGGAGGGGGGGGGGGACACAAATTTGAAATTTCATGGCTCCAGCTCCCCAGGTACTCTAAGGGCTGGGCAATATTTCTTACAATAAGAGGAATGTTTACTGTGAAATTTATGACAATAGCTCCCCAAGGACCTCGTTGGGGCAAAACTACAAAAAACAAAATAAAAAAAAAACAACCAAACAAAAAAAAACACAAAAAAAAAACCAACATAAACCCAGCGAAAGTTTTTTAAAACTTCTCAACTCCTACACATGTGGGAGAAAAACCAATGCATGGTTATTGTGTCCAATGAAACCCTTTACCAAAAATTATCTTCCTGTAAACAAACTAATCACATGGTATGTCAGCCACGATTTTGGTTTTCTTTTTTCCAGCTGCATCGCTTGCAATCCTCGGCGAAAAGTTCAATATAATGTTATAATTAGACCCCTACCGTTTAGATTTTTTGCATTTGAGAAGCAGTAGACAATGTTTGACAGTTGATTGTAGCCAATAAATGGACTTTATTTCCAGTTCAACATGGCAATACAAGAAGTAAGACATTGACAGAGTTGCTTCTAAACAGTAGGGGCCTAATCATAATATTATATCGAACTTTTCGCCGAGAATTGCAAGCGGTGCAGCTGGTAAAAAATAAAACCAAGATGGCGGCATGACATACCTTGTGAGTAGTTTGTTTACAGGAAGACGATTTTTTTTATTATGAATATTTAAAACGTCGAGCACCTGTGTCCTGAAGGTCTATGTATGGGCTATGAAACTCGGGTGACCATTAAGGCCTGTAGGCCTCTTGTTTTTATTTTAATGCTATTTTTCTCAGTGGAGTGGGTTTAGGTACCAGTACTATAGAACAAAATATGCAGGCTCATTTAGTGTTGATGTAAATATAAACAACATAATGAGGTTTTATTGTCGTTATTGGGGAAATGATGGTTGCTAGCATCTTACTGGAAAAATTTAGATAAGCACATCATTTTTATTTTCCAACAATGCTGTGTAAGGCATTGTTACAGGGTAGTGTCATTATTATTGTAACAGGGAAAGGGTTTTATTTTTATTTATTTTTTATTTTTTTATTTATTTTTTTTTATTATTATTTTTTTTTTTTTTGGTGTCTGCTGGGGGTTGAACCTTGGACCTTTGGCATGACAGTCCAGTGCATTACTGACTGAGCTAAAGGGTTAACTCACTAGCCAGATCTAGTAGGAAGGCCATGTATCGAACACTGCCACATTATCTCTGATGGCACATTCTATAACTGTTAAGTGAACTGTTTCCCGATATAAAGCATTGATTTGATAAGTAGTCTTTTTCTGTATATTTGTTTTTAGCTGCAATGAGGAAGTACCATGAGAGAAATAAATATTTTCCGAAGCGGGTCATTGTTTACCGGGATGGCGTGGGTGATGGTCAGATACAGGATGTTCTAAGTCACGAGAAGGAACAGTTCTTTGAGGCATTCAACAACCTCTCTCTGATTCAACCAGCGGATAGGTAGGCATATAAACTCTGGGTACTGACGATAGGTCAGAGACTACGAGTGGCAGGGTTCATGAAGACTGGCATTTTTGTAGATGTTGATTTATCCACAGGAAAATTGAAATCAGTCATTGATTTGTATGTCTTCAGTACATCATGCTTGGTGCTATCTTTTGCAAGAATAGCAGGATTTAGTAGTCATTAATTTGGTCTCTCTCTCTCTCTCTCTCTCTCTCTCTCTCTCTGAGTTGGAAACAAAACTTGAATGTATTGTTATTTGTTCAATAATTGTTTTAAGAGTCACTGATGTCAAAGATTGAGGATATTGTTGCTTCAAATAATAAATTCAACTGCACTTGGATATATGAACTTCTGTTGTTTGTTTCATTTTTTTTTTTTTGAAATGTTTTTTAGGCCAAAGTTGTCTATCATCATTGTCAAGAAAAGAATCAACACTCGATTTTTTCGCAGTGACAACAATACAGTGTGTAATCCAAGTCCAGGAACTATTGTCGATACAGCTGTCACCAAGCCAAGGTCAAATGTCAAGTAAGTATGCGGTCAAAGTGGAGACAGAGTTGGGAAAATCACTGCTGCAGCTGCAGGTGAAATTAACCAGGTGCAGCATCTTCATCATTCCTTCCTATAAGACGTGATACAAATATTTACATTATTAAGATTATCGTTGGTAAAACATTGATGAATCAAAATCTCTAGAAGTAAATGGAAGTGTCCCCAGCAATTCCATGAAAGCAAGGTTTCCTTCAGTAGAAGAATTACGGTATCAGGATTATCCAGGCATAAGCTCTTTATAGCATGCCTGGGGACTTTTGCATTTATTTTCATAGATTTACATTCGTCAATGGTTTACAAATAATAATCCTTTGCTAGTTCAGTATGTGTATCATGTCTTCTAGGAACTTGTGTGTATGTCACAAAGGAACTTGCTTTGTTTGAAGAGTCATATAAATCTTTTTTTTTCTGTTTTACAAAATGTAGAGATGTGATAGGCCTGACTGTGGTTTGTATTTGGTGAGTTATATAAACAAGGAAGGCCTGGCTAATCGCCTGTAAAATCAACTTTATCAATTATACAAATTAATCCATGCTTCCACCAGGAATACTAACACCTAAAAAATTCCTTAATAACCCAGATTTCATATTTTCATAAGATGAAGTTCTTTCTGTTTGTACATTACCTTTGTTACTGAATATGAGAAAATTTTACTTTAATTGGTTTTGAACCAAAGTCAAAGTACAAATTTTAATGTGAATTGATAAAATATGTCATTGTAACTGAGAAATTCTTATAAACAGTCTGTTATGAAGGATGTGGCAGAGGATTTTTCTAATAGCCAACATTTCTAAACAAGTGTCACTGTGCGATTTAACGATTTTCTGGATGCTGCTCTCTGTCATTTCTGTGTTCAACAGGTATGACTTTTTCTGTGTGTCGCAGTACGTCGCACAAGCAACAGTCACCCCTACTCATTACAATGTAGTAGAGGATCAGAATGATGATCTCATCACTCCAGATCGCATGCAGCAACTGACTTATAAATTGACACATCTGTATTACAACTGGCCGGTAAGGAAATAGTAAAACAGCGATTGTGATACGAGGGGTCAGTTTGAAATTGTATGGACCTAACAGGAACTTTGTCGCTTAAGGTATTCAATGTATAATGAACGGAGATTGAACAATTTGGAATGATTTAAGTCAGGATAAATGTTAATTGTTAAATGAAAGGCCCACAGGCTCTTTGGGCCTTAATCCCTAATCCAGGGGTCATGATTTTCATGATAAAGGTAGAGAGATTCATGGACATCATAACCATGCATTTAGTTTTTCTCACAGGTGTCTGAAAGTAGGGAAGATTTTCTAAGATTTAATGTATCTTACCATATGGCCAATTTGGCCCCACTCTTGAGACTGAATCCCTGACCAACCAGACATGAATTTCACTTTTTTGGTAAAGTGCTTCATGGACATCATAACCATGCATTTGGATTTTCTCCTACATGTGTGAGAATAGAGAGGAAGATTCTTGAAAATTTAGCATTTTATGCAGTATTGGCCCCACCCTTGAGGCCCTAAGACCATAAATTTTACAATTTACAATCCTTTTATCCCATAGAAGCTTTACATCAAAAATGGTAATAATTGGCCTTGTAGTTTCCAAGAAGTTAAAAAGTTAAATTTTTAATGGACAGCAACAGATGAAGACCAATGGTAATAGGTCACCTGAGTGACTCGGGTGACCTAAAAAGGATGCATAGAACTTGCATGATTGGTAAACGAGAAGCTGATCATTCGCACTTGAACCTTTTTTTATTGTTAGAATTACCCACCCTTGATGAAAGTTAGAAAAATCCAATTTTCTAAATATTCTTCAAAGAAATTATATTTTCTTAAGGTGATACCATGATTTAAAAAAAAACCAAAAAACAAAAAAAAAACAACCCAAAAACCAAAAAACAAAAAAAAAACAAAACTCACCTTCCATTTATTAGATATGAAATATGATTGTCTTAATATATTGAATACCTTAGAGCCTAAGAGGTACACTTCCTCATTCTTGATCAGTAGGTCCTTTCCTATAGTCAGTAGCAGCACATTTGCTAAACATTTCAATCATCGTGGAGTCATTGTTGTTACTTTGGGGGGGGGGGGGGGGGGGGTGTCAGTATTCGAGGGTCACTCTTGCCTATCATTTGCATCCCCACAAATATTGATAAATTTTATTTTAATTTTCTGTTTTCAAGTTAGAAAAACTTGATCCTGATTGTATTAGGTGTCTGTAGATGTTATTTATTTGTAGTATGAAGGCAGTAATTTAGATGTTTATTTCAAGGGGAAAAAACTAATTATTTTAATTCAAATTATTATTTTAACATTTATACAATGGCCATACAAGCAATATTACATTATAATTGCACAGTCACAATTATAATCAAATCGAATAACCCGGTACAACGGGATTTTTTACTGCTGTAAGTGTATCATTTTCTCCGTGCAATTTTTACCGTGAGTGTCAATTAACTAGTTCACATGAACTGGTTCTACAATATAGGGCTGAAGTTACCTACCACATGATACATGTATTCCCATTTTTTTTTCACGGTACATCCATCCACATGAACACTCATGATAGCCAATAGTATGCTATTTAATAAACACTGCTTTTTTCTGATTTAAAATGTACTTTAATCTACATTGAGGGGAAATAGAAAATTGTAAATAGAAACAAAACAAAAACAAACAAACAAACAAAAACAAAAACCCAAAAAATTGAAAAGGGCGCCATCTGCCCACTAAGATGTTGAAAATTCATTGTATGTTGTGTGAAAATCCTGATCCATCTTGGCTGTTATTCCTAATTCTATAAGAATGTCGACAACATGAACAAAGCTGACTATTTTAACCTTGCTTACACTCCATTGTTAGAGGGCATTTTTGTTCAGTGAATCCACTTTTATTTATTGGAAGGAAAGTTGCTGTAATTTGCTCCATTTGGATTTTCCAACTTGTGGATCGTAATTACATGCATGTGGTATGTATCTGAGAGAATTTCTTCAACTTCTGTTTAATTCATTTTCAGGGAACCATCCGGGTGCCAGCACCTTGCCAGTATGCTCACAAACTGGCCTTTTTGACAGGACAGTCCCTCCATAAGGATCCCACCGAGTATTTGTCTGATCGACTCTTCTTCCTGTAGGAGCTGAAAACACTGCAAAGTGTCAGTGCTATGAATTATCTCAACCTGTAGAAAATATCTCAACAGACAGTCACATATTATCTCAACCTGGCTCCCGGGCCAAAAAACTTAGCTAGCTCACTTTTGAGACTGAAATCTGAGATGTACTTGGTCTCAAGTTTGCTGTGCCATAAAACTTTCTTGTCTCAGATTTCTAGTTTGGTCTCACTTTTGAGCTCAGAAAGTTAGATCACTGGAAAGGTGTCAAACTCTTGTGAATTTTTTCTCTCTTCCTATATATGGTATCTACGTCTGTCTGATTGACTTGTCACTATACAACATCTGCAGGAAGGAGAGTGCCCCAAACCCTGGGTATTTCAGGATAGATCCAACCCTCCAGTGAATTTGGAAGAACATAATTTTTATTCGGTTTTGTCCTTAGATAATTTTGTGGATTGTTGGCTTGTTGTTTAATAACTTAATAACTTACAGATTTCACTACCCCCCCCCCCTTTTTTTTTTTTTTTGCTGGAAGTCCTTGCTGTCCTAGCTCAGTCACTTCCTGTCAAGCTCTTTCTCCTTTTATTTTCCACACCGGAAACCTTTGAACTTGGCCCTCAATTATTCCAATTCTTAAATGACTTCCTCATGAAGGATTTCCTTTTCTACTCGTGTCCAATATGGCTCGTGTCTTCTGTTTCCATAATGATTAGTTATTAGATACGTAATATTGTTTTGATAGCAGACTGTAAATAAAACAAAGTAACTGACGTCAAATACGAAACAATCAAAAAGTTATACAATAAAAAACGATGAAATATGGATGTACAAGATGCCTACAAGTAACTGACGTCAAATACGAAACAATCAAAAAGTTATACAATAAAAAACGATGAAATATGGATGTACAAGTTGCCTTTATTTTCAAAACAAAGAGCACCATATTTGGTGGGCATGGCATTGCTAGATAATGTAAATAATGCATCCCATAATTCCGTCCTGCTCAATTTCCATGGTTTTGATCTCGCTTTCTGTCTCGAAATGAGAAAGTGCTAAATGAGCAAAAACTAACTTTATGGCACACCAAAAGTGAGATGGTCTAGATTAAATTAAGAATGGAAAGTGAGATTTTTTCCAGACTTCAAAAGTGAGCCCGTCTAAGTTTTATGGCCCCGGAGCCTGTAGAGGGTCATATGTGATCCGGAGCTGTATAGCTTCAATGCTTTGAACTCTTGTGTTCTAGAATCGTCAGATAACACCCCGGTCTCTAGCTCCAAGAAGACGCTGTGGATTGTATCAGCAGAAGTCCATGTGTGATCCGGAGCTGAACAGCTTCAATGCTATGAATTATCTCCAAAGACTCTTTGTATTTTAGAATCGTCATATAACACCCCAGTATCTAGCTGTAAGAAGACGCTGTGAATTGTATTAGGAGAAGTTCATGTGTGATCTGTGTATAAACTCTATATAGATAGACCGATTCGGTGTTTGTGAAGTGAACGTCTAAAGGACTTGCGCTGTGAGTTTATCATCGTCAGATGTTGTGAATTTATTTGTAGTGACTATGAGGAATTCAGTAACAGCCTTGATGAAGCAGTAAATTTTCATCAGTTTCCGCTGTATATTTTAGAATATATTTTTATACATGTATTGATTATGCTGTGGTGATGGGCAATTTCTATGTCGTCTGATTTTAATAAAAAGAACTTTCAGTGCTTTTCCTGATGGCAAATATGCTGTAAGCGTAGAATATTTTGTAACAAGGTATTTAGTATCAGCTAGTTCTTAGTAAGAAATAACGTGACAGTGACCAATTTCCAGCAGTATATAGACAACACCTCTCAGGGAATATCCAAAATGAGTCTCCATGTTGTGCAAAGAGTGGAAATATTTTCATGTGAGACTTTTCACTACCATCTAAAGGTTTTGGCTCTTATTCCACCAGGCTACGAATTTTGCCGTTTGTTTCCATTAATGAAGTATGCTACATGGCACTCTAGGTAACAATTAGACCAGCAGCACAAGACGAAATTAAAAATGTTGATCTTTGTACATCGAACCTGGTACACATTACATAATAAAGAGTATTAGCATGAAAAGTGTTGCATTATTTTTACTACATTGAACTGTGACGAAAGGAAGGAACGACCAAGCTTATAAGACATTATTTTGTATCCCTGTTTAAAACCAATCAAACTAATTATTCTCATTGTTATTTTTTGATATCGGCTTTTATTCACTATTCACTCTCCCAATCCTGCTGGAACTGTACTTTATGTCGGATAAAGATTATCATCTTCAGCTGCGACACCGAGTTGATGCTCACATTACACACTAATCCTGTCCACATAACTTCCTACAAAATATTTCCAGTGAAAATCGTGCCACATGAAATTTATGCGAATTTTACTTGAAAGACTTTATCACTGTGAGCCATTTTTCCCATAGCGCGCATCAATTCAGCAGACAAATTAATGCTGTCAACAATTTATTAATGCGTGCAGTAAGTTAGCTTTGAAGTTATTATTAATTATTGGAAGCTCTCCTCGTTGGAATTGGTGATATCAATGAATGGGTTGATGCATGCTGTAATTCAGATGAAGAGAGCAATAATTGAATTGATGCACATATCAGTTAATGCGTTCATGAATTCAACTGAAGCGCGCAATAATTGAATTGTTGCCCTCTGTAAATGAATTAATGATATATTTTAATTGATGCGCGCAATATTTTGTCATTCTTTTACAGAGAACAAGTAATTGTCTTGTAGAGAACAATTATTCAATGAGAAATTGTCTTCCTTTCAACATATGTATAATTTGAATGAATGATTTCTTTGAATTGTTCTCTTTAAAAATATTGATACGCGCATTAAATTGTAAATAATTAAAGATATCTTGGATTATAAAGAGATCATAAATTTAATGATACTGAACTCAAAATTTTCGCGAGCAACGAATGCGCGCATCAATTATAATATGTGTGCATGAAATCACTTTTGCTCTCATCATTTCAAGTTGTTTGATGACAGCAATAATTGATTTAATGCGCGCATCATTTCAATTATTGCGTGCAATAACTGGATTGACAATATCTTCAAAGAATTAACAATATCTTCAATTATTTAAGTTTATGCTATTTCATGGTAGCTATGCGAAAAGAAAAGTAGATATTTAATTAATTTCACAATAATTACTACTTGAGTAAAATTTAATTTTGTGGCTTACGGACTTCATATATGAAACAAATTACAGGTGCAAGCAGTAACTTGAGGAAAATTTTGGAACTTTATTGTCAAAATTTATATTTATTTTATAAATAGATTTTCCAGTAATTATGCAGTTTTCATTTTTTTTTTAAATCGTTGTAAATTAAAAATATGTCCAATTGAATTATAAATATCAAATCATTCATACCGAGCGCCAAATTAAATTTTGTAAGCAAGAAATTCACCACATTGGTATGCGCACCAATTTAATTGACGAGAGCAATAAATGAATAGGTGCATGCATCATTTCCAATTATCACGGCAGTAATTCGATTGATGCGCAATAAGGGGTATTATAAGTGATTCCTCCAAATGTTATATCTATAAATACCTGACAAGTTGACACTTCAGTTTTATTTAACAAAGAAACCTACAGAACAAAGGAAAAATCAGTAGACTAAGACTATTTTCACACACTCTGAAAACAGGAAAAGGTAGGCACTGGGATATACCCCAAGTCTGAACGCATGCACGCACTGTAAAGAATTAGATGAATATCATTTTGTTTTGAAGTGCTCTTTATATTCGAATTATCAAAATTAAAATTCAATAGGTTCAGACCCTCAACTCTCAAACTTGTACAATTACTAAGTACCAATAATGTGAAAGAATTACCAAATTTAGGGAAATTATTGACAAATGCGTTTAATTGATTGATTGTTTGTTGTTTCTCGCCACACTCAACAATTTTTCAGTTATCTGGTGGCGTCCAGTTTTTGTAGATGGAGGAGAGAACCCAGATACAATGTATCCGGGAAGAGACCACCGACCTTCCGCAAGTAAACTGGCAAACTTGCTCACATATATCGGCGCGAGCGAGAATCGAACCCGCGCCGACTAGAGGTGAGAGGCCTTGTGATTTTGAGCGCAATGCTCTAACCACTCGGCCACGGAGGTCCCCTAAATGCGTTTGAGAGAAATGGAAATTGATTTAGTAGAAATTGTAGATATTTTCATGTAGTTGTTAAATTTTTGTTGATTTAAATACTGTCCATCCACCACTATCTGCTGTGGTCACGGCTGCCACATCCACCACTCACCACCATCTGCTGTGGTCACGGCTGCCACATCCACCACCATCTGCTGTAGTGACGGCTGCCACATCCACCACCATCTGCTGTAGTGACGGCTGCCACATCCACCACCATCTGCTATGGTCACGGCTGCCACATCCACCACCATCTGCTATGGTCACGGCTGCCACATCCACCACCATCTGCTATGGTCATGGCTGCCACATCCACCATCATCTGCTGTAGTGACGGCTGCCACATCCACTATCATCTGCTATGGTCACGGCTGCCACATCCACCATTATCTGTTGTAGTGACGGCTGCCACATCCACCACCCAGCACCATCTGCTATGGTCACGGCTGCCACATCCACCACCATCTGCTGTAGTGACGGCTGCCACATCCACCACCATCTGCTGTAGTGACGGATGCCACATCCATCACCTTCTGCTATGGTCACGACTGCCACATCCACCACTGTCTGCTATAGTCACGACTGCCACATCCACCACTATCTGCTGTAGTCACGTCTGCCACATCCACCACTATCTGCTGTAGTCACGGCTGCCACATCCACCACCATCTGCTATGGTCACGGCTGCCACATCCACCACCATCTGCTGTAGAGACGGCTGCCACATCCACCACCATCTGCTGCCAATAGAATTGGGCTTTCAATTGTAGAAATTGAATACATCATTTATTAGACCTACTCTTTAATATGTTTCAGTTGTTTAGGATGGCCGCTCTGTTCACGAAACTGACAAACTTGAAAATGTGCAATTAAATGTACAATTATTTGCCGCTAGAGCTGATACTGGTCTTTCCTATTTTAGGCTCTGGAGATTCCTTTATTCAGAAACAGGTTGACAATCTTTAAAAACTAGACGTTATATTGCAAAAATGACTAGTAATATGTTTAAAGTTCACATAGGTGGCGTTTCGGACAACTTAAACGGTATCATTACAAATAAACATAAAAAAAAGAAATCTTTTCGTTCCAATTTGCAGATCAAAATTATTTAAATATCATTACCAGATGCTGTAAAACACTGGACTGTATTAAATGTAGAGGTCAGACACGCCATCTCAGTCAATTCATTTCACACAAAAATTTTTATAATGAATATTTCAACTCCATTACCATATTTTTCATTTGGAAAACGCCATTTCAACGTTACTTATACTGAACTGAGACATGTCTGCTTACGTAGCTGTGATCTACATAAATGTAATAGTATAAATATCCTCCTTTTTATGTGCAAAAACGAAGACTTTTTCGCTTGTAAAAATTACAAATAGAAACAATTTCTTCATCGCCTTTTTATGTTTATCTGGTCAATATTGATACAAATCTGTTATTAAGTTCAGATGTTGCCTCCACAGAACAGACAAATATAAACATTTTTCCTGCTGTTCACAAAAAATTATAGATGAATTTATAGATTAATACTATTGAACGCATTACCCATTTCTTCCAATTCTGTTACTTGTTAATTTGTTCTCAAAATTATTCGCTATTTTCATTATTGACAGCAATGAATGTATGTACGTGATGGCATTGGAGTAGCAGCGGCTGTAGATTTATTCAGGCTGACATCAATGTATGACACAGGGTGATATAAATTACTAATGAACTGGCAAGAAACAATGTAATATAAATGCATCCATATCAAGTATGATCTAAAAAAAATTATGCAATATAAGATTTATTGAAATGAATATATAGATTATCACAGTATTCTATATTGATTATCACCTAAAGGATAACCCATGAAAGCACAGTTGCTTATTTCCAATGAGGTCCTCTTAGTAATAAATTGATCTCCCATTAGGTGTTTTTACAGAATATTCAAATGATTTCGTGTTTCTTATTTATTTGATTTCAGTTGGTAAATCATTAGAATCCTTGAATAAAAAAAAAGGGGGGGGGTTGTTCTGATCTTGACAAAGTTTACCTGATGGCAATCTAATATTGAGACTATATGCAGATCCGGTGTTACAATATTGATCACATATACTTGTAAATTTTGTTCCAAGATAAACAAGGGCTTTATTATGTACAGTATTAAAAAACATGATTCAGCCTCATTTTTTCTCTCTTCTGTCCACAGTCAACATATTTATAGTATCAAGAACACTGGAATTAATCGAATGCAATGAGGATAAATCTAATATGAATCGAATACCCTTGTTTTGACTTTGTAGTTAACGTGTCAGTGCTTTGGACAGTCCTGAGTATCATGAACTGCTAGAGCAATGTAAATGACAGAGAATAAGTGCTGAACATATTGAACATTTGTTCTTATGATCCAAAAATCTTGCTTGTCTGTACTAAAATTTTAGTTTACAGTTGGCCTTAGAGCAATAGTAGCTACAATATTTTCACCACACAATAGCATCAATCTACAAACCAAGATATTTTATTTCTTTAGGAGCTTTAATAATATGCTCTTTACATACAATGAAGAAATCGTTAACTTTACTTAGCTTTCCCTAAAAGAAAACTGTTTTCCCTAAGTGTAATGATAATTTGTTGTCAACCAACCAATATGAACAAGATTTAAGTGCTTTGCTAATTTTTTATTTTATTTTGGATATAAAGTCTATACATGTATGAGAGAAGCGGGTGGCACTTTCTGCATATAAAATTAACGTACAGTCATGGTCAATATTCAATGACATATCATATACATATATAAAAAATTACAGCGGGCTCAAAATAGTGCCCTGAGAGACACCACATCAAAACAAACATGGACTTGCCATTTACACACATATATCACTTAAGTATGATTTAAACCAACCTAAAGACTTGACCCCGAAAATTTCTAATTTCTTACATAATATGGAATGATCAACAGTGTCGAAAGATTTCTGTAGGCCATACCCGTAAACAAACCTTTAGCATTATTATCACTAATATAATCAAAGAGATGAATTAAACAGGTATCTGTTGAATATTTGTCTCGTAAACCAGATCGAAATTCAAACAAAAGGGTATTCTCACTTAAAATATTTGCAAGTTGTAAATGTACACTCTTTTCGAGTACTTCTGACGCAATATTAAGAATACTAACGGGTCTATAGCATATGTATCGAGGGGGCCTATTCTTTTTATACAAAGATTGAGAGAGAGAGAGAGAGAGAGAGAGCAAACATAAACCCTAACATATGTATCTAGGGGGCTATTCTTTTTATACACAGATATATATATATATATATATATATAGAGAGAGAGAGAGAGAGAGAGAGAGAGAGAGAGAGAGAGAGAGAGTGCGTGTGTGTGTGTGTGTGTGTGTAAACATAAACCCTAACATGAAAACATCAAAATAACGGATTCAAACCGGGCACTACACAATGAACATAGAATGAAAAAGAATAAACAAAGAAACCTATCATGAAAACATCACAATGCCTGACAATTAACGATCAGATGTAACACGAGTTTAAAATGATACACGTGAAGAGGGGGGAGGGCAACGAATTCAGCAGCTGGAGGGCTTGTGAAGCAAAAACAACATTCAAATAATAACAATATGTACAATTGTGGCACCTAAATGTACTTTGCATAAATTCATCGCCACGCATGACAGAACATTAGATTGACTAAAACATAAGATTCATTCAAATTTTATCCAGACCAATGCCTGAAAGGTAAGATAGGAATGTTTGTCAATACATAATGCGTGTTTAATATATACTCTTTAATCAAACTCTCGTATAATTTTCACCATTGTTGCCCACAATTTTATATCTTATTTCAAATGTGTAACGGTCACATCGGACACAGTTTTTTGTGCATCTTTTACAACATTAACTTAAATCCATCATATTTTGAAACTTTTGCGTAACGACTGTTCTATATACTTTAAAGGGGAGATCTGCAAGTTAAAATGAAAATTTTGTTCCTATAATCATAGGGAATAGACCCTGTAATGAGAGAGAGAGAGAGAGAGAGAGAGAGAGAGAGAGAGAGAGAGAGAGAGAGGGGTGTCATACATTCTGAACAACAGTAGGAATGCGTTAACACTGACGTTATATAAATAACCTTAACGTCACTTAAGGTATTAAAATAAATTCAGGCTACATTGCTGTATATGAAATGAATTTGGGTCTTTTCTGACAGCTAATATACCACACAAACATTTAGTACTAGTCAGTACACAAAATGTAAAAGTACATGTAGGTTTCGTCAGAATGTCTCCTTTTTATGCCCCCAAGGTCGAAGATCATTGGGGGTGAGAGGTGGTGGTGGTGGTATTGTTTTTGTCCTGTCTGCCATTCTCTTTGAAACTTTATTCTTCCTAATAACTTTTGAACAGAGGTTAGGGGGGGGACTTGGCGAAGGTTAAGTGATCTCTGGATGAGATGAGAGGTTAGGGGAGACTTGGCGGAGGTTAAATGATCTCTGGATGAGATGAGAGATTAGGGGAGACTTGGCAGAGGTTAAATGATCTCTGGATGAGATGAGAGGTTAGGGGGGGGGGGGGGGGACTTGGCGGAGGTTAAGTGATCTCTGGGTGAGATGAGAGGCTAGGGGAGACTTGGCAGAGGTTAAATGATCTCTGGATACTTTTGTAGAACGCTAACTTCAGCGACTGTCACCAAATCCGACCGAATAATGCGAGGTTCGAACGACAGTCCATCGGTTTCATGTGCCGTCTGAAAATCTGAATTCAGAAAATAATTGCAGTTGTTTAGACCTTGGCTAAAACCTTGATAAAATGAAGCTTGTTATTACGTGTCAACTTTTGACAAATTAGTGTCTTAATTTGATATGGCAGTCACGCTGCGTATGATGAAAGTTATCAAAAGCTAAAAAAAAATAAAAATACATAAGTATGATGGTATGTCAACATTTTATAAAACATTATTTAGGATTTCAATTTAGAGGGGCGTAACGGGGGGAGGGGGGGGGGGGGAGACCAGGGGTCTGTTGGTCGCTTTTAGATCATCGGTTTGCCCTGATGGGGGTCTAGCCCTATTTAACTGTATTTTAATAATGAAATCTGATGGGAAAACTAATAGAATTTTCAAGAAAACATGTTGCAGTTTAATCTGGGAATAAATATTGTTTCAGTTTTTAAACTTCGTCCAATCACGTACGATAATGCTGTTGGCTCTCTGTGCCCTTTTAATGGACAGACTTGGGTGATGTCTGTATTTTTATGTGTTTTCTTTGAACTTCCTCGATATGTACATACACGTTGTAGCACTTGCAACTTTAAGATCTTTTGAGGCGTTCCTGCTGATTTTAAAATTATTTATTTTTAGTTCTGCTGCAATTCTAACCAGACACATCCAATATTGAAACCCAAAATGTGAATATTTTATACGTTTATATATTTTTTTCTTTTGAAAACTCTTAAGTGCTCGTTTAAATGACAGTAAATATATTAATGCTTTTCAGAAAGGGAATATTTATATTACGTGTAAATTGGACTAGTTTAGATTACTTAAAATTTTTGCGTAGATTTGATGCTTTGCATCAAATTATCTTTTTACAATAGTGAACGTTATTAAAATACGGTGCTTGCGATTGATTTCGGTGTACTCTCAATTCACAACAGACATGCAATAAGACCCAACTTCATTCAGTATTTCTTATCAACAGCAGTGTGATAATATATCCTTATAAAACGTATTGTATTGGACTGTTTTACTATGACATCCATATCGACCGCCAACTTTACATAAAGTCAACTAATTAAAGATATCTTTAATTATTTGAAGATATCATCAATTCAATTATTGCTCTCATCAATTGAATTAGTGCCCGCTTCAATTCAATGCTTTTGTAGAAGTAATTAATGCGCGCATCAATTTTTTTGAAGAGAGCTACAGTTCATTTGAAGAAATTCTCAATTCATTTGTGGATATGATGAATTGAAGATATTCCCAATTATATAGTTGCTCTCTCTAAAAGAATTATTGCGCGCTTCAAATGAATTAATGATATCATTGATTCAATAAAGATAGTAAGAATTCAATCACTACACGCATCAATTGAATTAATTCAATCCATCTACAATAAACTGGACGTCACCAGATAACGAAAGATTGTTGAGTGAAAACAATCAATCAATCAATCAACAATCATTAATTCAATTGACGAGATCAACGAATCAATTATTGCGCGCATTAACTGAATTATTGCTCTCTTCAATTGAATTGTAGCGTGCATCAATTCAATTGTTGATATCATCAATTCATTTTAAGAGAGCAAAATTCAATTATAGCGCGCATTAACGCAGCAGAATTAATGCTATCATCAATTTAATCAATGCGCGCATTAATTCACATTTGAAGATATCATTAACTATTTGAAGAGATCTTAAACTGAATTATTGCGCGCATCAAATAAATTGACTTCAAATGATTAAGGTTTCTTCAATTATTTGAGTTTATATTAATTTGGTACTACATTCATGCAGTCATTGGCTTTGATGCCGGGAGGCCCGGGCTCATTTCTAGCGCGACTCCGATGCTGCATCAAACCAAAAAGGTTTACTATATTGGTACAGGCAGTGACTGTTCCTTCCTCAAGATCTCTGCATTAGAAGTGAATGTCACGAATCATAAAAAAAAGAACTCCACTGCTATGTTCAGCCCTGTGACCCATGCAAAGGTCAAAATATGTGGCACCTTCATCTATAACTGGTGATGTCGCCATATGAGTGGATAAAAATCAAGAATGGGAATTTCCACCCCCACAAAAAAATTCACATAATATACTGAAAGTGCAATATTTCAGCACATTGTCGAATTTTATTGGGGTGGGGACTTTAGAAGTTCAACACTCTCATTATGCCACAGCGACCGACAGGTTAAATATAACAGCATATTAATATCTGAACTTACACTAAAGATAGACATAAAACGGAATTTTACACTTGCATTTTTTTTTTAATATTTTTTTTTTTTACATGTACAGGTGAATGCGCAATGCAAATTCGGTGCTCCAGAAAGCGGACAGTTGTGTGTGTGTCGACTGTGATCAGCCTTGTGTTTTTCATCTACGTTGTATGTGTGATTGACCTTCCTCTCCCAAAGAAGCAGCAAAGGGGGAATATGAACATTCAAAACCTACCACGCCCCGACTCGTTAGACTACGACAGATTCAAAGATGTCGAGGATTATGACGATCTCGACAAATTCCCTGACGTCGAAGTCGAACTTAAGTCGACTAAACCTACTGATGCAAGTATCGACAAAACTAGTGAATGGAGAACGATAGAGGTATTCATCCGCGATAATCTCAAATGGAAAAGAAGCAATGTTTGTCAACAGAAAACACCGACAATTCAGAGAAGAATTGAATCATCCGCAGGAAAACTGATTATACACGTGGTGGAAAGTCAGTTGGGAAAGGGGGGTCTTCAAAATGAAGAACACTTTGAACTCCTTAAAACTGTTCACAGCAATCTTGCCTTTCACACAGACTCGGTGTTGATAGATGTTGGCGCGGGGGACGGCAGCTTCAGTATTCTTGCTGCTAAAATAGGTCGACATGCTGTCAGTGTAGAGTCCAGTGAAAAAAATATTCACGGGCTGTGTGCGGCTGTTGAATTTGCCGGAACACAGCCCTATATTACTATAATTCAGAACAATTCTTCCATACAGAGTGACCAAGTTGATGGCAATTTCAATTACCATTTACTGATAATAGATGCAGAAATCTCCTGTGTTTCAGAAAATAATGGATTTTCTCTTAATCAGTTAATAAATTTAGAGACCTTGGAAGGGCAGACACCAGTAGTGATTCGCATAGAAGCACTGCAACATAACGCAGAGAACCTGTTGATGTGTGCAGGTGATTTTTTTGCAAATTTTGATATCCAAGCAATTATCATGCCCTGGTCTGATCACAATATAAAGGAAAAGAAGAAACTAGCAGAGCACCTTACCTTTTACAAAATGAAACCCTATGAAGCTATTGGTGTGGAAAAAGAATTATCTATAAAAGATGTTGAATATTGGCCATTGTATGTTTTATGGAAAAAAACTATTTATTGAATTTTATCTACACAATGTTATGTTTAATGCTGTTGAAATGTACAATAAAGTGCACCTCCACAGCATATCATATGCCTGTCAGAAGTTTACTTATTATAAAAGACAAAGGTGCTTGGCATAAAATCATGTCATCCTTAATTGAATCAAAGATTGCATCAATATTGCTTTTAGGTTTGAGGTAAAATCAAGATCTGTCTCTTGCACATTGCAAGTGACTTGTCAATTCCTCCCTTGAATTGTTCAAATAACCACAGGAATATTACAAATCAAATTTTTATCTTATTACATATAATCAGGTAATTTCTTTTACATGGTATGAATTATTTATTTTGAATTGTACAGAGAAAAGGAGTATCAAACAGCCTTATTGTATTATACTCATTAATTAATCTTTAACTGGACAGATGTAATTTAATTCTTATCAAGATGATCTTTGAATTCCAAGTGAACTCTGAAATACCATGGTTTACTCCCATGGAGATAATGGAATCTTAATTGGACAGGCAAATTAAACTGTTAGAAACACCATCAGCTTATATAATCATTCCCATGAGACAATTCCTCAGTTCCGTGATGTGATTGTTAAGTCTTTGCAAATTTTGTAGTACTATTTTGCATATATTCATATCATTAATGTTAGAAACAAAATAAATATTCATATTAATTGTTACGTAGCTACATTTTATAAAAAATATATATTGATGTAATGAATAGGTAACATTGCAATATCACTCTCTAACATATGTTTGGATTACCTCCCTTAAAACATTGCTTTCTATTTAAATACTTACCATTTTAAAAGTTATAATGACCCAATTTTAAGCTACAGTGCACATTTCTATACAGATGAACAAATTGACAAAGTTTGTTGATTGTAGTACTCATATCTACATAAGCCTAAAAATGTTTTATGCCATATATGTCCATATCATCTCAATTTAGGCCACAGTGACCTTGATTTATAGCATGACACAACTTCTTAAGATGCAATAACTGACTAAGTTTAATGATTTTAAACAAAATAATTGTCCAGTTAGGAGTAAGACAGGATTTTACCATATTTTGCCATATTATCTTAATCAGAGGTCATAGTGACCTAACTTTAAAGTGCGACCCACCCTCCACCCAAAATATATCAGCTGAAAATGTTTGAGGATTCTAGGTTGCGTAGTATTCAAGTTATAAGCCAAAACTGAAGCGGGACAGATACGCATGATCGCCATATCATAATATGTCCCATCTTAACACTGGCATATAAAAATTACTAGTAACCATTTCATTTTGTAAGGAAATCATTGAACACCCATGTGAAATAAATATTATATGTAAGAATATCAACAAAGTATTACTTAAATATCATTTCATTTTTCAAAATTTATAAAATATGTATAGAGAATTCACATTCAAGTTCACATGTACAAAATGATTTTATTACAAAAACAAACATTTGAAACAAAAATTCTTCCTGTACCATTACAAGGTACACAATAAATTATATAGTTTTCAAACTGTGCATTAATTATACATGAATTATGAAGAGATTCAATGCTGCCCACTGTTACTAAATTCATGTCACCTTGGAAGAGTTATTTCCCTTGTACTTCCACACATTAATTAACCATTATAATGCAACCACGAGAGTAGCAGATCATTATCTTCGGGCTTCTGGTTTTCTGGCACCGACTACTCGACTGCGAGATTTTACACGACGATCTGCCTCAGACTGGTGTGACCTCTGCGAACTTTCTGGCGAGCTGATTTTTTTTGGCCTCTGACCTGATATACTAATGAGGACCTGCAGTATGGCCTGGGGGGCCACATTCATCTTCAGCAAATCCATAATGATCCTAAAATACACAACAGGAATGTTTCATTCAGGTTTACATCATATTACATGTATATTCTAGGATAATTAAAAGGTACACTCAACAAAAGAAACATATGGGTAATTGTATCACCATTTTTTAATTTGAAGAATACTCGCAAGTTAATTGAAGATGATATATATGTGTGTGTGTGTGTGTAAATTATAATACATATAGTAGTTTATGTCAATCACTGTAGTCAGACCATTAAATTTACATTTCCAACTCTTTTCTCTGATAATCCTTTAAAGATCCAATATATTAATCCCCCCCACCACCACTACACAATCAATGTAAATTTTCTCACTTGCAGGCAAATCAATGACATCAGAGGAAAGGACTATGGAAATTAACATGAAATGCCATGTAGATTTCAATTTCTATTAGGCAGAAATTATGATAGTCAATTTTATGTTATGTGATAATTTATGAATAATAATGTCTATTATTATGCAAATGGTCATGTTTTCCAAACTAGTTAATCATCTTATATACCCAAGAAACCAATCTAATTAAAATCATCTGCTGGGTTCCATTTACTGCTTACTTCAATGGTATCCCAAAAGAATGCTATTTATGTAACTGCTATGAAACTACACTATAATTCCTTAAATAATCACTTTTACAATATTTGTACATCTCACATTACAAGTCAATCTAATCCAGAATTCCTTTGCTATAAAACTTTCCTCACTGTAGATACACAAAATTTCCCAATATGCAGTTATGCACTATCGGAGTAAAAGTCGAGTTACGAACATATCATCATACAAATGTAAAGGGCGTCATTTGTAAGTAATAAAGAAGATTGAGATGACACTCCAAGTCAGCAATCATTGTGACAAGAACTCAGCTTCTACTGCTTTTCCACCAGTCGAAGAAGAACTCTTTTTTATCCAGTGACCTAGATCAATGACCTTGAGTCAGAGTCATAGCTGATCATCTGACCAAGAGCAATCTGTGTGAATTATAAGCTTCTACTCTTTCCATTATAAATTTACGGCTTCAACAAAAATAGTGCGATAGAAAGACAGATGTACATGGTATATATATATATATATATATATATATATATATATAAACACTCCCAAACCTATTTTTGTCAACAAAATCGCTCAGACATGTAAAGTTTCAATGGTAAAGCTTAAAAAGTACATGTCATTTGAGATATAACAAAGAGATGCCAAGACATCATTCATTGCATTTTTTTAGCGAACTTTGTTGTGAACTTTGTTGTATTATAATCCCGTGAGGATCGGGGTTGTTAGAATAGATCCTCAGCACCCCTAGCTTGTTGTAAGAGGCGACTAAATGGGGCGGTCCTTCGGATGAGACCGCAAAAACCTAGGCCCCATGTCGCAGCAGGTGTGGCACATTAAAGATCTCTCCCTGCTCAAAGGCGATAAGTGCCGCGCATAGGACTAAATTTTGCAGCCCTTCACCGTTAATGGTGACGTCTCCATATGACTGAAATATTCTCGAGCGGGATGTAAAACAATATATAACCAATCAATTATGTTGTATTATAAAAACATAAACAGTACCAATTTTGATGCACCAGATGCGCATTTCGACAAATAATGTCGCTTCAGTGATGCTCAAGTCAAAAATGTTGGAAATCCGAAATAAGAACAAACTTGGAAGAGCTGAATAAACCAAAAATACCAAATAGTGGAGCCAAATCCAGCAAAGGATCAGAACTATGCACGAGGAAGAATATCCTTAATTTTGAAATGAATTTCTTAATTTTATCATAGCAAATTTTTATCTGTAATTCATACTAGTTCCGAAGTACTTAGCAACTGGGCTGGTGAATACCCTCAGGGACTAACAGTCCACCAGCAGAGGCATTGACCCAGCTGAATTTTTACAAAGTCCAGTTAATTATTGGTTGGCATCGTGTGTGGAGAAAACATATAAATACATAAACAACAATGAAAATAGAATATATTTATAAATAAGAATGTAAAAACTTGCTTGAAGACACTGGGGTCCAGCACCACTCCAGCTAGCTGTGAAAGTTCATACAGTTCTTGCTCGTCCAATGACAGTACATTCTTACTCAGCAGAGTGTATTTTAAAAACTGGTCACTGGTTGCAGTTGTCATGTTGCTCTAGTCAAACGACACTAACTTCTTAATGCATCTTCTGTTCCAACAAAGATAAAATTTACCTACAAGAATAATAATGATTTCATCAGTCTGAATCAAGCTAAACTGCTTTATGCAACACTCACTGTCAACAGACTTTACATAACACAATCATGGATCAAGACGGAGAAACGGGTTTACAGACACACTGCTCACCTGATCAGTTGAGTATAACAAAACAACAGGAATAAGACACATAAAATGGCCTCCAAACGAGGAGTCATTATACCTCTACACCAATTTAGTACTTTACAACTACAAGCAAGAAGCTGTGGTCCATGATCTAAATTGTTTTATACCTGACTGTAGCAATCAAACATACATAAATAGGACTATCAGTTAAATTTTACAAACTCCAATACTTTCCAAACTCTGAAAAAAAGATCAGTATACTCAAGTGTCACTTATAAAATATTCAATACTTCTGTACCACTTCACCCATTCAGCATTCAATATTTTAAATACAAGCAAGAAACAGTAATGTGATCCATGATTTAAATCTACATTCGACAAACATTGCTCTGGTTGCAGGAGAAAGTGCTCATGTATCCTAGCATACTTCAGAGAACTTTGCCTACACGTACACTACACCCTAATGGTGGGCTAAGTTAAAAAGGCCATGAACCCCAAAAGCTATCAAAATTTGAAAAATCAAAACATGTTTTATATATACACCTTGTTTGCAATATCAGAGCTGAAATTTAATGATGAAATTTTAAATAAATTCTGTGATTATACCTATGTCAGCACATCATATAAACATATTTATGAAACATTATCTTACTCATATAAGCCAAGTTTCCCAAATAGTCTAGAAATTCTGAATTTTGGGACCATGCAAGTAAAATGCATTTCTCATATGATCACCTATTTTCAAAATGCAGAAAAATACAGAGATTTCTAAACTAAATCACTTGACGGGCTGGGGACGCTGAATGTTAAATCTCCAACTTTACCTTGATATATATACTACTCAAAGTTTGATAAGGATCATATTTTTCAGCACTTGTAAAACTTTCAACAAAGGTGAATGACAACCAACACAGAGTGATTTATGTTCAGAAATGTTTACTTCAAGAAATTGTGACAGAAAAATTTGGCAAACATGACATTTCATCGCATACTCCTAAGGTAAAGGGAGAGTACCCTGAAAAGCATGGTAATTTCATGATCACGGAATTGTTTAAACTCTGCACATTCCATTTCACACTGCACAAACAAGTGTCAATAGCGGGTATGGCCTCCGTTAGCTCCAATGACAGCTTGGCAACGTCGTCTCATGCTTCCAACGAGGTTTTGAATGGACGCAAGAGAGATATTGTTCCATTCTTGGATCAGAACATTTTCAAGTTCCTGGAGGGTGGCTGGTTGTACAGGACGACGTGAAATCGCTACCTGAAGCATATTCCAGACATGCTCGATAAAGTTGAGGTCTGGAGAACGAGCTGGCCAGTCCATACGAACAATTGTCTCACGTTCCAGGTACTCGTCCACCACCCTAGCACGATGTGGACGTGCATTATCCTCCATGAGGATGAAGTCAGGACCAACAGCACCAGCATATGGTCTCACGTACACATCCAGGACTTCATCCCTGTGGCGCACTCCGGTCATCGTGCCTCGCCTTAGGACATGGAGATCAGTTTGTCCAGCTCGACTGATTCCTCCCCAAATCATCAACGACCCACCACCATATCTGTCATGTTCAGCAACATTAGCGTCCTGATATCGTTCTCCTGCCCTTCTCCACACTCGTGCACGACGATCTGTGAAGTCAACACAAAACCTCGACTCGTCTGTGAAAAGTACAGGGGCCCAATCAGCAACCCTCCAATTCACATGAGCCCTGGCCCAATTCAAACGATCTTGTCTGTGTCGCTGAGTAAGAGGGATGCGAATACAGGCTCTCCGGGAACGAAGACCACCTTCATGAAGACGATTACGCACAGTTTGCGTGGAAATGTTAACTCCAGTTGCATTCAGAAGATCATTTCTAAGCGCATTTTCGAGCATTCCTATGCATCTGGCCAATTCTTCAATAGTCAAACGACGTCTTTGACGTTGTGGAGGCATTTTCATAGATTAACAGTGACTTAAACGAGGTCAGATGTAAAGACAATGGCCAAATTCAAATCAACGACAAGCACTCAGAAATGTGAATAATGTGGGTACCATGCTTCACGTGCTACTCATGATCACTGCAGCATGCATTTCCCTACCTAACCTGTGTTTTGAGGCTCAAGAGGGGTCAGTCCAACACTATGATGAAATTTGCGTGTCTTATCAATTCATATATTGATTTTATAATGTAAGAACTATATGATCCTTATCAAACTTTGAGTAGTATATATATATATTATAATAATAATTATAAAACCCACAAAACTCTTTAACTGAAACAAAAACATCATATTAATTGATCATTCCTAACCTGACAAAAAAAATCCGATAAATTTCCCAATCTAAATGGTTCAGGACCCAGTTCCCCTGTCCCCAAAACTGTAATGACAGCCACGACTTTTCTTCAACTTTACATGGAGGTTCAAATAGTTGCCTGCTTGGGTTCAATGGAATGTAAACTAGCATGGTTTCTATCAAAATAACACCGGGGGTAACATGAACTGGAAATAGTAGTTATTTATAAACACCGTCACATACATGTGATACTGACATCTTACGAGTACCATGGAGTGTAAAGGTCAACGTGATTCACTGCAACACAACTTACTCTGAACGGAAGTATGTGTACCACGCGGATTAATAAAATATAAAATAGTTCGTCGAACAATTAAACACAATCAGGATTATTACTTATACTGTTGATATGTATAATTAGATTAGATTAATATTAAACGACTTTTATAATTATTTATCAATTCTACTCGTATCTATTCCAGAATAAAGATAGGAATAGAAAAAGAGGAAGTCGGATTTAGCCATTTGTGATGTGTGTGACGTGTCCATACAGCCATCTTATAAATATGTTTTAAGATCAAGGAAAAGCAGAACTTATTTAAATATTTAAGGAAATCCACACGTTGACATCACAAAGATGTCTGACAATAGGTCAGTGCACCAGTCCAACTACCGTGGCTGGCTGTACAAATGGACAAATTACCTGAGAGGCTACCAGAAGCGTTGGTTTGTTCTGCAAAATGGACTGCTTTCTTATTACAGGTTGTCCTTTCTATACTTTAATTGCAAGAAAATTCTTCATAAAACTACACCATAAACTCGGTTAAATTATAAGTATGAGACGACTCGGCCAAAATTCGCCGTTTGTTAAACGCACTGCTTGTTCTGATAAGATCTTCATATAATGCCCCACCCCCTCGGAGATCTTTAAAAACGTAAGTTTTTAAAATGATAATTGTGTGTCGTAATGCTTATTACAGATAGATGTTTAGTAAATTGTTAACACTGCGATTTCCTTGCTAATAGCATTTTAAAAAAAGTTAATATATGTCGTGATCAGAATAATTAATGTATATCTATATATATGTTATACACACACATACATTTTTAATATATATCAGTACTTGTTCCTGATAAAATGTGCTCAGGTAAAAAGTATGCCCAAAAAGGGTAGAATATGTACATTTCCAATGTTTTTACTTGATGTAATGATAGCTTTTTCCTAATGAATGCATCACAGTTGTGAACAATGCATGTGCGAATGTTGATAATTGTAGTATGTATATTTTCATGAAGGGGGGATTTTCGACAGAATTGAAACCAGCATATAAAAACGAGAAATAAATCACATTTTTGAAAATGCATGAGGGTATGAAATGCAAGCATACTTTTCATGAATCACTAACACACTTGATGAAGTATATAATTGTGAAGCGTCACAATTCATGTCCTCGTGAAATGAAATGTATTTCTTAAAGAATTTTCATAAATAGTTTTATTTCAAGACAATGTTCCCAAGGTTGTCAATGAATATAGTAAAACCTGCTGTAGTGACCCACTATATAAAGTTGTTGTATGTGACCATAAAAATTTTCTTGCAAAGTGCTACTAACAAAGAAGTTGATGTTACAGGGGTTTGTACAATCTTGTCTAAAGTCAGCATTTTGCAAATTTTGTGGTCGTTTTAACGATCTAATAATAACAATAATGATTGGTTTTTTCTTCTAGCATATGCTGCTCAAAGCGCTTCACAATACAGTATTACCCCAGCAGACCTTATAAAATTCCAGAGCTTTCTCAGTGCAAGCTGCCGATAAGGCACTAGAGCACTAACATTCTAACAATATCTTTCACTGTCTATAGCCAGGTACCCCGTTTACACTTGGGTGGAGTGAGGAAATTCATGTAAAGTGCTTTTCCGAAGGACACAGTGTCGGTTCTGTCACAGCCAGGACGTGAACCCACAACCTTTCGGTCAAGAGTCTAACAGCCTAACCACTAGGCCACTGACACCAGTGCAACTTTCCATTAGGTCAAATGCTGTCAGACGTGTTTCATACCAATCGTTAGGCCATTCTTGGCACACTGATTCTGACTACGGATTACTCCATTTACCTGATAGGGATGTAAGGCTCATGGTGGGTGTGACCAGTCAACAGGGGATGCTTACTCCTCCTAGACACCTGATCCCACCTCTGGTATGTCCAGGGGTCCGTGTTTGCCCATCTATCTGATTTGTATGTGTGATAGGAATTATGAGCATGAATACTGTTAGTTATCTTCACCTTTACATTCAATCTCATTGATGAAATGCATGCAAATTATATCATTCTTTAACAGATTAAGTGCAATTTTTGATGAATAATGAATTATTTCACAACTGCTAAAATCATACTTGATATTCCTAATAATGAATTCCAAATACATGTACAGTTCTCCATTGTACAAACTTTTTCTGTATATTATTTGCTAAATGCCTTTACTATGAAAATAAGCAACCTGTATTAGGAGATCAACTGTTATATGTGACCTTTCTTCCATTCTCCATTGGATAGTCTCTTAATACAGGTTTGACTGTAGTTTTGAAATTATATTTAATGGTCACATGATCACAGTTGCTTTCTTCCAGTGCTAGCAATATCTGTATCACTCTCCAATGGAGATACTCAGTTTCTTCCATTTTTAGCTCACCTGAACCAAAGGCTTGGCTCAAAGCATTCTTGAGTAAAGTGGATTGAAGGTTGTTCACATGAAGGGTCATCTTCCCTTCTAAGGAGAGATATTTAAAAAAAGAATTTTAAAAAATCTTCCACAGAACACAACAAGACCATGGTAGTAATATTATTATGTAAGCATCCTTATGTTGTGTGGAATCAAATTAAGTTAAATCATTACCCGTGTGGTGCTAGGGTGGGGTGTTAATATGGGGTAAAAAATTTTCACAAGCATAAAGAGGGTAAAAAATTGTTTAAGTATCAGCAGATAAGAACAGCAGGGCCAATATGACTCAGGTGGGCATTGTGGGCCACAGGCCTCATGTTACTTGTCTCATCATTTGCTGAATTGTGTTTTTCATGGAGTAACACTCATGATTATGTTCTTTCACTCTGAACTTTGATACTTAATGAAATCAGGGGAATGTAATGGGGGAAACAGGTGCAGTAACTTTTGCATGTTAGTTCTTCATTATTCTCGCAACTTTCCATCTTTTGTTAATCAATAAAAACATACAGTGACACAGGAGAAAATGAAATTGCCGTTGTCATGGATTCTATAATAGGTTTCTATTTTGTTTTTTACAGTCATTGATCTATTTAGCATTGTTTACTGGCTATTTGAAAGATATGCTATTTTGGAGCACTGTCACATCAAACCTGTCGTTGCTCTATTAGTCAGTTATATGTAAAGTGACACTTTTCAAAACCACCCCCATTGACGTGGACTTATTTTGAATGTCCTGGCAAAGTCTTAAACAGAAAATCCCATTATATTTGCTACACTAAAAACTGGACAGCAGCCAGTTGTCACATAAAAAGTGCTCCTTCATGAAACCTGCAACAGTTAGTGAAGAAGTATTTGTTGCCACGACCACTCGTAAGAATAGCTTCAATATAAGGAGACCCAGTGACACAGGTTGTAAATGTTTAATGTTTGTTTTTAGAAATCAAGCAGAAATGGCACATACTTGCAGAGGTACAATTAACCTGGCTAATGCATACATTCACACGGAGGATTCCAACACAATAGTGATCTCCAACAGCGGTACTCATACGTTTTATCTCAAAGCCACTTCAGAGGTGGAGCGACAGAAATGGGTGACCGCCTTAGAACTGGCCAGGGCTGATGCTATCAAGCTTTCAGAACCAGGTATTTGAACATGGATCATACTACATTTTCTGTTAATAATTAAAATGATGAGAAATAATGAGTTCATAACCATGATCTCAATCAAAGATCTTCCAAGTGTTAAACTCTTAATTGATGCAAGATGTCAGAATGCATTCTATTTTTGATGATTAATAGATATTGTAATTGTTGTGTTGTACATTTTAGCAGACAGTGATGAAGAGGTTGAACCTGAGCCTGATAAAAATGAACTGCAAAACATGGTGAAGACCTTGACAGCCAAATTGGAGGATATGAACACATGCAATGATTTGATTGCCAAACATGGAAGTGGTCTGCAGAGAACGCTGACTGAGCTGGAGTCCATGGATAGCCACAATGAGGCTGGCAGTAAACTGAAAGTCATCAATGAAAGGGCAACCATGTTTAGGATCACCACCAATGCTATGATTAATGTAAGTTTTCAAGACTTCTGGTTAGTTATACTGCAAGACTACTGGTTAGTTATACTGCAAGACTACTGGTTAGTTATACTGCAAGACTACTGGTTAGTTATACTGCAAGACTACTGGTTAGTTATACTGCAAGACTACTGGTTAGTTATACTGCAAGACTACTGGTTAGTTATACTGCAAGACTACTGGTTAGTTATACTGCAAGACTACTGGTTAGTTACTGTTATACTGAAAGATGCTTTATTTCCTCAGTGCAAAAATGTTACAATTTTTTAACAATGACACAGTTACAATGGTTATAGTTTCATGTCATAGGAATGTCTGCTTTTAGAATTCTGATTATGAAAGCACTGAAGTATTTTAAATATGATATTCACTATGGGTTTAATTTGTGGAAAAATGATAAAATCATGAATGTAGTGAATTTAAACCCATTCTGTTAATTTCCCAATCTACAGTAGCGGAGTATTGCAACAATCATACACTGCAATCAACAGGGACTTGATGTTGAAATATTTATTTGTAATATGTGCATAATCCTTTTACACAATTACATTTTGATCATAGTACAAAAAAATCAATTGTTTAAATACTTTATTGCCTTCTTCAAGGCCAGCGGACCTCCAATTCAATAATGACTCTGTAGATTCCTTATACATAATAAATGTTTAGTTTGTTTGTATTATGGAAGTGTGGGTTAATTTCTGTATAATCAGCTTGATCAATTATACAAACTTCCCTGTTACTGTTTATATTACCCCAAAATACATTAGCTTATATAGTAGCCCCAGTGGGGATATGGGTTAGAAGAAGTCCTCAGTACCCCTTGTTTTTTGTAAGAGGCGACTAAATGGGGTCATCCTTCGGATGAGACCACAAAAAACCGAGTTCCTGTGCCACAGCAGGTGTGGCACAATAAAAATCCCTCCCTGCTCAAAGGCCATAAGCGCTGAGCATAGGCCCAAATTTTGCAGCTCTTCACCAGTAATGGTGATGTCTCCATATGAGTGAAAGATTCTCAAGAGGGACTCTAAAAATATACAATGAATCAACCTTATACAATAAAACATATAGTTATAGCAAACCTCTGGGGTCTGCAAAAAAACAGTTCATTATAACCACTCTTCATTCCTCAGATAGCGAGATAAATACAACTTCGTTATAAACTTTTTTTTGTTTGCTGTAAGTGTGTTTTACTGTATTTGAATTTTCTGTATAGGTTTTCATGTAGTTGGAAGTTCAGTATCTTAACTGAGAAATAAAATATGTAGAAAAATAAAAGTTTATTACTGACATTTAGAAAAGACACAACTCTTCTCAAAATTTTGTCATTAAATCCATTGATGATTACAAAATACAGGATTTTTTTTTTTACAAGATCCACCCCTGTCTAGTAGTGTGGTACATGTGTACTTGTAATTACTGTCAGTTTACAGCCCTGCCTGGTAGTATATAGTTATTGTCAGAGTTTACAGCCCTACCTGGTAGTATGTAGTTATTGTCAGAGTTTACAGCCCTGTCTAGTAGTGTGGTACATGTGTACTTGTAATTACTGTTAGTTTACAGCCCTGTCTGGTAGTATGTAGTTATTGTCAGAGTTTACAGTCCTGCCTGGTAGTATGTAGTTATTGTCAGAGTTTACAGTCCTGCCTGGTAGTATGTAGTTATTGTCAGAGTTTACAGTCCTGCCTGGTAGTATGTAGTTATTGTTAGAGTTTACAGTCCTGTCTGGTAGTATGTAGTTATTGTCAGAGTTTACAGCCCTACCTGGTAGTATGTAGTTATTGTCTGAATTTACAGCCCTGTCTAGTAGTGTGGTACATGTGTACTTGTAATTACTGTCAGTTTACAGCCCTGTGTGGTAGTGTGTAGTTATTGTCAGTTTACAGCCCTGCCTGGTAGTGTGTAGTTTTTGTCAGAGTTTAATGATGGCACACACTCTCACATGTCTGCATTACTCTAGTTTTAAGGAGAGGTGCCACTTTTAGCCAAGTTTATGTTTCAATTTGTACCTGTTGCAGGTCAGAGTTACATTTATTTTGTTTTTATTGTGTAATTATATGTATGATGAATGTGTGATAATCAAGGTGTATTAAGTAGCTTGTCTGCATTGTGGGAGTGTAAAAACAAAGGGGTAAATTTTTATAAATGGCAGAGGTGGTTATGCAGAAATCACTCCATTGTTTGTATATCCCCATGATATGAACGACTTAACACTGATATTTCTCATATTCATATTACATAATTTAACTGGTTTTTATTTATAGACACATAGCTAATGATAGTCAGATTGAAAGGTTATTGCTTTTATTAAGAAATGAAATATGTTGAAAAAGCATTTCTTACTAATGAAACATTTATACATCTGAAGTTGACACAGCTATCAGAAAATTTAATCATAAAAGTCTATGACCTTACTGATAAACGATTTATCAGATAAGCTAAGTTTAAATTAATCTGAGACTGAAGGAGAGTAGCAATGTCCACATTCTAGAATGATAGTACCCATCGTCACTGTGCAGTAATATTGAAGTTAGTGTTTAGTTACATGCTGCAAATAGAGAAGTGTCTGATTTTAGGCTTGTGGTGAATATCTTGATGTGGCCCAAGCACAAGTGAAGCGACTACAGAAGATTGTGAATTATGAACATGAACAGAGAATGAAGTTAGAGGAAATGGTGGAGCAACTTGCAAAAGAGCAGGTTACCTTGGAAACAAAAGCCAAACAATCTATGGGACATGTCCAACATAAAAAAGTGAAAGGTGGTGAGTATTAGACAACATGTGTAATTCACTGATAACAAATTGTGACCCTGTTATTGAAGAGAGATACCAAGTTATCAGCTTTTTGTCTGTCTGACTGCAGAACATTAAATTTTTAAATTTCTACAGGTTCATTATCTTAATATCTTAACACTACATAATCGGCATTCAGTGTGAAAAGTAATTCAGTGTAAAAGGTTCTTCAATGTGAAATATCATTCAGTGTGAAAGAATATTCAATGCTAAAGGTTATATAAGGTGATTTGAGGGGATGGAATAAGGTCTTAATTGTACAAATATTTTGCTCATGCTAATAAACTAGGAAAGTGTTACTTTTAAATCTGTGGACATTTTATAGTGTTAGGATTGATATTCCCGAGTGAAATTGTTGGAGCAGTATTAAGATTCTCAGTTGACTGCTGTTTACATCACAATATTATACACTGTGTTGTAGTGGATCTGTACACTGTGTTGTAGTGGATCTGTACACTGTGTTGTAGTGATCTGTACACTCTGTACACTGTGTTGTAGTGGATCTGTACACTGCATTGTAGTGGATCTGTGCACTGTGTGGTAGTGGAGTGTACACTATTGTAGTGGATCTGTACATTGTGTTGTAGTGGAGTGTACACTATTGTAGTGGATCTCTACACTCTATTTTAGGTCCAGCAGGGTCTGATGAGGAAGACTTCTATGATGCTTTGGATTATCAGGCAGAAGAATTTGAAGTTGCTCTCCCACATCTTCAAACAAAACACAGGTTTGTTATTGTGCTCTGTTTTTACAAAGACAAACAATTATATGAATGTGAAATATAAATGTTTCACATATACATGGATTTATGATTTAAGAACAATAAGTAAACCTGTATTTGCCTTTTTACATACAGGTATCTTATTTAAGCAAAATGAGATTTTTTGTTTGCCAGGAATTAAACACACACTTTCAGAAATGCAAGGGAACATGATATCTTTTCATTTAGTCTCTCACTGAAAGCTCTAACCTGACTCAAGTCTCTGTTTCTCTCTGTGACCTAGATATGTGAAGTGAGCTTAACCTCAAAGACAACCTCCAAAGTCCAAGTCATTCTTGATTTATGTATTCTGAATTTCATGTTAACTTGTACATACGTTTATAGATATTGATTATACTTTAAATTCTTGCTTAAGGAGACCTGCAACATACAAATCAAAGTTCTGTATTGTCAAACATTGAAAATGTGAATGAATATGCAAAACATAGAAAACATAGCAAGACTACAAACTGAATGAGGTCTAGTTTGTCAAATTATTAGTGTATACCGGGTATTTGTTTTCAGAGCATTCCTGTATAGAGACACTCTGTAATCTCTTGAACTCTTTTTTTACATTGATTAAAAATTTATTTATTAATCTATTGAGTTTATGCAGAAATTTGGGCTGGTTATGTAGTATATTGTGACCTTCAAACCTTCTAATCAGTGATGAACGCATTCATATAGTAGCTAACTGACAAATTATAATAATGATGCTCATGAATATTTAGGACACTTGCTACAAACAAATTGAACTTCTTTCTGTACAAAAGTGAATGATATTGCAAAACATCTAAAAATAGCAACACTGTTGCACTACAAACTGAATTAAGTTGGTGACATTATTAGGGTATACTGGGTATTTGTTTTCAGGTCTATCCTGTATGGAGACACTCTAATCACTTGAACTCTCTTCATACATTGATTAAAAAGTCATTTAAATATCAATTGTATTGGTTATTACTAAGAAGCAAACAGTCCATAAGTTTAATGTATATACATAAAATAATTATTACAAAAATATATAATCATTTTAATGTAATATATACACAAAACAAGGCAAGATACTCTTTGAGGGGGAAAAAAAAACAAAACAAAAATCTTCATACAATAAATACTCAAAAGTAAGAGAATTTTCGAACATGCCCAAAGTTTGTCAAACATGGTGAAAATGTAAAAATTGGAATTTTCCAAAACGAGGTAGAAAAATTTATATGTAGCAAGTGTCTTTAAGTGATTGGGGATTGTGGACATACCTTGTTATGTGTCATCTTCAATTCAAAACTTAAATCTGAAGACATGTTAAATTATGTTCAGCTGAATTCAGTTAAATATGATTTAACCAAGTCTTCAGATTTAAGTTCCTAAAACATCAGCTGCCGTTTTCACATATATACAAAAGCAAATTTGAGATCTGTATGCTTTGTTATTCTTATTTTCTTGTTTGATGTGTTTCCCGTAAGGTCTGTAAGTGTTTTTGTATTGAGACCAGATAGAAATGTGGTTCATTGATACCTTTAATATGCTGTGTTGTATTTCTGTGAGTTGTTATTAATTTGGGTATTGTTACATCTAACAGACGAACAGACAGTAACATCAGCTTTGACAGCCAGGCAGACGAGAGGAGCAGTGATCTTAGCAGTGAGGCGGAAGAGTCGGAAGGGCAGGAAGCAGTTGTATACTCTCAAAAATCCAAACAGGGCTCTCCTAAACAGGTACGAGATACAGGTCCTCTCAAACTCCTATGAAGAATGGGTCTCCTAAAACAGGTAGGAGATAAAGATCCTCTAACACTCTTATGAAGAATGGGGATCTCTTATACTAGGGAACATACAGGTCCACTTAAACTTGTTTGAAAAGTGGAGGTTCCCCAAACAAATAGGACATACAGGTCCTCTCAAACTCATTAAAGGTGAAGATAATGAACTGTGATCAATCTCATAAATCCTATATTGAATACAAAATTAAGAAAAGGACAAACATGGACCCCTGGATTAAGTATTTCCAGTTGACTGGTCACCCTCTATCTTGATCAGGTAAACAGAGTATGAAAAATGTGGGTCCCCCAAACAGGGAGGACATATATGTTCTCTCAGACTTGTGTCTCAATGATAGTAACAGTCTTTTGGTAGAAATAGGATCCTTAAACAAGTATAATGAATATGATTATTCAGTGAAGTATGACAAACGGGGATCCCCCATATTTCTATCATCAGATGGGCCCAAAATCAGTTACAACAAACAAATGTTCCTCAAATAAGCACAATCATGGGGAGAGGGGGAGGGTCACAAAACAGCTATGACTAACAGATTTTCTGCACACAGTTGTGACAATTGAGACTCTTAAACAGATACAACAAACAGCAGTACCAAGTCCTCTGGACAGGTACAACAAACAGCAGTACCAAGTCCTCTGGACAGGTACAACAAACAGCAGTACCCAGTCCACTGGACAGGTACAACAAACAGCAGTACCAAGTCCTCTGGACAGGTACAACAAACAGCAGTACCAAGTCCTCTGGACAGGTACAACAAACAGCAGTACCCAGTCCACTGGACAGGTACAACAAACAGCAGTACCCAGTCCACTGGACAGGTACAACAAACAGCAGTACCAAGTCCTCTGGACAGGTACAACAAACAGCAGTACCAAGTCCTCTGGACAGGTACAACAAACAGCAGTACCCAGTCCACTGGACAGGTACAACAAACAGCAGTACCCAGTCCACTGTACAGGTACAACAAACAGCAGTACCAAGTCCTATGGACAGGCACAACAAACAGCAGTACCAAGTCCTCTGGACAGGTACAACAAACAGCAGTACCAAGTCCTCTGGACAGGTACAACAAACATTATATATCATGTCTGACTCGAAATAAAGATTATTTGTTTTGATTTGAAACATTCCCCCCTTCCACTTCAGTACAACAACCAAGTACAATTACCATGTCTACTGTACAGGTGATGTTAAAATACAGGTACACAGTAGAGGAATTTTGATTATGTTAAATAATGTACAAATGTTTGTAAAGAAATGTATTTTAATTGTTCATGTTCAATCCAACGTTAATTCATCATTTCACTAGATTTCAGACTACTGTAAAAATAGTTTCCTTTCATGCTTTATATGAAACGTTTTACTCATCTTGGAGAAGTTTAATTCAGAATTCCAAATAATTTACCAGCAGTTGACATTCATTTTTAGGCAGTTGCTAGTGTGAAATCGCAGCTGAAGAAGAATGCCCACAGTGATGTGAAAAAGAATGGAGAAACTCACTTGGTGGCAGCTAAAACCCCAAAAGTCCCCAAAGGAGCTCGAGTTCGACGATCAGTGGTCCCGCTCAAAGCTAATTATAGTCTGAATCTCTGGAGTATCATGAAAAATTGTATAGGGAAGGATCTCTCAAAAATCCCTATGCCTGTAAGTACTGTATAATACTAATGTGTATCATGTATTATATAATTACATATGTACTAATGTGATACATGTATGTATATATGTACGTATGTACTAATGTGATACATGTATGTATATATGTACGTATGTACTAATGTGATACTTGTATGTGTATATGTACATATGTACTAATGTGATACATGTACGTATATATGTACGTATGTACTAATGTGTATCATGTATGTATATATGTACGTATGTACTAATGTGTATCATGTATGTATATATGTACGTATGTACTAACGTGATACATGTATGTATATATGTACGTATGTACTAATGTGATGCATGTATGTATATATGTTCTAATGTGTATCTTGTATGTATATATGTACATATGTACTAATGTAATACATGTACGTATATATGTATGTATAGATGGATGGAATCTGATCTTTCTGTATTACTTTGTTAAGTTAATTGGATGGAATCTGATCTTTCTGTATTGCTTTGTTAAGTTAATTGGATGAAATCTGATCTTTCTGTATTACTTTGTTAAGTTAATTGGATGGAATCTGATCTTTCTGTATTACTTTGTTAATTAATTGGATGGAATCTGATCTTTCTGTATTACTTTGTTAAGTTAATTGGATGGAATCTGATCTTTCTGTATTACTTTGTTAAGTTAATTGGATGGAATCTGATCTTTCTGTATTACTTTGTTAAGTTAATTGGATGGAATCTGATCTTTCTGTATTACTTTGTTAAGTTAATTGGATGGAATCTGATCTTTCTGTATTACTTTGTTAAGTTAATTGGATGGAATCTGATCTTTCTGTATTACTTTGTTAAGTTAATTGGATGGAATTGCTGAGAGTTTATTTATGATGAGTGATAACCTATACTTGTGTCTTCTGGGAAAAGATTTTCACGAAGCTACATGAAATTAAATTACTAACTGCAATCATCATGGGAACCCTGATTATGCCCCTCAACAAAGTTGTGGGGAGTATACTGGAATCAGGTTGTCTGTCTGTAGACACAATGGTTTTCAAGTTCTAAAGTGTTATCTTTTTCACCTAGAATCAATATAACACATATGCAGACTACCTGTGGGACGAAGATGATCCCTATTAATTTTGGAGTCAAAGGTCAAGTGTACTTGACAATGAAATAGCAAAATAGTTTCCGGGCTCTTAATGTATTATACTTTTCACTTAGAGTCACCTTATCACACATATGGGCTACCCATGGGATGAAAATTAATTCCTATTGATTTTAGGGTCAAAAGGTCAAAAGTCAAGTGTACTAGACATTGAAATAGGAAAATGGTTTCTGCACTCTCACATCTTATACTTTTCACTAGAGTCGTCTTATCATACATTTGAACTACCCATGGGATGAAAATGATTCCTACCGATTTTAGGGTCAAAAGGTCAAATGAACACCCTTTGGGCTTAGCAGATTGGGGTAAGTGGGGGATATCTTAGTGAGCAGTGCTCACATTTCCTTTTTTTGTTTCTATAAATGTGAATAATTTAAGTAATTTTCAGTTGCATTGTTTTTGTCAGACCTGAACTTTGAGGTGGTGAAGAAGTGTTGATATGTACATTGATTTGAAGAAATCTCTCACAATGTTTGTATGGAATGGTACAATAAATTAGACAGCTTTTGTTTTTTTGTTTTCAAACAGGTAAATTTCAGTGAGCCCCTATCCATGCTGCAGCGTTTGACCGAGGACTTTGAATACTCGGACTGCTTAGATCGGGCGGCAGCGTGTGAGGATGCGGCTGAACAGCTGGTTCATGTGGCTGCCTTCACAATCTCTTCTTACTCCACAACAACAAATCGAACCACAAAACCATTCAATCCACTGCTAGGAGAAACTTACGAGTGTGATCGCTTAGATGACCTTGGATGGAGGTCATTTGCAGAACAGGTATGATGAGAAAGAAAATTTTATTAATGCTGTTTTGAATCTATGAACAATCTGAGATTAAGCGTTTCAATATTAAAATGATTAAATTGAAATATATAAATTGACCTGGACTATTTTGCAGTTAAAATGAGAATTCTATTTAAAATTGTATGATGATATGGGAAAGTGAAAGCTAATCCAATTTAAGTTACTTACGAACAATTAATTCTTATTTCTTGAGTAATATGTTGCCATATTCCTGTTTGAATGGATTAAAAATTGTCTTTTGAAATATAACCTGTTATATTAACTGTTTATTTTTAGAGTTGTTTACTCTAACGTAGGCAAGGTATTAATTGAAAAACCAAAGTAACATTTACAATTCTAGCATTGGCTATTAATTCTAAATATAGATTTTTTTCTCTTAAAGTTAAAGTTAGAAAAAAGATAATTAATGGGATTTGTTATGCCTATATTTGAGTATTTGGGAGATGTTCCTTCACTGAGTGATGAGGGCCACACACACGCAGGTAAAGGTCCATGCGTTTGACTGCTTGTTTGTAATACTAGGTCAGTCACCACCCGCCCACCGCCTCGCAGTATACGGAGGGCAATGGATGGGTACTTTGGCAGGAATTCACAATGGGGAGCAAATTTCGAGGAAAATATCTCCAAATTATTCCTCTTGGTAAGGCAGTGAACTAACTGAGTGGTTCTAACTCTGTAGTGGCCTATAGTATAGAGTGGTGGCCCTGATGACTAAACAGCATGAAAAGATGCAATTTCAAGAGGAATGGTCTTTGAAAAGGAATTGTTTGGACTAGATTTACTTGAAATTTAAATTTTAGAATAAATTTTAAAATCCTGAAGAAGAAAAAAACAATTTGAAATTGCAACTGATCTCTTTTCCATCATATATCTGAAACACACACACACAAACAACAAGAGAGCAAAGCAGAGAATATTGGCTTTTAACTGTTCAGTAGATGTAGTTACTACTTATTCAAAACACAACAAAGGTAGTTTTGGTAGCAGCAGATTTCCCTTCTCTTCTGTTTGTTAAATTCTATAGCCCACATTTGCTTTGCTTTCTTGCTTAACACAGGAAGGTCCTTATGTATCATGTGGTGGGTGACTTGTGTTGATTTTTTACCTGCCTTTTAAGGTGAGCCATCACCCTCCTTTGGCAGCTGTTCACAGTGAGGGAAGAGAATGGATCCTCTACCAGGAGGCGGCTATTGCCAGTAAATTCAGGGGCAGTTACTTACAAATAGTACCCCAGGGTAAAACTATGAACTTTCTACATTGCTATATGTATGGTTGTCATAGCGATGGCTTTTTGGTAAGGCCATGCATTCTGATCCCACCTTACAGTTCCAAAGTCTTATTCTGTCTTGCATGCATTATTATTATTATGCAGTTTGTTACTTGGCTAGCAACAAATATTGTTTTTTATTGTAGATTTCACTGGTTTGCTCCAAACTGATACACAAACACAAGTGTTTTCTTTACTGCTGTGTTACTAGGCAACATTTATCTTCAGTTCATCTTCTTTTTAATAACAAATATTACTATAGACAATTGTTTTGTAGAACATTTAATTGGAAGTTCAGTTCATGAGAACTGTAGATTCATTACAATTTATGAGTGCTTAAATTTTTAAAATCACTGGTCAGCCGCAATCCTCAAAAGTGTTTTATTTTCTGGTTGACTTCAGTCTATGTAAATTAGTGATAAATACACAAAAAGTGAAAATTTCAATTTTGCAAGGGAGGCTTCTTTTAAATTAGTTAATGAATTCACAGTTTGAATTGAGTTATGTCCCTTTGTGGCATCAGAAGAGGTTAAGTGGAGAAAAACCCACTTTTCCCTTCTTTATGCAAAGCTTGCTGCTGAAATTTAGAAGTAAATTGGAAGTTGTACATTAATTTATAGGTGGCTTCACTTTTGGACACTTGAAAACAATTAATTTACAAAGGACATCTACCAGGAATGCAAACCAAAAACTTACAAAGGCTGGGAAAAATTGGTTCTTCTTCACAAATTAGTGGCCAAGGGACATAACTTTGCTTGTGTGTGAATATTAAATACTCGCTCATAATACAGAATCTCCAGTATACTGTTGCTCTGTAGCCCTGCAGCAGATAAGGAGCTCACTACATGCTACGATGGGGATACCCTTTTTATATATTTTCTGATTTCCGTTGCTTTCAATGTTTTTGTCATAGTTTTGAATTTTAAAACTGATTTATTGTCATACGGTTGAGTAACATAGAAAATGACGTAAAGTCTCTCGAATGATATACTGTGACCTGTTCCCTTTCGTGTGTAACTGTCATTAAACTACTGAACAAATTTTCAACATTTATAGTGAAGAGCATCTTTGGTGTCAGGGAAATAAAAATTGTGAATTGCATTTCTAGGGTCTGGGATTCAAACCCCGGGGTGAGGTGTATATAACTAATATTGTAAAAATACATGAAATCTTTAAATGTCGTCCTTACTCTTGAACGTCTAGCACATAACTTGGTCTATAGTTCTGAACATAGATGCCTCATCCAAAAGGACAAGAGGTTAGGAGTTTTAAACCCCAGGACTGAATAGTACACATTAATTAAAAACAAAGAAGTAATGGTTTTGGTCATAATTGTGTAATGTAGAAATGTAATGAGTGACAAGCTTTAAAAAATCCCTAAAGCATTCGGGGATGTCAATGAACTCAATGCATCACCAACACCCAATATACTCAGGTGACCATTAATGCACATGGACCTTGTTAATTTTTAATCCAGTTTCTTTGAGCTAGAAAACAAGTTAAAAGGTTTGTGGTATGAAGATGAATTAAGAATCTGTTCCTAGCAAAAGAGACCCTTATCTTATCCAACAATGTTTTGATTGTCATAATGAAAAACCACAATGTCAATAAATTTTTTTTTTTTTTTTTTTTTTTTGCATACTTGTAAAGTGAGACATCATAATTACCAATCACCAGTTGGTTGTCATCTCTGATTGGCTGTAATATGTTAATGACATTCTATATTGAATTAATGTTATGAGGAATTGTTCTCTATAGTTCATCCTTGAGCACTAAATTACTTAAGAACCCTTTTTGCTTGGAACAACTCATTTGTTCTCTGGAATCATACCTGAAATATGTTACAGAATTGTTTTAAAGTCAACTTCTGGGTGTTAGACCTAGATTTTTACAGGAAGATGAATGTTTACAGATGTAAGAAAAAATATACATATTTGTACAGGCATATTAATCAAAATATATATATCAATATTTTTAGTCTTTTTCATTTTACAGTGATGTAAAATAATTCATAAGTCAGTTACTGTGGTAATTTGAAACGCATATAGTTGTAATTTATAAGTTATCAGGTAAGGAACCATCCAAATATAAAGTGTAAATCTCTCTGACTGACGTGTAGATCGAGTCAGAGGAGAGGCTGTAGAGATTTGTAAACAGCGATTCTTCCTGTTCTCTGTGTAGGTATAGCCCACCTAGTATTCAAGAAGTCAGGCAATCACTACACATGGAGAAAGGTTACTACAACTGTTCACAACATTATCGTGGGCAAGTTATGGGTTGACAATCACGGTGAAATGGATATAACCAATCATAAAACGCAAGACAAGTGTCACCTCAAGTACTCTGCCTACAGTTATTTCTCAAGAGAAATCCCACGAAAGGTATGCATTTTGTAAGGAAGAAGACATTTTGATACTAGAGTGCATGAAGGAATTACTGAGACCAATACTTAAGCTATTATCTCACAAACTTTAGGGTAAATGACAGATACGTTTTGTTTTTCGTGGCTCCATATGCAATCGTGGAGAATTCATGAAAGTGTCTGTGTTACAAGAGAAATTCATTTTAGAATTTGACAGTTGTGTCTATGTTAAATGCCAGGTGACCGGGGTAGTTACGGATCAGGAAGGCGGTGCTAAGTGGGTCCTGACGGGGACGTGGGACAAACGAATGGAGGCTGCCAAGGTGGTGCACATTGATGAATCCAACAAAGGAAAACCTGTGTTTGAAACAGGTCCACATGTGTGTATCTGGGAGAAGAGACCATTGCCGTAAGTTGGTGTACAGATTGATTAGATGCTGTCAGAATAACACAGATGCGATAGTAAAATGTTTTGTACTTTTCATCTCTGTCGGTCTGTCTCTCTCTCTCTCTGTGATTTAATATTGATGTTGGAATAGGAATGTGTATTTGTAAGGCTTTGAATTTAAAATCTATTTCTGTTTTTGTAGGCCAGGGGCAGACAAAATGTATAACTTTACAACATTAGCTGTGACACTGAACGAACCTGAAGATGGTGTGGCCCCCACAGACAGTCGTCTGAGGCCCGATCAGCGGGCAATGGAGGACGGAAAGTGGGATGATGCAAATAAACTGAAATTACAGCTGGAAGAGAAACAGAGGGGAGCCAGAAAGAAGCGAGAGGCTGAGGCAGAGGAGGCAAGCAAAAGAGGTAAGCTGGTAAAATGAGAGGCTGATGTAGAGGAACAAGCAAAAGAGGTAAGCTGGTAAAATGAGAGGCTGATGTAGAGGAACAAGCAAAAGAGGTAAGCTGGTAAATTGGGAGGCTGATGTAGAGGAACAAGCAAAAGAGGTAAGCTGGTAAAATCTGAGGCAGAGGAGCAAGCAAAGGGTAAGCTGGTAAATTGGGAGGCTGATGTAGAGGGACAAGCAAAAGAGGTAAGCTGGTAAAATCTGATGCAGAGGAGCAAGCAAAAGGTAAGCTGGTAAAATGGGAGGACGATGAGGCAAGCAGAAGAGATGTTGGCTTTTGAAATAGGGGCAGGGAACTGGCAAAAGAGAATAATTAGGGCAGAAGGCTGGCATATGGAGAACAATTGGGGCAGGAAACTGGCAACAAATGTGATGGGATATGTAGGGGTGGGAGACTGGGAAGAGGAGTAGGATAGATATGTTGAGAATAAGATGAACAAGTATTCCTTGCAGAGAACATTCATTGTTCTAACATACCATTACTATATCTCTCTACAGAAAAAAAAGTGTTGAACTAAATGAATTAATGCTTGAGGCAAAAGTAGTTTTGTGTAGGTCAAACTTAACTGGAAATAGAATTTGATTGTTGCCTGGGTTTTTTCTACAAAAAGAATGGCATTAGAATTTTACTTATGAATGAATCAAAAATTTGGAAAGTAATATAAGTATTACTGAGAAATTTCAAAATGCATTTTAAATTTGTTTATTTACTAAAGTGTAGTGCAGCAAAATACATTCACAGAAATTCCAAGGACAGGCTGTATAGTATCTGTGATCAGCCACAGCTAACCAAATAACAAACAGCCATTTTGAAGTAAAGGACATTTGATTCAAACAAAAAGTAGATGTATAGATTGATGCACATTTTTTGGCTTAGTTTGATTGCAATAAGGACAAAACTGAAGTCCTGAAAAATAAGGGACTTCAAAATTTTCTTTGATGTTCAAAAGCTGAAATATATTGTATGGTTATTTTCTGCAGTTGTAATATTTTGGGATTTGATCCCTAATTGGTAGCAAATTATGTTTTGTTTGCAGTTATTGTAGCTGCAGTTCACCTATACATACTTATGTGTATACATGTATATTCTGTGATTTTAATTTTTGTGGAATTTTCATATCTGCATAATTTTGCAAAAAATGGACAACTGGAGAAAATATCCATTATTACTTGTCCCTGTACAAATTTTCCCTGCTGTTATGGACTTGCTTGAGAAATCATGGAAATAAATTACATTCCACATGTTAAATTGTATTTACTAGTATTTTACTTATATAGTTTCCATTTTCATCATTTGTGAAAAAAAGTGTGTAACATGTGTCATTACAGGAAAAGTATTTTAATCAGTTCATCGGGTGTAACTTCATCACTTCCTCATGCTTGTATAAATATCATGCTGACATCTCTGTATGTTGCATTGTAGGAGAATCAGTGAAGGGGTACCAGCCAGTATGGTTTGAAATGAAACAGGATCCCATCACAGGAAGTCCAATTCACATGTACAAAAAACAATACTGGGGATGTAAGGAGAACTCTGATTGGTCAATCTGTCCTAACATCTTTTTATAGCTGTTGTGATTTGTAGTACTCTAAATACCAAAACAATCTCCTGATGTAACATGACAGAAGTGATGAAAAAATTGTGATATAAAGTACAAAAATGTCAATTTCTTTGTATTGATAACAACTGTTTACTTTTTTGGCCACTGATGTTTATAGTGGTACATTTTGTCAATTGTGAGAGAGAGAAAGAGAGAGAGAGAGAATAATAATGTATAAAAGCAATACTAAATGCTACATTCTAACCCAGCCATTTTGTCAGTTTATAGTCTTTCGACATCTCATTCAGTTTAATGTTCAGTTTGGTGCCATAAATTTGGAGTACATAAGTTTCAATACAAGTTCCTTATTTTCCCTGTTCAGTTAGTTTTGTAATTTTTATTGATTTCCAACATTCCTTTCATGCCTTTTTTTTTCTTTTTTTTTATTTACTTTTTTTTTTTCTTAAGTTTTCTTTGTGTATATTTTTATTGATAATTATTTTTTATATTGTCTGTAGCAGATTTTTGATTATATGCTATGGCCATTGCTGGCAGTGTTGTGATCACTGCTCTTGCTCAGCGTGCTGTAAAGCAGTATAGTGTGTAGCAAATATTTATTATGCAATAGACAAGTGAAGTGGTCAGTGTTGTTTTATCATTATGGAATTCTACACAATGCTTTTATAACATGAGGTTTTTGTCATGTAGATTTCATGAAAAAGGAATTCAGAAATGGTGAAATTACTTTGGTTAAGTATTGATAACTGAGTACAGTTTGGTGGAAGTTTAATGCATGATGGGATTTGATGTTGCTGATGTATGATATATATATATATATATATATATATATATATATATATAGAAGAGAAGACCTGAATATTTGAAGACTTTAGAAAAAAGACTCTTTAGTTTGAGAATGATATCAGAAGCTGACAATATTGCCAAATTGTACTGATATTTTTCACTGGATGTGTGCTATTTGTACATGATGTGTGCTATTTGTACATGATGTTTACTATCTGTACATGATGTATACTAACTGTACATGATGAGGGAAACATATGTCATTTTGTAAATTTTCATGTTTGATGTATTTAGATGGTAAAGTAATTTGAGTACTCTTTAATACATTAGCATTTTGTTGTTTGTTTTATTGCTAATATATTTTAGAGTAGTTATAAGAGAAAGTCTTTGGATGTATGTGCATTTAATAAATAATTTTTTTTAATATACCCTTTTGTCTGTTGAATATGGGCATCCTTTTTATCTTCTAGCTTTACCTGTATGTAGATATGTTTCATTATACAACTTCCATATCTAAGTTAACAGTTCATTAGAAGTTTATGTAGGTTTTTGATGTAAAATTGAACTTAATGGCTTTTGTAGGATTCACAATCTGTGTGTCTGTAGGATTCACATCTGTGTGTCTGTAAGATTCACATACTGTGGGTGTTTAGATTGATAAACTATTCTAGTTATTGAAGTAAAAGAAGACGAGATAAAATACAGAGTAAATCGGCTCTTACTGGTTGTTTTATTGATAGCTATGTATTATAAGAACATATCCTCATTGCAGTAAATTTTTTCCCCTGTTTTCATAATAATTGAAAGTTTTGTGAAAATAGTTATTCCCCCCTTTTTTTTTTTTTTTTTTTTTTTTTTTTTTACATGAATTCCTTGTTGAGCATGGGTAAAATATATTATAGAATATATATCTATTGGAGAATATCAAAATATAGAATTATGTATTGAAGACTGTCAAAATTAAAATTGTGTATTGGGGAACATTGAATTATAGAATTGTAAGTTATAGAATTGTGTAGTGAAGAATGTCAGATTATAGAATTGTGTATTGAAGAATGTCAGATAATAGAATTGTGTATTGAAGAATGTCAGATAATAGAATTGTGGATTGGAGAATGTCAGATTATAGAATTGTGGATTGGAGAATGTCAGATTATAGAATTGTGGATTGGAGAATGTCAGATTATAGAATTGTGGATTGGAGAATGTCAGATCATAGAATTGTGGATTGGAGAATGTCATTTGTTGAGACATCTAACTTTTAGTGGATGTTATATAACTTGCTTGCTTTTTTACTAGTCAGTGCGTGCTTGAGTGAGTGTTGTAGCAAGTGAAAGCCCTGTGGTGACCATTTTTTTGTTGGTCACGTCGGGTTTAAAAACTGTTAAATTAAACATAAAACATCAATTATTTGACTTGTGATAAATTCTCATCAGTTGATGAAAATAGTTGCAAATCAATTAGTATTTTGATCTCTTTATACTTTTAAGTCCTGTTAGTCACGTGACCAATTGGGATCTAGTTTTGTTTGTCATGATGTATTTGGTGTGCGTAAATATAAATAGTTTCAAAATCTCCTCAAATACTACTGGGTCAATTTTTTCTAGAGGGGAAGGGGAACAGAGATGGTAAATTTGTTGCCCCAGCCGCAAAAGGCTGGGCGATAGGCACAAAACTTCAAAAATGATGCAAATTTTACAATCTTATTTGCTTAGAGAGATCTTGAAGAAAGAACTGTGAATTCAAGGTCAGTGGTTCTGAGGAACGCTTCAAAACTTTGGAGGTTCTGATGCAAAGGTGGGGCTTTATGGAAAATTCGTATTTCTTTAAAAGTCTCTTGGACGTTAAACAAATATAGAACTGTACATATAAGCGGTAATAATGAGAAACCTCGACCAAAGTTATGAAGTTAAATGCCCCGTCGGTCCATCAGATGAGACTACAAAAACCGAGACCCCATGTCACAGCAGGTGTGGCACGAGGAAAGTCCCTCCTGCTCAAAGGCAGTAAGCGCCAAGCATGGGCCAGAATTTTGCAGCCCTTCACCGGCAATTGTGAGATCTTCATAGGAGTGAAAAATTGAGCGGGACATTAAACAATAATATAACTAATATATCATACTGGTCACTCGACCACATGTGTATAATAATGAGGAGAGAGAACTCAACCAAAATTCTGAAATTCATGGCCCTTGGCAAATTTGTTGCAACCGCAGTGTTTTGTAATTGACGTAGAGGAAATGCTTTTTTTTTTTTTTTAATTCTTCAATCTTAAAACTGAGTGTGTAGGGTAATTGTTTATTGGTCTTCAGCCTTGCATCTGATCAGCATAATATATATACACAAAATGTAAACAAGAAAGCTGAACACCATATAATGTGAAGAGTGGAGTGAATGTTAGAGGATGGACACGCATAAGAGATATACATCAGTCTACATAACATATACTCAAATGTTAATCTGACTACATCGCAACAACAGCACTGTTTAAAAATTGACCCAAATTACACAAAGTTGTTTTCTGTTTTGGATTGACATCAAGTGTATTAGTTTATACATAGATGCATGGGACCTGTAATACTTTGTGATATACGTTGGTCTGATGCTACAATGGACATATTAAAATAAAGAGATACACTTGTAGTAAAGCCTGTTGTCACTGGTATAATTTAGGAATCGGGGGGGGGGGGGGGGGGGTGCGGGGGGAGTCGGGGCTTGGCTTAACTGCGTGGGTCATATTTGTCCAAAGTCATTTAAAATGGATCACTACACCATAATTTATTTGATGGCTCTTTAAAGCATCTCGTGAAACGCATCAAAAAATATTTGGTTTGTCGAGACGAATGTACAAGAGAAGCTATCATCATGACATCACATCCTAGATTTAACCTTGGTAATATCTTTGGAACCAAGCGGGATAGTGCTTTTATATTTTACATATAGAGTCCTTGGGACTAGGGATTTCTTATGGTACAATGACTTTTGATTTAATAAACTTAATTAACACGCAACGTTTCCGACATTTTCTTTAGAATTATTTTTATTTTATTTCCTCGATATGAAGAGTTCTTGTATAAAAGATTTTGTATTGTAGTAATATTACCAAGTGTTTTAAATCGGTATGGGTACCATGGTGGTTAGATTACCTAACTTGCAATATTAGGATATCGGGTTCGATACCCCATTTTTCCAAAGATTTTTCTTTCCTTCTTTACTACGGTAATGCCCCATGATACAGTAGAGTTGGATTTACGTTTTTTACTTGCAACGACGAGGAACTATAGAAGTATGCTAACTCTAAAACAGACATGGGAAGACACCCCAGTTTTTTTTTTTCTGTAGAAACGAAATAGAGTGCACGTGAATTGAACGTGAAATTCACGAAAAATGATGTATTATTGAGAAACGTCGCGTAGATACGTCTTTAATTTGACTTTGACGTGAAGAAATTACATCTTTGAATCAAGGGGGATAGGTTAAGAAGAAATACGTTGTCTCCCGGCAACTCCTTTCTGTAAAAAAAAAAAAATATTTGATATTAGAAAATCATTTAATGTATATACAATAATCGTTTATAATAAAGTCGATTTTTTTTTTGGTATCAAATCAATTTTGAGAGAAATTCCGGGGAAGAAAAAAAAAAGTTGCCTACATTTATGCAAATCAGGATTTCTCCCTGTCCTTTAAAATATTTTCATTGATAAGTCTGAAGTATTTCATGATCTCAATTATAGAACAGGTATATGGTATTTATTATGTTATTCGTTCGAGAAAAGAAAACAAATCGGGGATGGGGACTCGCGAAACTTGGGTTCGTCATTAACTTCCGGTTGCGCGATTCTTCCGAACAATTTTATGATTAAAAAAAATAAAAAATGAATAAATCAGCTTCTAAGACCGTAGTGAACGTCAGAGCTGAAACAAGCTGGGGCAGTAACCACCCTCGTGTGATGTCACAAGATTTTGCAAAACCATGGATTTATTTAGATTTATGCATGATAAGAACATAAATTTTGTTAGAGTCTTTTCCGATAATTAATCTAAAAATCTTGTTAAACATGAAAGATTTCAAAAGTCGAAGTTTTATATGCATGATCCAAATGTTGAATCCAAGGGCAATAACTCTGTTTTCATTAACAAGTCCAATGCGATAGATTTCCTTTTCCTTTTTTTTTTTTAATTTTTTTTTTAATTTTTTTTAAATGTTTATTTATTTATTTATTTTAGACATTTTGTATATTTTTGGAAAGAAACAGTTCTGTTAAATCGCTATGAATACTATTATATCGTTATAACCAGCTTTTGTGAAATTTTGATGACGCTGTATAAGGAAAGTTGCAATTTTCTGACGTTGATATATGGTTCTATTTATGCATGTCTGGCATCTTAAAAAGTGTTATGACCTTCATATTTTATTTGATAATTTACTAGTTTTAATTCTAAAAATTGGAAATAAATACACTTTCTATTCTTTTACCAAATAATATTATGAGTATGGAGTTAACCTTAACAGAAATACAATTTAAGTTTTTCGATGTGAAAATTATTATTTTATACTAGAAAATGATTTTGTGAATTTCTTACATCAGAAATTACAGAACATTCTTTAAAATCTCAAATGATTTTCTGATATCAATGTCTGATTTTCTGATATTTTGAATGTTAGTTTTTGATATCAAAAATAGTTTTGATTTTCAAAAATGATGGAAATTTTCTGATATAAAATATAGATTGTCTGATATCCAGAAAGTTTGATATCAGTTGATTTTCTGACATGTTTTTGTTATATCAAAATTGGAATTTCAAATAATAGTATATGATTTTCTGATATCATAAAATACCAATGATATCAAAAGATGAAATAACGAACAGTAATCAATCATAAATCCTACATGGAAAACGAATTTGACAGTTGGGAAAACACTGACCCTGGGTATACCAGAGGTGGGATCACGTGCCTAGGATGAGTAAGCATCCCCTGTCGACCGGTCACACTCACTGTGGGCCCTATATCTTGATCAGGTAAACGGAGTAATCCGTAGTCAGAATCAGTGCGCCCTTACAACACGTCAGACAGCATTTGGCCCAATGTAAAGTTATATTGCAAACTATATATAGATCGTTATAACGACCATAAAATGTGCGAAATGCTGACTTTAACAGGAGACTATTGAAACCCCTGCAACATCAACTTGTTTGTCAGTAACCTGCCTCGATTTAAAAATTGATCATAAGCAGAACAAACTCTTGCATATCGAATCAGTTGAGAGACATAAACACCATATGCAGAAGATAATGGAATATTGCTACTTAAAAATGGGTAGTTGACGATGGAGACGCAGAATTATCGCGTTTGTCGTGAATTTGAGTTGTTAGCCGTTAACATCTATTTTCAATAAAATATACTCTGCAAAAAAAGAAACGCATAATGGATTTTTTAAGATTTTAGTAGATGTATTTTGGATTATGATTTTACAATAAAAAATGTAGATATTCACTAGAATTGTTTCAATTGAAAAAAATTACAGTCCAAACCTTAGATATTGGTGAAAAAAAAGTCAGATCATCACAGTTAAGAACACTTCCTGTCACGTTTAAGTTAGTACCGTGTATGACCACCTCGAGCTGCCAACACAGTTCTGCATCTCCTTGGCATAGAGTCAATCAATGTTCTTACGTTATTGCGTGGAATTGTTCGCCATTCCTGTTGTAACATTTGACGGAGCTGATCGAGGGTCTGAGGCGGAGGTTGGCGCAGGCGCACACGTTTATCCAGTTGGTCCCATAAGTGTTCAATCGGATTCAAATCCGGTGATTTGGAAGGCCATGGTAGCACATTAATGTTGTTCTGCTGAAGGTAGTCAATTGTTAAGCGGGCTGTGTGAGGCCTAGCATTGTCATGTTGGAATAACTCCCTCTGTCGGTCAATTACGCGCATAAGGTGAGGTTGGAGAATTTCGTCTCTGTACCTTTGAGCCGTTAAATTGCCCGGGACATGTACCAGTTCTGTTTTACGGTCATTAGAGATCGCCGCCCACATCATGACGCTACCTCCACCGAAGCTATCCACTTCTTGGACACACGAGGAAGAGAAACGTTCATTCCTACGCCGGTATACACGGATTCTTCCATCACGTTTCTGTAGCAGAAAACGGGACTCATCGCTGAACCAGATTCTACGCCAGTTGCGGAATGTCCAGCCCCTCAATCTGTTGCACCATCGGACTCTTTCTCGTCTGTGTAACGGTGTCAAAACTGCTCCAAAATACGGTCTTCTGGGTCTAATGCCATATTGTCGAAGTCGGTTGCGGACTGTCTGCGAGCTGATTCTTCTCAATCCAGGTATTCCGACTGCAGTAGCTGTTGCAGCAACGGTTCGATTCCGTAGATGAAAGACCCGGATGTAGCGATCTTGTCCAGGAGTCGTAATGCGAGGTCGCCCACTCCTCGGTCGGTCTTTAGTAGAGCCAGTCTGCTGGAATCTGTTCCACAGCCGAGAAATTGTGCTCTGATTTACGTTTTCAGTTCGTGCAATCTCACTTTGGGATACTCCGGCCTGGAGACGGCCAATGACGATATTTCGAGTAGCAGGGTCCAACCATGGCATGGCAGCATTTTAACGTTATGATGAATTCAAGCTTCAAACTTCGTCCTTTTGTACGCTTTAATGTAGTGGTTGAATTAAGCACAAAGTTCTCGTGAAAAACGTAATCCAAATTCCATGGCGATAGAGGTGATGTGCAATTTTAGAGAGTCGCCGAGCTAATTTGGCAGAGAGCCAAATCAAATGAACAGACCTTTAAAGTTTCATACTTACCTGTAAAAAATCAATTACTCAATTAACCATTTCAGTTTACCGGGTAAAATACATAATTTGCATTTTTAAAATTTCAAAAGGGCTATGCGTTTCTTTTTTTGCAGAGTATATATAAGTAGGAATCAGGTGTGGAGGACTCTGTTTTGTCTTTATTTCGAGTTCACTGGGATATTATCGAATCGAAATAGGAATGAAAATGATTACTGTTAATGGATAAAACGTAGATATATCTAGATGTCGAATTGAAGGCCACGACAAGAAATATGTTTCACATCCATAAATTCATCGTATTTACTGACGTAAAAATGTTTTTGACAGTAGACAATATTTTTTGGACAAAAATGTTGATATAAAAATATGCCAGAAAAATAAATTCTCATATCAGAAAATGATATTTTGTTGATGTCAGAAAATGCTTCAAAATTACCAAAACGTCACCTCAAATTTTATGAACTATATTTTGAAAATAAATTGAATCTTGAAAAGCTGCTTTTATTGTAGAACTAGCAAACAAATTAAAATTGTACTGAAATACCCCATGCGAACAACTAAGGTGGTAGTATTTAGTCAGTTCGCCCAGACATTCGTTGTTGACCCTGAGCCAAAACTTTGTGATGGAAGTTAGAGGACAAAGGTTGCTTTTGAACAGAAAATGTGTAATGGCTGAAGCAAAGTCAATCTCACCATTCAAA